>LR738711.1:423250883-423549810 GCA_902687465.1 Secale cereale
GGGGGGGGGGGGCAGAAGAAATTTCGCTCTGAGGTGAAAACGATGAATATGATTTATGCCACCCATATCCCCAAGAGGCAACGCAAGAGGGCACCCAGTGATGTTTATGCTGTAGAGCCCATTGTCCCCAAGCACAACCAATGGTCGGCTTGCCCGATCACCTTCGATCGCATAGATCACCCAACCAGTATCTGTCATCGAGGTTCGGCGGCCCTAGTACTCGATCCTATAATTGGTGGATATCATCTTACCCGAGTCCATATGGATGGCGGCAGGAGTCTAAATCTGATATACCAAGACACTGTCCGCAAGATGGGGATAGACCCGTCGAGGATTAATCCCAGCAACACTACCTTTAAAGGGGTGATACCTGGCATAGAGGCCCGCTGCACAGGCTCATTAACACTGGAAGTAGTATTCGGCTCTCCAGAAATTTTTCGAAGCGAGGAGTGAATCTTCAACATTGCTCCTTTCCAAAGTGCCTATCATGCACTACTCGGGAGAACGGCCTTCGTCTGCTTCAAGGTAGTCCCGCACTATGCTTACTTGAAGCTCAAAATGCCTGGACCACGCGACGTCATCACGGTCAATGGAAACATGGAATGCTCCCTCCGTACAGAGGAAGTCACTGTGGCCCTAGCAGCGAGGTTCAAAGCGGCTTATTCAAGCCGAACAGTTCATCGGTCGTTAATACCACATACACTTCTAAACGTGTTGCCAGCACTACAATGCGGCACCTCACACGAAAACGAGCCCGATTAGCAGTTACGCCCCCGCCGACTGCCTTATAAGGCGGCAACGTACATACCACACGTACACAATTACGCCCTTAAAATACCTTGGGCGGCGATGGGGGCACACTGCACAAAAATAGTCCATAGTTCGGCTTGACCCTATTCGGACTCTAAAATATATTTTCTTTCAAAGGTTCATTAAAAGAACCCACCTTATCTATGACTATGCAGGACATTCTTTTCCAGAGTTCTCTTTCCTTTTTCGCAGGCGCCATCATAACTCCCCTCTATAAGGACACATTAAAAAGGAGAAAACGGCGCAGACGTGCAGCAAGGCCCCAAGTCGAAATTTCTTTTTCGTTAGATTCAGGCTCTGTGTAAACCTTTTCCCTTTTTAGTTTATTTTCTTCTGTTGGCATGTAAAATGCCCAAGATGTTATCAGCATTATCTGTAACCACACGGTTCGCCATATTAAACGGGATATAAAATAAGCAGTTTGGTCCCAATTCGCTTGGAGTTCAATTTATTACCACATGCGTTTTCTCCCCACGTCAGATTGCCACATGTGCCTTAAAATTTGGACTTCATACCAGGGGTTGTATTCGGCCTAGCACACCTCCAAGTACGAACACCTATAGGGAATTGTTCGTCATCACTGATATTGCATTATATGCATCAGCTCTGAATCATGTCTTGGGTCTATAGTTGGGTTGCCCGGCTCCTGTGCTTACCACCTTACGTTCCGTATTGTTTGGCTAAGGTAGTAAAGGGAGAACTACTGTGATTGTATTTCCGGTTTATCCGGTAAAGTACCTCAGTAGAGAAAGTCGAAACTTACTGTCATGATAAGCGAGAGCTGGTCTGCGATTCAGTGACCTAGTGTTATACTATGATCGATAGCGGTCTACTCCATGTTATACGAGGGGCTGGTCTTCGTCCAGCCGCATAAAGTAGGCACCATAGTTTGGAAAGCCGCACACACACTAGGGGCTAGTACTTAGTAGGGGTGGGCGTTCGGTATAAATCGAAAATTTGGTTTCTACCATTCGGTGCTTTTTCAAATTCGGTTAGGAAAACCATTAACCGAAAATGATGGCAAAAAATAGCTAACCGAAAATTCGGTTAACCAAAATATTTGTGCGGTTTTCGGTTTTATACCGAACGACCAGGCTTGACGTATTTGTGCTTGAATAGATGCAGCGGCGTTCCCTTATATTGGAAAAAATACTTGGTTGATGTCCTTAGTCAGGCAAGGTAGGACTAAAGAAACAAAACGTTCAGTTGTACGCTCGCACGACTGCACACACCTTCACCAAGAAGCCCATGTGACTTGGGCCTTGCATGCTTGCATGAAGTTTCGGTAGGTAGGCCCATGCTATGCAAGACGTGCGCGGTGCATTGCTGGAGATCGTGGGCAGCTCTCGAAAAAATCGATCGTGGGCGCGACTCTATGGAGCGTTCGTTGTGCCTGTTTTCTTTTGCGTTGGTTCTCTATACACTTTTAGGACAACTCCTATTGTTTGGTTGGTTGTTCGGTTAACCGAGATGAAAACCGAACATACCGAATTCTATTCGGTTAATGGACCTGAAAACCGAATTTCTTTGTAATAGAAGAAAAACCGAAAATTCGATTTATTCGGTTTCGACAACGGTTCGGTTTTTGGTTCATCGATTTTTATGCCCACCCCTAGTACTTATCCCCACAAGTGAAGCTCCTATGGCTAAGTGAAAGGATTAAAGCCACATAGTCTTATTGCCTGGTTCGCTCTATGGACACCTCCTTTATGGACCAAGACGTTGGATAAAGAGTGTTCACACGCAATACCGAACAACCCTGTAGTATCTACATGGGGGCTGAAGCCGACGATGGGAAACTTTCAAATATAAACAAACGGCCACACAAGAGGAAAAGTCGCTTGCAATATAAAAGCGGAAAATTGTATAGACATCGGTTCATAAGCTTAGTCTTTACAATCCGAATAGAATTACTCAAAGACTACATCCTTTGAGAACTGGCCCTCTACAATGCGGGCTCCTTCTAGGACATCATCAAAGTACCTTTCCGACCTCCGATGGTCCTTGCCCTCCGGCGGGCCAGCAGTAGCAATCTCGGCGGCCTTCATCTTCGCCTAATGCATCTTGACACGGGAAAAGGCCATCCGTGCACCTAGTATACATGTCGAACGCTTCAGAACATCGACCCACATCCTCGCATTAACGAGCCGCATCACCAATCCAAAGTAGGTACTCGGGATTGGATCAGCGGGCCATAGTTGGACTATCAAGTCCTTCATGGCTGTATCCGCCATGTTGTGCAGTTCGACCAGCTGCTGCAACTGGTCGTTCAAAGGTATTGGATGTTCTTGTGCAAGGAACTGCGACCAGAATAGCTTCTCCGTGCTATTCCCCTCCTGGGCTCGGAAGAATTGGGAGGCATCAGCGATGATCTTCAGGAGATCCACAAATGCGCCTGAAGAACTCCACAATCACGTCAGCGCAAGATACCTCTGACCTCCAAAGATAATCTACAAAAGAAAGGCCTTACCAGCCACTATCTACCGCGCCTGTTTGATCTCCTCGAGTGCACTACACTACACGATGCACGCCTCCTTGGCAGCATTGACTGTCATATTGAGCTCAGATGCTTGCTCCGAAGTCTTCTGCTCCAATGACTCGCACTTGTGAATATCATCTTGCAGTTCTTGTTCAACTTCGGCCACCCGCGACTCGTGCTGTTGACGCACGGTCTATTCGGCAGCCGCTTTGTCAGCGGCTACTTTGCTCACCTTGGCCTCTTCCTTGGCCTTTGCGAGCTCACCCTTCAGGGCGTCGACCTCAGCTGCGCCAAATGTTACATAGGCATATAGCGCAATGAGTTCACACTCACACAGATCAAACATATAGTCTTTTGACATTTTTTTCGAAAATCCGCATACCTTGCGTTTCATCAAAACACTTGTTGATGCGTTCGAGCTCCTCGCCAGCTAGTTGAAGCTTCCGATTGAGCACAGAAACCTCTGCGGCCTAGGCGGATGCCGCTACTAGTGAAGACTGTTCAAACACGGGACACAGTTTTGCTCTATTAGATGATGTAACATTGATCCTTTGTCTGATTCTCTTCAGAATCAACCAAAGCATCAGGGGCTACTGTCTCTATACCTGGTTTGATAACCTATACATATACAAAATGTAAGAGTTCTTTTTAGAATATTACGTCGCATACCTCGAAGCCTGTCAGTAGGCTGGTGAAGGCTTCATTCAGTCCTCTTTTGGCGGACTGAATCTTTTCCATGACTGCACCCATCACGGTGCGATGTTCCACTACAATGGAAGCACTGCGTAGTGCTTCCTCTAGTGTGTTCGATGCCTCCGGATT
Source organism: Secale cereale (assembly GCA_902687465.1). Taxonomy (NCBI): domain Eukaryota; kingdom Viridiplantae; phylum Streptophyta; class Magnoliopsida; order Poales; family Poaceae; genus Secale; species Secale cereale. The sequence goes on from LR738711.1 coordinate 423,254,995, forward strand.
GGCAGAGGGAGCCCTTGGAATGTTTGCTCCTCCCTCCATAGTGGGGGGGATGACTTCCCGATTTTGGAGCCGCACTGGACTCCGAAACGGTGTTCGGCGGGGCCCCAGATTGCCTTGGCTCCCTGTCGTCAATTGCCATGGGGACTGCTTCTCCTTGGCCGATGGCGGCCGAGGTGTCCACCTTGGGCATCCTTTTGTCCGCCCTATCTCCACGTCCTTGTGCAGGAGACGCTAGTAGGGAGGACACCTCAGTGTCCCCTAAGATGGGCGACGAGCCCGCGGTGGCGTGTCGCTCTCCACCATCTCCGCCTGTAGAGAGTTCCCTGATGATAACAAAGCATCAGGGAATGTGTGGGGAGGGCTTCATAAAGACGTGATGAAGTTACATAAAAGCTGGATACTATTTGAACCGAACACAAGCAGCAACCGCTTGAATACTTCTGATTCGGCCAGGGGCTTGATCCTGGGCCGTACTCGAAAACTGTGTTTAGATGTTGAGTCCGAACTGTCCGGGATGTTCAGTTTCTTCCTCGGCGCCGCCTTGCCTGCATATGTGGGGGCCGCCCTCTTCCTCCCGTCGCTCACTTCCTCCTTCTCTTCTTCGTCGTGGGAGGAGTGGGCGTCGGTTTCCCTGGACACTATGTCCGCGAGACCCTTAGGGCGGGGTCGCTCTTGACCTCCTTGCCCTTCTTCCTGGCCTTCTTCTCCGGCGCCTTGTATGGCGCCAGAACCAGCATCACCGTTTGCTGAGGCGTGTCAGGGTATCTAGGCGGCGGAGCCGGACAGTTGATACGCTCCACTTTCTTCGTCCAGGCCTAAATGAAACGTAGAAGCTCTAACTCCTGTTATAATTGAAATATGGACAGGGTACGTATTTGACATAATTCTGATTACCCCTAGAGGCAATAATAAAGTTGCTATTTATATTTACTTATATCATGAAATGTTTATTATTCATGCTAGAATTGTATTATCGGAAACTTAGTACATGTGTGAATAAATAGACAAAACAGAGTGTCCCCAGTATACCTCTACGAGACCAGCTCGTGATCAAAGATGGTTATGTTTCCTAACCATAGACATGTGTTGTCATTTGATGAACGAGATCACATCATTAGGAGAATGGTATGATGGACAAGACTGATACGTCTCCAACGTTTCTATAATTTTTGATGTTCCATGCTATTATATATTCTGTTTTGGATGTTTAATGGGCTTTATTATACACTTTTATATTATTTTTGGGACTATCCTACTAACGCAAGGCCAGTGCAAATTGTTGTTTTTTTGGCTATTTCAGAGTTTCGCAGAATAGGGATATCAAACGGAGTCCAAACGGAATGAAACCTTCGCGAGAGTTATTTTTGGAATCGTATCTACCTGGAAGACTTGGAGTACACGCAAGGGAATAAAGGAGGTGGCCACGAGGGTCCAGGGCGCGCCCCCACCCTCGTGGGCCCCCTCTGCCTCCCCCGATGCCCTCCTTCCTCCTATATATATCCATATACCCTGAAAACATCGAGGCAACAGAGAAAACACTAATTCCACCGCCGCAACCTTCTGTTCCCGTGAGATCCCATCTTGGGGCCTGTTCCGGAGCTCCGGCGGAGGGGGGATCCATCACGGAGCGCTTCTACATCAACGCTGTAGCCTCACCAATGAGTTGTGAGTAGTTTACCACAGACCTTCGGGTCCATAGTTATTAGCTAGATGGCTTCTTCTCTCTTTTTGGATCTCAATACAAAGTTCTCCTCGATCTTCGAGGAGATCTATTTGCGGTCTGTTTGTCGAGATCCGATGAATTGTAGGTTTATGATCAAGATTATCGATGAACAATATTTGATTCTTTTGTGAAATTTTTTATGTATGATTATAATATCCTGGCAAGTCTCTTCGTATTATTGGTTTGGTTTGGCCTACTATATCTATAGTTCTTGCAATGGGAGAAGTGCTTGCCTTTGGGTTAAATCTTGCGGTGTCCTTTCCCAGTGACAGCAGGGGCAGCAAGGCACGTATTCTATTGTTGCCATCGAGGATAAAAAGATGGGGTTTATATCATATTGCTTGAGTTTATCTCTCTACATCATGTCATCTTGCTTAAAGCATTACTCTGTTCTTATGAACTTAATACTCTAGATGCATACTGGATAGCGGTCGATGTGTGGAATAATAGTAGTAGATGCAGAATCGTTTCGCTCTACTTGTCATGGACGTTATGCCTATATATAATGATCATGCCTAGATATTCTCATAACTATGCCTTTTTCTATCAATTGCTCGATAGTAATTTGTTCACCCACCGTAGAATTATGCTTTCATGAGAGAAGCCACTAGTGAAACCCATGGCCCCCGGGTCTATTCTCAACATATTAATCTTCCATCTACTTTACTTTGCTTTATTTACTTTCTATTCTTATACCAAAAATACCAAAAAAATTATACTATCCTATCTATCAGAGCTCACTTTCGTAAGTGACCATAAAGGGATTGACAACCCCTTATCGCGTTGGCTGCAAAGTTCTTATTTGTTTGTACAGGTGCGAGGGACTCGCGCGCGGTCTCCTACTGGATTGATACCTTGGTTCTTAAAAATGAGAGAAATACTTACGCTACTATGCTGCATCTCCATTTCCTCTTGGAGGGAATACAATGCAAGCTCGAGAAGTAGCAAGAAGAATTTCTGGCGCCGTTGTCGAGGAGGCTTACGCAAAAGTCATATACCAAGTACCTATCACAAACCCTTATCCTTCACATTACATTATTTGCCTCTCGTTTTCCTCTCCCCCACTTCACCCTTGCCGTTTTTTGCCTTTCTTTTTCTGTGTGTTTACCGTTCGCTTGCTTGCTTGTCACTATGACTTCCCCTATCAGTGTTGACCCTCACCTTAATAGGTTAGAGGAGATTGAAAACAATGCTAGACATTTTATGTCTGTGCAATTCGAGCACAATGATTTATTCAGAAACGAGATTAAAGAACAGAAAAGCTTTATGGAATACATGAATAAACAGCTTGATGATATGTCTAAGGAATTTTATGGTTTGAAATCTCGTTTTGCTCATCTTGAGAACTTAATAGCCCAAATTTCGAACAAGCAATCCACCTTAGTTAATAAGATGGATGCTAAACCGGAAGAACATGAAAATAAAGAGGAAGATCTGAAAGTTATTGATGTGTCTCCTATTAGATCCTTGTTTTCTAGTATGAATTTTGATAAAGATGGGACTGGAGATGAGTCTACTTTAGCTAAAAGGCGTCCCAATGATTCGGAGTTTTTAGACCTCGATGATAAATTTGTTAAAAGTGGGATTGAAGAGATTAAAACTTTGCATAGTGATGAACCCACTATTTTGGATTTCAAGGGATTCAATTATGATAATTGCTCTTTAATAGATTGTGTTTCCTTGTTGCAATCCGTACTAAATTCTTCGCATGCTAATAGTCAAAACAAAGCTTTTACCAAACACATAGTTGATGCTTTGATGCAATCTTATGAAGAAAAACTTGAATTAGAAGTTTCTATCACTAGAAAGCTTTATGATGAGTGGGAATGTACTATTAAAATCAAAATTAAAGATCATGAATGCTTTGCTTTGTGTGATTTGGGTGCAAGTGTTTCTACAATCCCAAAAACTTTGTGTGATTTGTTAGGTTTCCATGTGCTTGTTGATTGTTCTTTTAATTTGCATCTTGCGGATTCTACCATTAAGAAACCTATGGGAAGGATTAATGATGTTATTATTATTGCCAATAGGAATTATGTGCCAGTTGATTTCATTGTTCTTGATATAGATTTCAATTCATTATGTCCTATTATCCTTGGTAGACCTTTCCTTAGAATGATTGGTGCAATTATTGATATGAAGGAAGGAAATATTAGATTCAAATTTCCGTTATGGAAAGGTATGGAACACTTTCCTAGAAACAAAATCAAATTACTATATGAATCTATTATTAGAGCCACTTCTAGATTGCCTACCAAAGATGGCAATACCTAGATCTATTCTTGTATCGTGCCTAGCTAGGGGCGTTAAACGATAGCGCTTGTTGGGAGGCAACCCAATTTTATTTTCTTTGTTTTCGCTTATGTTTAGGAATAATAATTGCATCTAGCTTCTGTGTAGATGTGTTTTTGTGTTTTAATTATTGTTTGTGCCAAGTAGAACCTTTGGGAAGAATTGTGTGAAGTTTATATGATCATGCTGTAAAGAACAGAAACTTTAGCGCTCACGATATTAGCTACCATATTTTACTGGAGAGTGCTTTTTAGTTGATTCTTTTTGCAGATGATTAATTAAAAAATTCCTCACGTTTCCCAATTTATTTCAATATTTTTGGAGTTACATAAGTATTCGAAAGTTACAGATTACTACAGACTGTTCTGTTTTTGACAGATTCTGTTTTTCGTGTGTTGTTTGCTTATTTTGAAAAATCTATGAGTAGTATCTGTCGTGGAATTAGCATGGCAGATATCCGGTTTAGAGGACTTAGGTATGAGGCCATCGCGCGGGTTAGCTTAAAAGGGTTAAAAGCACACAAAGGACACAGAAGGTTTATACTAGTTCGGCCCCTTCGATGAAGGTAAAAGCTTACGTCTAGTTTGGTGTGGTATTGCTTGGGCGTCGACGAACAGGGAGCGGATCGCTTGCCTGTATCCCGACGTGTTGTTGCTTCTCCTTGAACCGTCGCCGGGTCGTCCCTTTATATAGGAGGCGACGCCCGGTCCGGTTTACAGAGTCCCGAGGCTGGCTCATAAACGTGTCTGCCTCGGTCTCTTCTCTTTCTATCTTACATCCCAAGTTACATGATATGACGGTTTACAAACCGTAGGCTTCACACTTGGGCCCTAAACCTCTATGGGTTGTAACCTTTGTACATATTCTACTGGGCTTTGTAATAATACAACCAGACTAGTGTAATCCAGATCTTCCTGGCCGGTTTATACCTGCTAGTAATATCCCTGACATTAGGCCCCAGATTGATTTGAACTTGTTCATGTCAGTCTTCTAAGTCTTGCATAAATCTCTTCTTCTGCAATTCATCTGCTTCATAAACCGGCTATGACGTCATCTCCGGGAGTCACCTTAATCCGTCGTGACATCACCTCCGCATTTATTGCTCACCTCTGTCTGTTACATTTGTTAAATGCCATCCCGAAAATCGAGGCGACAGCGCAATCTTTATCCAATCTCTGACCTCCTCGATTCCCGTGCTTACCGTTTCACCTCTTCAGCTTATGAATACCGCTGGGGTCTGCCTCTTTTTCCCCTTATGCCTTCGTCTTCCTCTATCTCTGTCGCTCGAAGCTCCGCCGCCGCTTTTCGAGCTCCTCGTCGTCCTCGAGCTAAGGCCGCTGCATCACCCTGAACGTGACCAGAACACTTCACCGTCGTCGTCTGCTTCGTCAGGTACTCTTTCCTATTCCCTCCAGATCTCGATCTAGGGTTTCGTCCGTAGCTCCGCCATGAAAAGCCTTGAAGCTTTGCTGTTCATCCTTGTAGGTTTGACCTTGTTGTAGATTCGAACCTTATTTAGATTTCTCTTGAATGCGCTCCTGCTCCGCGCTCACGTCTTTAGTTCCTCTAGTTTACCAGCTTAGATTTGATCTGTAGAAAACCTTCGTGGTTCTTCCTGCATATGACTTGCATATATTTCATCTTTTTCTTATGCCTCAGATCCATTTTTTACTTCAGCCTTCTCTGGAAACTGTTTTTTCACACTATAGATCTGTAGCCTGACTTCTCCGGTTTAATCAATCATACGCTTTCCTCGACGGGTTAGAAGTAAGCCCCTATATGTAATTGACGGTTTAGCTTCATCTTTCTCTATGATAAACCGGTAACTGTTCGCCTCGCATCTGTTTCCGGATTGCCAATGCCATTAGTCCCTTGTCTAAACCGTCGATTGAGTTCATAACTTTACACAATGCTCCGGCATATACTTTAACAATTGGTGAACCAGATTGTGCACTGTATTTTTCAGCGTTTCTTTATTCAAGATGATTGCCAAGCAGTTCGTTGCTTGCAACTGGGCTCCTTCCCGCATTACTGAGGATGATTTAACGAACGCCGCTTCAATTGGTATTCTGGGCCCTAAGGAGGTTCTGCACTGGCGGGCCCCAGGAGATGAGTGTCCACCTACTCCTAAGGAAGGAGAGGTCATTGTTTTCTTTGATCACCTGGCCCGGGGTTTTAGCCCTCCTGGTTCAAAATTCTTCCAGGATGTGTTAGCTGCTTTTCAACTTCATCCTCAAGACCTAGGTTCGAACTCTATATCAAATGTCTGCAATTTTTAAGTCTTCTCAGAAGCATATCTTCAAGAAGAACCATCAGTGGATCTGTTCAGAGACTTTTTTCATTTAAATCGGTGGACAGAGTTTTCCGACGGGCCGCATCAAGAATTGGGTGGCGTCAGCATTCAAAAGAGAAAGGATGTGAGCATCCCTCACGCTGCCCTTCACACGCACCCCAAGGAATGGAACCAATCGTGGTTCTATTGCATAGATACTTCGCCTGAAGGGGAAAACCCACTGCCGGGTTACCGCGCATATCGACTACCTGAGGATCATGCCGCAGCGCCTCAGTGCCCCAGACCATGCCCGGTTTGCCCCTCAACTTTCTAAGCTTAGGGCCTTTATGGCCAACGGCTTAACCAGAGTAGACTTTGTTCGCTGTTGGCTTGCCTGAAGCATTCTTCCACGGAGCCGTCGTTCAGGCCTGATGTGCGAGTATACCTGAAAACCGGATGATCCTCAGCGTCACATTGACATAATACTTCCTGAGAAAGAAGTCGCTGAATCCGCACAGAAAATGCTCAACATCTCTCTGGAAGAGTGCAGCCTGATCGGTTTAGCTCCATTCTGTGAAAACAATAAACCACCAGTAGTAAGTTCTTTCTGATCTTTTCTGTCTGTTCTGATCTGGCCATATCAATTGTCTTCCATTTATTCCCTATCTTTTGCACAGGCCAACGACCCCTTCTGGAAGAGGAAACCTCAAGATAAATCGGCCAAACAAGCATGCTGGAAGACGTATGTTGTCAAGAAGAAGAAGGCAGTTGCTGCCTCCGGTTCACATCCAGAGGAAGATGATCCGGATTCCGAGGTATGAGTTGATCCTGATATGTTTTAATCTCCCTTTACCCAAATTTATGTTAACAATGCCTTTCCGCAGGATCTGGCTGAAGGAAGTAAAGCAGCGGAAGTTGAGGTAATCTCTCTCTCTTCAGACTCAGAACCGCTGCCCCCCAAAATTCGCCGGGTGTCCCGGAAATACCTTTTTTCTCATCCTTACGCTCAATTGGACCCCAAATTTCTTTTGAAGAAGCAGCAGCATGAAGCACGCCGGACCACGCGCCATAGTGGCCATGTAGTGGAATCATCCAGAATACCTCTTACTCCGGCTCGCAGGCGCCGCTCCGAGGTTTTACTTTCTCCAACTCTTCTTCATCCAAAGGCTGGGCTCATATGTAAACCGCTTAAACCGTCTGATCCTAACTATCAGGAGGCTCCTTTGTCCTCTTCCGGCGAGTCAACTGCTACACAGGTCCCTATGCTGAAGACCGTGCCTGGGTAAGTCCTTTTCAACATCTGGTTTATCTTTACATTTGTACCTTTATGATTCTCATCGTTCCTTTGACTTTTTCCAGCAAGCCAAAGCCTAGCAAGAAGGCGAAAGCAACCAAAGCGGCTGCCGAAACTGCTACCGTTGAACCGGCCGCTGATCTGGAAGAAGTTATCCCTCCAGACGATAATCCTGCAGCTCAGTTTGATGACCCTATTCCCATGGATCGTGACGACATTGCTGCTCCGGAGGATATTAATATGGAGAATGTAGTTGAACCGGCGAGTCTTGTCTGGGTTAGCCCTCCTCAGGCTAGCCCGGCGCCTACTGCTTCTATCCAGCCGACTGTTGCTTCATCTGCGGATTGTGAGATAACCGGATTAGGCTTCACCGCTCCCAACGAACCCGTCATCTTGGCCAGACATACTGCCAAGGAAGAAAAGCTTCAACAAGAAAAAGGCAAGTGGAGCACGGATTTATCCAGCTATGCCGAGTTGAGTGCCCAGGAACTTTATTCCGGGTATCTAAACCGGCTCTTTACCAGCCGTGAGTATGAAGCCGGGTTGGTTAACCTGATGAAAGATAAATATGAGGTAATTTCCTTTCCTTTTACTTGTCTCTGTTTTGTGTTCTTTGCAATCCTGTCTTTAGGCCATAGTAACCCCCAAGTGCCGGTTTTGCTTCGTTGTGGATGAACCGGGACTTCCAGTGTATCGGAAAATGAACTTACATTAGCCCCCAAGTGCCAGGGGTATAACTTGTTTTATGCGCTTGGGACTTGTTTGAAATTTTCATTCAGTACTTCAATTGCACATTAGCCCTCAAGTGTCAAGTGGATAACTTGTTTATATGCTTGAGACTTGTCTGAAATTCTCTTTTGGTACTTCAACTGCACATTAACCCCCAAGTGTCAAGTGGATGACTTGTTTATATGCTTGAGACTTGATTGACTTGCCTTTCTAATCCATTTGATTTCCTTGTAGGCTGACTTGACCCGGAGGGCTGCAGAGGTAACTGAACTCCGGGATAGGTTGGCTGTTACTGAAACTGCTTCTGCCAAAGCCAAGGAAGAGTTTGCGCTGAACTTAACCAACATGGAAAAATTGAAGAAGGACTTTGAAGCGGAGCGGTCCTCCTGGGAGGTGCAGAGAAATGCTCTTGAAAAAAGAGCAAAGGACGCTGAAGCTGCCCTTAATCCGGTTACGCAGGAGTTGACAGGTTTAAAGCAACAAATAGAACTTATGACCTCTGCTATCTTTGGTGAGCACTCAATTGTATATGATTTTCATCTCTGCAATCCTTGATCCACTCCGGTTTAACCTGGACAAACATATTTAGGGCGACGCATAACTCATCTTGGAGATGATGTCCGGAAGAAGCTCAAGGCCTCTTATACCCTGGTGGAGCAGCTGTATTCCGGCGCTCAAAGGGTTATAAGTGCAATGTCCCATCAGAAACCGACCCCAACTACAATCCAAGGTACTTTGGAGAAGCTATCTCTCCTGTCTGTGCGCCTGGTGGAAGTGAAGAAATCTGCTGCACGGGCTGGCTCTCTTATAGCACTGACCCGGGCCAAGGCATGGGTTCCAGACTTTGATCCGGAGGAGGCTATGAACGGATATCCCAGTAATAAAGAGCATGGATCCATCTTTTCTACCGAAGACCTCCGTGCCTTAACCAAAGAGATGTGCCCACTCGCCAGTAAACTTGCCGATGAAGCGGATCTGACCAGGTATCATCCGGCCTATGACTTAGAAAATGAACGGGTGGAGCAGCCGGTTTATGACACCGAGAATCTGATCCCGCCAGTGTGTGGCCATACTTTCGCTCCAGATATTGATCCGTCCGATCTTATTACTGAGGAAATGTACTTCCGTGCACTCTCCAAGATTGACTGGCACGTTCCTGATTTCCAGCCACTTCCTGAAGATGAAGAAGATCCGGAACAAGCCGACCCTCAGCCTTTGCAGCGTGAAGAGGAATCATAAACCGTCCGGTTTAATTCATAGCTGTCGAACACTTTTGCAAAAAACTTTAATCCGTTCGGGCCTGCAAGTGCCTTGTAATAGGATAGTTCGAAACATTGTCTTTGTCCCAATTCGGATGTCACAGCTTAACTTGGCGTCTGCCAATTTTAATCCCTTGTCTGCTATGGTTGATCCGTCTATGTTATCTGCATCTGCATAAACAATGCTAAAGATGTCCTGGCGGTTTACCACCGGACCTATTATATTGCTTCCATAGACATATATTGAAAGAGTATCTTGTTTTACACCCAAAAATACTGCATACCTTTGATTAAGTGTGCCTGACGTCCTTAATCCGATAGGCATAATTGAATGTGTAGATTCTGATGAGGCTCTTGGCTCTCTTGGCGTTTGCCTGATGACTGTTCCGGGTTATGATAAACGCCGGTTTAAATCATGCTGGTGTTTATGACCCAGACTTTAAACTCATGCTGGTATTCATGACCCAGACTTTTAACTTTGTAGATATGTGGTCAACCATGAAGTTGCCCAATTCCGGATCAATAAATTTGGTTAACCATAAAAACTTGTAAAATCGCAAAAGCAAAGCATTTTTTGGCAAATAAGACCATGTAGTCGAGGCTTTTTACGAGCTGTCGGGCTCCAAATCGAGGCTTTTTATGAGCTGCCAGGCTCGAAATCGAGGCTTCTGATTCGAATGCGATCTGTAAACCGGACCAAAGGGGTTGAGCTAAGATTCGAATGCGACCATGTAGCCCCCAGTGGCCTTGAGAATTTTTTTAAGAGGCTTCTGATTCGAATGCGATCAGTAAACCGGACCAAAGGGGTTGAGCTAAGATTCGAATGCGACCATGTAGCCCCCAGTGGCCTTGAGAATTTTTTAAGAGGCTTCTGATTCGAATGCGATCAGTAAACCGGACCAAAGTGGTTGAGCTAGGATTCGAATGCGATCATGTAGCCCCCAATGGCCTTGAAATTTTGCCGATCAGTGGATTCGAATGCAATCCAAGGTGGACCCAAACGGGGTTTAAGCTGTGATTCGAATGCGATCATATACACTGGACCAAAGGGGTTGAGCTAGGATTCGAATGCGATCATGTAGCCCCCAGTGGCCTTGAAATTTTGCCGATCAGTGGATTCGAATGTGATCCACGGCGGACCCAAACGGGGTTTAAGCTATGATTCGAATGAGATCATATAAACTGGACGAAAGGGGTTAAGCTAGGATTCGAATGCGATCACGTAGCCCCCTAGTGAGTTTGGTTATGTTCTCTTTGGTTCGAATACGACCTATGTTTGAACAGGAAGCCCACTGGTGACCGTAGAGGCAGGGTACCTATATGGGAGTTGCGCTTGTGTGGCAAACCCTCTTTGGTCCCTTATATAATTGTCCTGCATATCAAAATAGATTGATCAAAGCATCTTGTTTTCTTGATGAAAATAATATATATCAAGAGAAATAAACGTTAGATGGATATCACCTGAGTGAATTCCCATAAGACACTTATATTTGAAGAAGATGGCTGATCCCCCGGTTTATCGGGGGTGCTGGTTTATTTATTAATCAGAATATATACAGGATACATGAAGCGGAGCCCATGGCTCAAGTGTAGTAAGGCCGCAGAAGAGCAATGTTCCACGGTCTCTTCGTCTCTTCCTCTGCTGTCTGTGAGTCTTTATGTTCTTGAACGTCCACAAGGTAATATGAACCGTTGTGTAGGTTCTTGTTGACCACAAAGGGCCCTTCCCAAGGTGGGGATAACTTGTGCATATCTGTCTGGTCTTGGATGAGCCGGAGCACCGGGTCCCCCTCCTGGAACGTCCTGGTCTTAACCCGGCGGCTGTGATATCTGCGCAGGTCTTGCTGATAAATTGCGGATCGTGCCGCTGCTATGTCACACTCTTCATCCAGCCGGTCTAAACTGTCCTGTCTTGCCTGCTCATTGGCCGCTTCAACATAAGCCGCCACCCGTGGTGAGTCGTGCCGGATATCACTAGGGAGAACTGCTTCAGCACCATACACCATGAAGAAGGGCGTATAGCCTCTAGACCTGTTAGGCGTAGTGTTGATGCTCCAGAGGACAGAAGGTAACTCCTCAACCCAGCACCCTGGTGTTCTTCGCAAGGGAGTCATAAGCCGGGGCTTGATGCCTCGCAAGATCTCTTGGTTGGCCCTTTCAGCTTGACCATTGGATTGAGGGTGAGCTACTGAAGATACATCCAGGCGAATATGTTCCCTTTGGAAAAACTCTTCCATCACTCCTTTAGATAGATTGGTGCCATTATCAGTAATAATGTTGTGTGGAAAGCCAAACCGGAAAATTACCTTTTTGATGAATTTAACCGCTGTTGCCGCATCACACTTACTGACAGGCTCTGCCTCAATCCACTTTGTAAACTTGTCCACTGCCACCAATAGGTGGGTTTTCTGATCTTGGGATCGTTTAAAGGGTCCAACCATATCAAGCCCCCAAGTCGCAAACGGCCAAGTAATTGGAATCATCCACAGCTCCTGTGTCGGAACAAGAGCACGCCGTGAAAATTTCTGACAAACGTCGCATCTCCGGACTAGATCCTCAGCATCAGCATGGGCCATTAACCAGTAAAACCCGTGACGAAAGGCCTTGGCTACCAGTGATTTTGAACCGGCGTGATGACCACAATCTCCTTTGTTTATCTCTCAAAGAATATCACTGCTTTCTTCCGATGATACACAGCGCTGAAATGCCCTAGAAATGCTGCGGTGATGAAGTTCTCCGTTAACAATGGTCATAGATTTGGATCGCCGGATTATCTGCCTAGCTTCAACCTCATCATCTGGCAACTCTCCTCGGCTTAGGTATGCAGAGTAAGGGAGTGTCCAATCCGGAATAACATGAAGCGCTACAACCAGCTGTGCTTCCGGATCAGGAACAGCCAAATCCTCCTCCGATGGCACCTGAACTGATGGACTGTGTAATTCATCCAAGAAAGTATTTGGGGGAACCGGTTTACGTTGAGAGCCCAGCCGGCTTAGAGCATCGGCCGATTCATTTTTCCGCCGGTCTATGTGATCCACCTGATATCCTTTGAAACATCCTGCCACCGCTTCAACTTCTCGCCTGTAAGCTGCCATGAGAGGGTCTTTAGAGTCCCACTTGCCAGACACTTGCTGCGCCACTAGATCTGAATCACCAAAGCACTTGACCCGGCTCAAGTTCATCTCCTTAGCTATCCATAGGCCGTGAAGGAGAGCTTCATACTCAGCAGCATTGTTAGTGCAAGGGATCATTAGTCGGAGAACATAACAAAACTTGTCACCGCATGGGGAAGTTAACACAACTCCAGCCCCCGAGCCCTCTAATTGCCTTGAACCGTCGAAGTGAATAGTCCAGTATGTATGATCCGGCTTCTCCTCTGGTGCTTGCAATTCTGTCCAATCATTGATGAAATCTACCAGTGCTTGGGATTTGATAGCAGTACGGGGTACATACTTCAATCCATGTGGGCTAAGCTCAATGACCCACTTTGCCACTCTACCAGTAGCTTCTCTGTTCTGGATTATATCCCCCAACGGAGCTGAGTTGACAACAGTGATGGGGTGGCCCTGGAAATAGTGCTTCAGCTTCCGGTTTGCCATGAACACGCCATATACCAGCTTTTGCCAGTGTGGATACCTTTGCTTTGACTCAATGAGAACCTCACTGATGTAGTAAACTGGGCGCTGAACCGGATATTCTTTGCTTGCTTCCTTGCGTTCCACCACAATCGCCACGCTAACTGCGCGAGCATTGGCAGCTACGTATAGCAGCAACGGCTCGTTGTCAACAGGGGCAGCAAGAACTGGCGGTTCTGCTAATTGTCACTTCAAGTCCTCGAACGCCGCATTCGCAACATCTATATAAACCGATCTGTCTTTTTCAGCATCTGATAGAGTGGAATTGCCTTCTCTCCCAAACGGCTGATGAATCGGCTTAATGTTGTAATCCGGCCTGCTATGCGCTGGAGATCATTGATACAAGCCGGTTTAGCCAAGGATGTGATCGCCTTTATCTTCTCTGGATTGGCCTCTATTCCCCTGTTTGATACCAAGAATCCAAGGAGCTTGCCTGTCAGAACACCAAAAACGCACTTCTCCGGATTAAGCATCATCTTATAAACCCGGAGGTTGTCAAAGGTTTCCTTTAGGTCATCTATTAGTGTCTCCTCCTTCCTTGACTTCACCACAATGTCATCAACATTGGCATGGACATTTTTTCCGACCTGCCCCTTGAGACAGTTCTGTACGCAACGCTGGTAAGTTGCTTGGGCACTCTTGAGCCCAAAGGGCATAGATACATAGCAGAAAGCTCCAAAGGGAGTTATGAAGGCTGTCTTTTCCTAGTCCTTAACTGCCATCTTGATTTGATGATACCCTGAATATGCATCCAAAAAACTTAGCCGCTCACATCCTGCCGTAGCATCAATAATCTGATCAATACGGGGGAGAGCAGAAGGATCAGTTGGGCAAGCCTTGTTTAGGTCTGTGTAATCTACACACATCCTCCAGGTTCCATTTTTCTTTAATATCAGAACCAGATTAGCCAACCACTCCAGATGGAACACCTCAACTATGAACCCTGCGACCAAAAGCCTGGCCACTTCCTCACCTATAGCCTTGCGCCTCTCCTCAGTGACGCGGCGCAGGTACTGCTTGACCGGTTTAAACTTCGGATCAATGTTAATACTGTGCTCAGCGAGTTCCCTCGGTATACCCGGCATGTCAGAAGGTTTCCATGCAAAGATATCCCGATTCTCACGGATGAACTCGATGAGCGCGCTTTCCTATTTGGGGTCTAGGTTAGCACTGATTGTGAACTGCTTGGATGAATCGCCTGGCATAAAGTCAACTTGCTTGGTCTCCTCTGCCGATTTAAACTTCAACGCCGGATCATGCTCTGTAGTTGGCCTTTTTAACGGGGACATATCTGCCGGATCAACGTTGTCCTTGTAGAATTTCAATTCCTCCGTAGCACAGACTGCCTCTGCATAGGCTGCATCTCCTTCCTCGCATTCCAATGCGATCTTGCGACTTCCGTGAACCGTGATGGTTCCCTTGTGACCCGGCATCTTGAGCTGTAGATAAACATAGCACGGCCTAGCCATGAACTTGGGCGTAAACCGGCCTCCCAAACAGAGCATGATATGGGCTCCGGATCTTTACGACCTCAAAGGTTACTGTCTCTGACCTAGAATCCTGCTCATCCCCAAAAGTAACCTACAGATCAATTTTCCCAACTGGGTAAGCCGATTTACCTGGCACCACTCCATGGAACACCGTGTTGGATTGTCTCAACTTCTTGTTTGTCAACCCCATACGACGGAAAGTCTCATAATATAAGATGTTGATACTGCTGCCGCCATCCATGAGTACCTTTGTGAATTTGTAGCCACCCACCTGTGGTGCCACCACTAAGGCCAACTGGCTCGGATTATCAACCCGTGGCGGGTGATCCTCTCTGCTCCACACAATAGGTTGTTCCGACCAATGTAGAAAACGTGGCGTTGCAGGTTCAACTGCGTGTACTGCCCGCTTAGAATCTTTTGATCTCGTTTGCACAAACTCGTGGTAAAGACATGGTACTGTCCACTACTTAGCTCCTTCGGATTACTCTGATATCCGGATTGCTGCTGCTGTTGACGTTGTTGATTGCCTTGGTTATTGTAACCACCCTGACCATGCTGTTGGTTCTGTTGATGCTGACCGTTACTGTTGTTGCTGGGATAGTTGTTGTTACCGCCGTGATATCCTGACCAGGAACCATTACCCTGGTGACCCGGACCCTGAAAACCGGAACTCGAGCCGCCGCCCGGGGGTCCGTGGTTATATTTGGCTTGTCTCATGGCCTCTATCATGATCCGGCATTCCCTCCATGAATGTTTAGACGGGCTTCCCTCTTTGGTGTGTTTAGGGCAAGGCGCGTCTAACTTTTGTTCTAGACTGAGGAATTGCCCTTCACCACGAGGAGGTGGTCTACCTTAGCGGCGCTGCCCGTTTCCCTGAACGTTGGTATTAGCCACAAAATCAGAACCACCCTCTGCTTTTCGCTTACCATTGTAACTCGTTACTGCCGAATTAGCTTGCACCGGTTTACCAGCCTTGTTTGCTTTCCCGGACTTGTCTCCATCTGCCTCTGGGTACTTAGTGTTATCAGAATCCCCATATTTCACCAGAGCGCTCATGAGTGTCCCCATGTCATTACAATCCCGCTTGAGCCGTCTGATGGCTTCTCGCCCCTCATTGGTTACCCCAAGTGGAAGGTTGAGATGTAGCGTAGCGGCAAATTTCCCTTGGCAAAGATACCAAGGATCGAATCCCGTGAGACTCCGAGGGTCGACAAGTAGGTGTCAACGGCGCCAGAAACTTAGCGGTTGACGGGACCTGCACACAGATACAGATAACTTTGCTCCCAACGAGTACAGAGAGGTTGTCAATCCCTCCGGCCTTGTTGTTTACAAAGGATCAAACACAAGAGATAATAATGATAGCTATGACCACAACTAGGAAATAAAAACAGGAAGTAAATAGAAGGTGTGATCAGCGGTGGTAATATGGACCGGGGTCCCATGATGTTCACTAGTGATGTCTCTCTCCCAAAAGACGATAAAACAGCAAAGCGAGGTAAACAAATTACAGCTGGGCAATTGACAGGATTATGTGCGCAAACCAATGCTAACTATGCTGCAAAGAAAGGTAGAGGCTCAAAAGCACGGGCGGTACGCCAAGGCTAGTAGACCGAAATCCATCTGCATCTACTACTAATCATCCACCTTGAGATATCTATCCAGAACATCTCGCTGGTATTAAGTTGCGAATCCCACCCAAAGTGTAAACTCAAAGAAACAGACAACTGCATTAAAAGAACTTTGCGTAAAGTAAACAATCCTTGCACCCGCAAGTACAAGCACCGTTGTTTTCTCCCTTGTGGCAACAACACATCCTCTAGACTCATGTTTCTGTCACTCAAGCAAGTCATCAGGGGGCATGAACCCACAATCAAGCATAACGCTCCCTCTTGGAGTTACTACCTACTACCTGGCCAAAGCAAAAAACAGCAACGGAGAACATGCAAGAATTACTCAAGAACAAAGATATAAAAGAGGTGAATCAAATATATTACTCAAACACAATCTGAACATAGTCTCATAATCCATCAGATCACAGCAAACTCAGCAAAGCAACAGCAGAAAGATTACATATGTGCCTCGATCATGTAGGGCAGCTCACGAGGTCTAAACCATGAAGAGCAAAGAGGGGAGGAGAACATCACATAGCTACTGATCATGGACCCATGGTCCAAGGTGGACTACTCACGACTCATCCGGGAAGCGTCCATGGTGGTGGAGAAGCTCCCGGTGGTGGTTCTCCCCTCCGGCAGGGTGCCGGGAAGAGTTCTCCTGATGCTCCCGATCTTGGAAGCGCTGCGGCGGCGGAACAGAGGAGAGATCGCAAAAAAGGGTTCTGTCCTCGAGGGTTTCGGGACAAGAGGGATATATAGGTGAAGGGGGGCAGCCAGAGGCGGAGCAGGGGCCCTAGGCGCCCCCCCTGGCGCGGCCAGGGGTGGGGCCGCGCCTGGTGGCCGCCTGGGCCTCCCCTGGCTCCCCTCTGGCCCATCTTTGGTTCTTCGCGAAGCTTCCTGTACGCTGATTTTTCCTGTATTTTCCTGGAATTTTTGGAGCACTTTTAATATGGGGGAAACCTGAAATAGAAAAACAGCAGAAAACAGGAACTGGCACTGTGGTGCACTGAGTTAATAGGTTTGTCCAAATATGATCAAAAGTGTATGGAAGTGCATCAATATCATAGTAATATCACACAAAAGAAGCATGGAGCAAGCAGAAATTATAGATACGTTTTGGACGTATCAACATCCCCAAGCTTAATTCCTGCTCGTCCTCGAGTAGGTAAATGATAACAAGCATAATTTCTGTGGTGACATGCAACCAACCATATTAGAACTTTTTAAGTAAAGCAATCAAGGCATGTAATTCATTTCAAGTCATAACAAGCAAGAGTCTATATTAGCATTGTAACAAGCAACATAAGAACATAAAGGTGCAAGAGCTCTCGCTGTCCGTGACTCGAATGTCTCCAAATGGTGTTTGCATGCAAGAAAGGGGATAGGGATATACGAGAGAGTAAAACATAGTTTTTGTATTGTTGAGAACTTAATCTACTAAAGTTTCACACTTGGTCTTCTTTGGAATCTTATCTTGACTCATCCCCAGACCACTAGCCAGGTACAAGTCAAAATGATCCACTCCCTTTCGATATTTTGAGCACTCATGCAATGGATGAGCGTAAGCAAGAAAGTTGACCCTTAGGATGGCAAAGAGAAAAAAATGATGAAGGGGGAAGACAAAAAAGGTGTGAAAGGCTCACATCAATGAGGACAATCATAGGCGAGAGAAAGCCAAATGATAGATATGATGTGAGGAGTAGGGATTGCCATGCAACGGATGCACATATGAGCTAAGGTAAGCTCTCCAATGGAACTAGTGGGGGTGCATCCAACTTGCTCACTCAAGAAGACCTAGAGCTCTTTTGAGGAGGCTCATCATTGGAATATACAAGCCAAGTTCTATAATTTGAAGGTCCCCACATAGCTATATGCATGAATGATAATCTCTATGGAGTACAAGGTATAAGATGAAGTACGAGTGTGGATCTCTCAAAAAGGAATAGTAGTGTTCCCCCTTCTCTCTTTTTATTTCTTTTTCTCTTTTTTCTATTTTTTTATTTTTTTTGTGGCCTCAATGGCTCTTTCTATTTAACTCTCATTTGTCCTCTTTGGGATCTTTTGATTTGTCCTCTTTGGGATCTTTTCCTCACTTTAGGGGCAACACTCTATGTATTACAAGAAGTATAGAAGATCTTTCACACTTTACAAAAGTACTCAACATAAAGAAAATGAAACTATCATGATGTATGCAAATGTATGCCTCTTCCGGTGTAGCAGGATATGCAATGATACTAGCGCGTCATGTATCAATGATTAGGGCAAGGCCCAACTAGCATGCGGCTCATCGATCAAGCAAAAGCATGTATGACATGAAGATCAAGTCATGAGAAGATGGATGTTGCATGGCAATGTATATCGGAAAGGCTATGGAAATGCCTTGATAGGTAGGTATGGTGGCTGTTTTGAGGAAGGATATAATGAGGCTTATGATGACATAGCGTATCGTGCCAAGGATTTGGATGCACCGGCGAAGTATGCGCCAACTCTCGAGGTGAGAAAGGGCAATGCACGGTACCGAAGAGGCTAGAAAAATATGGCTAGGTGGAAGTGTCAACTTTCGAATACTCACATTAGTCCGAAAAACTCATGCACTTATTATCGGTAACTCTCAATCTAATTAGGAGGTTCACAAAGAGACAAGTACCCCGAGGAGGAGTGTATGGGGGTTTGGTTATCCTTGCGCATCCTCGACTCATGGTACGTGAGTGTACTCTAATATTCGATCCCTCCAAAGATTAGTGATCCATCTAGTAGCTAAAGTTCTCAACTATTTTGTAGGTTTTCGAAAATAAACACGGATTGCCCAAAATACGACATCTATCACTAATAGGCTAAAGCTCTTGACACCAAAAGTTCAGACATTACTCATGGCAATACCTCAAAACTATTGCAAGTTACTACTAAAATTAAATAGCAACCTCAGTTACCTACTTTAAGTTAAGACACACAACTCAGTGCAACAGGCAAACTCTCTTAACAAGATAAACATGAAAACTCAAGAGAGTTCAGCAACCAACTAAACAAAAGCTCTTTAAAAAGAAAAGCATGAAAACTAAGAGCTAAACATGACAGCAGCTATGGAAAGACAAAGAACACACACAGCAAAGATAAGCATGAAAATCCTATGTTGTGTTCTAGGTTGAAGTGGAGCGTGTTTCTCTCCCACACAAAGAACGCTGGGTTCTAACTTGTTATGAACAGCAAGCAAAGCTAAACAAAACTAAAAAAAGAAACTAAGATCAAGACGCTCCAAGCATAGCACATAACGCATGAAGTGATAAAATTATAGTGGAACGAAAGACGAACTGATAATTGTTGATGGAGAAGGGGATGCATGGGGGCATCCCCAAGCTTAGACGCTTGAGTCTTCTTGAATATTTCTTGGGGGTGCACGGGGGCATCCCCAAGCTTGAGCGTTTGACCCTCCTGAATCTTCTTTTATCATCTTCCCTCGCACACTTGAAAACTCCCTTCATACATAACTCATCATAATCTGATTAGCGAGGTTAGTACCCACAATAAAATAATTTTTTTCCTACTGGAAATAAAGATAATCTTGAAGAGATACTGTTTATCAAGATTGCCAAAAGGTTTTTGCAAAGAAAAAGCAAGCTCAAGGTTTGCAAAACGAAGAAAAGGCAAAACAGGACAGAATCTGTGAAAAACAGACCAGCGGGTAGTAAATAATTTTTTCGGGGCAATTCTGCAACTCAAATCAAAAAACTCAGAACAGACGCTCGAAAGCCAATTGTATAGAGCACGCTGTCAAAAAAAATTCAGATCAAAAAGATGATCTGGTGATTTTATTCGAATTTTTCTGTCCAAGGACAGAATCTGTTTTCTGGACAGCATGTCACAACTTTTGAACTTTCTTGCAATCGGAGGCTAAACTTGGCACAAAGCTGAAAAGAAAAGATACAATGATGATGCTACTATAGTAACAAACATCAAGACACAACAAAAGCAAAATAAAACCTAATTCGTTGTGGGCTGCCTCCCAAAAGCGCTTTCTTTTATGCCTTTAAGCTAGGCATGATGCAAAAAGAGAAGATCAAGTTTTATCAAGAGTAAGAGAATAGCTAGCCCGTGTAACGGACTCAAAAGGCAACTTAATCTTCTTCTTAGGGAAGTGTTCCATCCCTTTCTTGAGAGGGAATTGGAATTTTATATTCCCCTCTTTCATGTCAATGATAGCACCAACGGTGCGAAGAAAAGGACGTCCCAAAATAATTGGACATGAAGGTTCACATTCAATAGCCATAATAGTAAAATCAACGGGAACATAATTTTCATTGACAATGATAAGAACATCGTCGATCTTCCCCAAAGGTTTCTTTACGGAAGAATCAACAAGACGAACACCAAAAGAACAAGGATCAAAAGGTTTCAATTCAAACATATCATACATTCTTTTGGGCATAATGGAGGTACTAGCTCCAACATCACATAAAGCATAGCAAGAGAAGTTGTTCAATTTAATTTTGACTATGGGATCCCAACCATCTTCTAGCTTCCTAGGGATGGAAGTCTCAAGCTTGAGATTTTCTTCCCTAGCTTTGTCAATCCCTCCGGCCTTGTTGTTTACAAAGGATCAAACACAAGAGATAATAATGATAGCTATGACTGCAACTAGGAAATAAAAACAGGAAGTAAATAGAAGGTGTGATCAGCGGTGGTAATATGGACCGGGGTCCCATGATGTTCACTAGTGATGTCTCTCTCCCAAAAGACGATAAAACAGCAAAGCGAGGTAAACAAATTACAGCTGGGCAATTGACAGGATTATGTGCGCAAACCAATGCTAACTATGCTGCAAAGAAAGGTAGAAGCTCAAAAGCATGGGCGGTACGCCAAGGCAAGTACACCGAAATCCATCTGCATCTACTACTAATCATCCACCTTGAGATATCTATCCAGAACATCTCGCTGGTATTAAGTTGCGAATCCCACCCAAAGTGTAAACTCAAAGCAACAGACAACTGCATTAAAAGAACTTTGCGTAAAGTAAACAATCCTTGCACCCGCAAGTACAAGCACTGTTGTTTTCTCCCTTGTGGAAACAACACATCCCCTAGACTCATGTTTCTGTCACTCAAGCTAGTCATCAGGGGGCATGAACCCACAATCAAGCATAATGCTCCCTCTTGGAGTTACTACCTACTACTTGGCCAAAGCAATAAACAGCAACGGAGAACATGCAAGAATTACTCAAGAACAAAGATATAAAAGAGGTGAATCTAATATATTACTCAAACACAATCTGAACATAGTCTCATAATCCATCAGATCCCAGCAAACTCAACAAAGCAACAACAGAAAGATTACATATGTGCCTCGATCATGTAGGGCAGCTCACGAGGTCTAAACCATGAAGAGCAAAGAGGGGAGGAGAACATCACATAGCTACTGATCATGGACCCATGGTCCAAGGTGGACTACTCACGACTCATCCGGGAAGCGTCCATGGTGGTGGAGAAGCTCCCGATGGTGGTTCTCCCCTCCGGCAGGGTGCCGGGAAGAGTTCTCCTGATGCTCCCGATCTTGGAAGCGCTGTGGCGGCAGAACAGAGGCGAGATCGCGAAAAGGGTTCTGTCCTCGAGGGTTTCGGGACGATAGGGATATATAGGCGAAGAGGGGCAGCCAGACGCGGAGCAGGGGCCCCAGGCGCCCCCCTGGCGCGGCCAGGGGTGGGGCCGCGCCAGGTGGCCACCTGGGCCTCCCCTGGCTCCCCTCTGGCCCATCTTTGGTTCTTCGCGAAGCTTCCTGTACGCTGATTTTTCCTGTATTTTTCCTGGAATTTTTGGAGCACTTTTAATATGGGGGAAACCTGAAATAGAAAAACAGCAGAAAACAGGAACTGGCACTGTGGTGCACTGAGTTAATAGGTTAGTCCAAATATGGTCAAAAGTGTATGGAAGTGCATCAATATCATAGCAATATCACACAAAAGAAGCATGGAGCAAGAAGAAATTATAGATACGTTTTGGACGTATCACCGTCCCAACTTCAGCTTCAGAGACTCAAACCGGCAATTATTTTCCAATGTCACTATCGCCGTACTAGGATTGATGCTATTGGAGGAATGCAGGATTTCTGATTCTTGCCGCACCCAGGCGCTCGTAGGTTCCTGCTCTCCTTGAACACATGCTGCTAAATCTACCACTAACATTGGCTGCTTGCACGTGTCTTTGAAATTTTTGATAAACTGGCGACGCAGTTCTCCCCATGATCCGATGGAGTTAGGTGGTAAGCCCTTTAGCCATGTCCGGGCTGTGCCTTCCAGCGTCATGGTGAAGTATTTGGCGCATGCCGCTTCATCCACATCTAGCATCTCCATAGCCATCTCATAGCTCTCAACCCACGCCTCTGGAGCCAGGTCTGCCGTGTAGTTGGGCACCTTGCGCAGACCTTTGAAGTCTTTGGGTAATTTTATGCTTCGTAAAGCGGGGACAAGACACTGTACTCCAAAGGAACTCGCCATGACTCCCGTTTATGCTGTGGTTGGGTGAACCGTCATCATTTGACGGGTATCCTCGCAGGCGGTATGTCTGGCCCGGACTACCGCCTCTTGGGCGTGTGCTTCTGCTCCTGCCGGATTATCCTGCCTGTGGCGGTGACGTCTCCGCTCGCTGCTAGACACGGCCGGTTCATCCCAGTGCCTATTGTAACTCCGGCTTTGGCGGGGGGTTGAATGAATCCTCTACCTGCTGTAAGAGTACACCTGCTGCTGTGTCAGCGCCGTGTCCAGCAATTCCTTAGCCCGGCGCGCCTCCATCGCCACGGGGGATGTCCCCTCAATGGGTAAAGCGGCCAGTCGTGAAGCAGCGGCGACAATGTTGTCCAACGGGTTAGAATAATGGCCGGGAGGGGTGGGGATGTGCGGCGTGGGCACAACTTGATGATTTCGCTCTGTGGCTGGCGGCTGAACCGACGCGCCAGTCCCTGGGGCTCCTCCCCGGTTTACCTCTGGGCGATTACTGGTTCCCGCCCCTGGTGTGCCAAAGAGATTCCTCACCTCGTAAACCGACGGTAGATGAGTTTGCTGTCTTCTGTACATTACCTCCTGTGCAGAAGTCTGATCCACCCTGAGCCAGAAAGCTTGGGATTCTAGCTCTGCTTGCCTTGTAGCTATCATGGCTTTCTCTGTGTCCAGATCCCGTTTAGCATGCTCAATCCGGCCCTTCAGCTGAAGGATCTCCGCATCATGTTGCGCCTTGTTGGCAGGAGCTACTTCTGCTGTTGCGCATGCTGTCAACACCTCGACCAAGGTGGATAGAACGTCAGAGGGTGAGGGGGCTTGGCTGCCCGCCCCCGCACCAGCTACCTCTGAGGTGAACGCCCCGGTCACCTAGGGCTACTACATAGACTGTGTTCCGGCCATGAAGACAGCCACCCGGTCTGGCGGATCAAAGGGGTCCGGAATACTGTCACCATCGGATATACCCTCGGATCGGCCGTCCTGCAACAGATACAAAGATTCGGTCTCCCCGGATGAAGATTCATCGTCAGAATAGACAACTATCTGGCCACCAGAATCCGATCCGTCCTCGGCTTGGACTCCATGTACTGTTCCAACGAAGACACGTTTCACGGCGGGCTGAATCCGGGCCGATCTTGCACGCTGAGCCGGCTCGATGATGTTGGGGAAGATGTCCGGCTCAGGTCCCAGTTCACCAATCTTGCCGATGAAGACGTGGATGCCGCCGAAGGGGACCCGGTACCCGTATTCGATTGGAACAGCCTCGGGGCCCCAGCCTGCGTCGTCGATGTAGATCCGGCCATGGCGACTCTTGGTCATCCGGCCAACCGCGTAACTCTTGAGTCCTTCAAAGCTGCCCTTCAAGAACTCGAAACCATCGTGCGATAGCCCCACGGTGGGCGCCAACTATCGTGGAATTAGCATGGCAGATGTCCGGTTTAGAGGACTTAGGTATGAGGCCATCGCGCGAGTTAACTTGAAGGGGTTAAAAACACACAAAGGACACAGAAGGTTTATACTAGTTCGGCCCCTTCGATGAAGGTAAAAGCCTACGTCTAGTTTGGTGTGGTATTGCTTGGGCGTCGATGAACAGGGAGCGGATCGCTTGCCTGTATCCCGACGTGTTGTTGCTTGTCCTTGAACCGTCGCCGGGTCGTCCCTTTATATAGGAGGCGACGCCCGGTCCGGTTTACAGAGTCCCGAGGCCGGCTCATAAACGTGTCCACCTCGGTCTCTTCTCTTTCTATCTTACATCCCAAGTTACATGATATGACGGTTTACAACCCGTAGACTTCACACTTGGGCCCTAAACCTGTATGGGCTGTAACCTTTGTACATATTTTACCGGGCTTTGTAATAATACAACCAGACTAGTGTAATCCGGATCTTCCTGGCCGGTTTATACCTGCTAGTAATATCCCTGACAGTATCGGAGGGTATGAATCATACAGAAGTTGGAATACAGTTGGTTTAACACCAATATAAACAAAGAATGAGTTCATTACAATACCTTTGAGTGGTGGTTTGTTTTCTTATACTAACGGAGCTCACGAGATATTTTTCTAAGTTTTGTGTTGTGAAGTTTTCAAGTTTTGAGTATGGCTTTGATGGACTATGGAACAAAGAGTGGAAAGAGCCTAAGCTTGGGGATGGCCAAGGCACCCCAAGGTAAAATTCAAGGACAACCAAAAGCCTAAGCTTGGGGATGCCCCGGGAAGGCATCCCCTCTTTCGTCTTCATCTATCGGTAAATATACTCGGGACTATATTTTTATTCACCACATGATATGTGTTTTTCCTGGAGCGTCATGTATGATTTGAGTCTTTGCTTTTTAGTTTGCCACAATCATACTTGCTGGACACATCTTTTGAGAAAGATAAATATGGTTTAGAATTTATTAGAATACTCTATGTGCTTCACTTATATCTTTTGAGCTAGATAGTTTTGCTCCAGTGCTTCACTTATATCTTTTAGAGCACGATGGTGGTTTTATTTTGTAGAAATTGTTGATCTCTCATGCTTCACTTATATACTTTTGAGAGTCTTTTAGAACAGCATGGTAATGTGCTATCATTATAAAATTAGTCCTAATATGATAGGCATCCAAGATGAGTATAGTAAAAACTTTCATACAAAGTGAATTGAATATGATGAGAAGTTTGATACTTGATGATTGTTTTGAGATATGAGGATGGTGATATTAGAGTCATGCTAGTGGAGTAATTATGAATTTGAGAAATACTTGTGTTAAAGTTTGTGATTCCCGTAGCATGCACGTATGGTGAACCGCTATATGACGAAGTTAGAGCATGAGGTATTTATTGAGTGTCATCCTTTGTGTGGAGGTCAGGATCGCGCGATGGTTAACTCCTACCAACCGTTCCCCTAGGAGCATGCGTTGATTACTTTGTTTTGATGACTCGTAAATTTTTGCAATAAGTATATGAGTTCTTTATGACTAATGTTGAGTCCATGGATTATATGCACTCTCACCCTTCCACCATTGCTAGCCTCTCTTGTACCGTGCAACTTTCGCCGGTACCATACACCCACCATATACCTTCCTCAAAACAGCCACCATACCTACCTATCATGGCATTTCCTGTGGGGACCCCGACTCGTAAGTCGTGATCACCGAATGCACGTGTATAGTGATCCCAGAGATCAATGCTCACTGAACACACAGAGGCTGAATAACAAGAGTCTTACATCCATACATACCGTATTACACAAATAGGACCATAATGGTCAAGTCTCGAGTATATCATCGCAGCGGAAATCTTCAATGACAACTTGGACCCATGCCATCTTCCTTAACCCTACAGGCATTCTGACTGGGAAGCGTCCTAGCTCGCATGCTCGTCACCAAGAAATCTTCATCATATCCTGTTCTCTCCTGCCTGGCCAATAAAATAACCAGTGGCAAGCCAATGAGTACTTTGAATGTACTCGCAAGCAACCCATGATTTGGTTCAAGGTAACAATGCAATTGTACAACAATGAGTAATCTAGCTACGATCTAGAGTAAATATTCTATCATCAAGTATATGCATCAATAAATTCACGTAACCTCGAGGACAGGTTAGCGATATCAACATGAATAGGATTCAACTCAACGAGTCAAGTCACCACCTTGACTCACCACACACACATACTTTCACTGATATAGTAAAATTCTGGACATAGTTTAAGTAGCACCACCCAACTGTCCATGACCGTGGACTCGGCTATTCGAATAGTTTTACACTCTGCAGAGGTTGCACACTTTAGCCACTAGATCCGGGGAACTTCCGTGACATCCACGACCCGCGGTACCTCAACTACCCGGGGTAAGCACCCGGTCATTATCTTTCCCTAGACGACACTAACATAGGGTCCACACGTTGGTACACGGCCCTCGAGTACAAACAATAGATCATGGGACTTTCCCTAATTTCAATGTCACGCGTACACGAAGGGACCAACGGTGTGTCCGGTGCCCTGTAAAAACAGTCATGGTCGTCTATCCAAGCACGACCCCGTCCCGGGAAAGACCTCAAGTGTTCCCGTCACTAGTAATGTGGGCACCATGCTAGTATCGGCCTAAGTAATCAATAATGCCCCGTCCCATATAAGGGTAGAGTGGTTGCACATATTTGATTGGGACGGTAGTCACACATAAATCTAATCCATCATTTCACCCATGCTCAAGATCTTTATTGGCACATCACTTCTTCCTCAAGTGATGACCTAACTCAACATCACCCTCGGGCATTTGGGGCACCCCATGGGGTTTTTGAAAAGAATGCAACCACGAAGGTTTCATGGCACACATGCATCACTAAGCATCACTACTAATCATTTGCATTGCATCTAGCACATAGCAAGATCATGAGTAAAGCATGCATCATGTGGTGGTTCTCAACTAGGTCACCACCGTCACTCTTATCATCATGCATTCGGAAATACATGGGTTCCGAAGAACACAAGGGTATCGTGGTCAAAGGGCTGCTTGCCTTATCCTCCCGAGTCTTCAAACCTTCTGGTCCATCTCCGAGTACTCCATTTATTTCGTCAACTAATCGATGGAAACAATCATAATAAGCAACACAACAAAGCGAAAATAAAAGTGCTCTAAAAATAGGAGTTGGACTTTTCTAGGATACCTCTGGTCATATGAAAAATAACCAAGGTGGTTTCATTGGAGTATGATCAATGGATGGTTTGGCACATTTCAATATGATGGGATCAAGGGGTTTATGGATTTGAAAGAAGTGTACAGAAATATATTTTTGAACAATGAGCAAAGGCACCTATCCATCAAGTCATGATTTTAGAAGCATCTAGGAGTTGGTTTCACTGGATTTGGAATTCAAATGAATTCCCTAGGATTTTGCAAAGTTGATAAATATGAAGAAATGGCTCATTATTTGGTGGGATACAGAAAGTATTAATAAAAATGTTCCAAAACTAAGTTTGGATATGACAAGCACCTAGGAATTTGAACCACTGCATTTGGATCAAATTTGAGCCCTTTGTGATTTTCTAAAGTTCATCACAGAAAATGGAATAATGACATTTGATAATTATTTGTGAAGGAAAAGTTTCTGGAAAAATGTGCATGTTGCACCAACAGGTAGATCAGGATTTTAGAAACCCCTAGAAATTTGAATCATCAAATTTGGAATACATTTGATTTATTTAAGGGTTTATGAAGCTTACAGAAAAAGAAAAGAAAAGGGAAATGATTTTTACCCTTATCCTGCGCACAGGCGGGATGTGGACGTGGGCCGGCCCAGTGGCATCAGCCGCGCGGGGTGCCCAGGCGACGTCGATGGCGTAATCGCCGGAGTACGCCTTCCGCCCGGGCAGACGCCTTCAGTGGAGGCCGTCTCCACTTACTCCAGGGGCCCGGGGCCTTAGCCACTTACAGGCGGGTCCCGCTGGCAGGCCCTCCTCCTACCTCCCGCTCAAAACAGAGGAGGGGCAGGGGAGGCCGGCCGAGCACGGTGCCGACGCCCTTCCCGGCGATCCCGATCATCCCCGGCGGCGTCCAGCATACCGACGGCTCCGGGGGATCGAGCCGAGCCCATTCATGGGTCTCACGTTGGCTAGGGAGAGCCGAGCCGTTAGTGGTTTTGACGCCGGCAGACGGTGCTTCGGGCGAAGTTTGGGCACGGCAAGGCAAGCACGGGGAGGAGAGAAGGGCGTGCAGGGAGAGCTGGCAGAGGTGCTCGTGCTGTTCTGGAGCAAAGAGGTGGGGAGGAGGGGCACTCTGCGGCGCGAATTTGAGCGGTGGCCGGCGGCAAGGTTCCCGGCCGTGGAGGTGCATTGAGGGCACGGGGAGAGATGTGGGTTGGTCCAGGAGGTGCACGGGAGCTAGGGGTAGCAAATGGGGCGGAGAGGAGCATAGGGGAAGGCCTTATATAGGTGGCCCACGGAGCACCGTGAGCTCGTGCACCGGCGAGGCCGTTGCCGTCGCTGCAAGCCACGGGGGCGCGCGTTGGTGTGTCCAGGGTGCTCGTGGGGCTGGTCTACGCCTAGAGGAAGAGAGAGGGAGAGAGGAACAAGTGTGAGGCATGCCAGGGACGCGGGCGGCAACTGGCGGACGCGGGCGGCGCTCGGGCACGCGTCACAGAGGTCACCGAAGAGAGAAGGAGGAGGGGGCCGACCGTCCAGCGTGTCCCGGAGGCCGAGGCGGCCTCGGGGGACACAATCCCATCGCCCTAGGCTGTCGGGTGCCTCGGGTAGGACGCGGCTACAATGCGGGAGTGCACTGTAGCACGCTCCAGAGCGCCCGTATGGCCGGCACGGCCGTGACTTCGCCGCTCTGGTCGCGTCCACCTTGCCCAATGGTGTCTAGGGGGTCAGGGGAAGAGTAAAGTTGTGCGCTGTGGTCTTGGATGCCATGGAGAGCCACTGGAGTGAGGAGGGAGGTGAGAAAGAAGGAGATTGCTGCTGCCCAGAAGAGTAAAATGGGGTTTTACCCCCTCCAATGATTGAGCTGAGGCTTGGGTGAGTTACAGGAGGTAGAAGATGATCAGGTTTACCTGTGGTAAGAATTTGAGGTAAAGGGGAATAGTGAAAGGGGGTCAAAACAATGGTTTAGGAAAAATGGCAGAAAGTGTTTGTTGCAGATTTGGGCAAGCAAAATAACTCCACTTGACATGAGACTTAACAGGATCAAATGTCACATACAATTAGGGCCTTCCACCAAATTTGAGCTCATTTGGGAAAGTTGCCAATGTAACTTTGGTGAACCCTAGAAATCAACAAAAATGGTTTCATCATGTTTGAGTTAAGCTAACCATCTCCCCTTGATGCACCACTTGGTGTAGTGTCATCATTTGGGGTTATGATCATGCCCACAAAGTTTGAAGTCCGAGGTAAAAAGTTGGTAATGTAAAGTTGTTCAAATTTGAATTTGAACAGAAATGGTTTTGGGGTACTCTGATCAAGTTACCTTACTCCAAAGCTTGTGCCATTTGGTCTAGATGTCTTATTAGACCTTTCTAGCAGGTGCACCAAGTTTGAGAGCATTTGGACAAGTTTGGCAATGTAAAGTTGCTCAAACTTCAGATATGGACAGAATGGTTTTGATGGTGTTTCCTTGATCTTCAAGGCATGAGGCTTTGTAAGATCATTAAATATGTCATATTTGACATGATAGAATTTCCCTGGAATTTTTAGAGAATATTTCCTTTGTAAATATTTCAAAAGCTTGAAATATCCAGAAAGGGTTTTGGAAGGATTTGTCCAATATTTTGAACATGACCATGTGCTGAAACTCTTATATATGGACAATATATGTCCTATGAGTTTCCCTTAATTTTGGCAAATATTTTTGAAATATTTAAATAATTTTTCCCTATTAAAGACCATTTCTGGCCTTAAGAAAAAGCTTTTAAATAAAATAGGAAAATAACTTTTAAAATTATAATTTTGTGGTTTATGGGAGTCCTATACCTAATAGGATTCAAATATACCTTTTGAAAGATTTTTCACACCCTAAATAAGGTACTTGTAGTGCAAACCTCCATTCAGGGGTTTTTTGAAAACTAATTTTAGAAAATACTATTTGGCCAAAATATTTTTATAAGAAAATTCTATACTGGTCTATACACATAGCATGATCATTGGGAAAATGTTTTGGATCAAGGAGATGAAGTATAAGAGTTGGAGGATTTATTTGATTTTTAGAGCACTAGTAAACATCAGACAGAAAATCAGTCAAGCAAAGTCAAAATCACTCAAAAGTTTTTGTAAATCCACAATTTTAGCATGATTATTAGCTTAAGCAATGTGGCATGAAAATCAGGGTGTGACAGACCTACCCCCCTTACAAGAATCTCGTCCCCGAGATTCCCACACTAGGCGTGGAAAGGAAATACGGAGTCTTGGATATGGGGTAGTCTTCACTTCTTCTTGTTGGTTCTGCTTCCGGGTGGTGCTCCATGGAATCTTGAAGTACTTGGTGGTGTGGCTTCTTGCTTGTTACCCTCTTTGATGCAGGTTGCTGAGGGGTCTCTGGTATGGGTTAGGTTGAGCTAGACGTCAAAGGCTCGGTGATCGATGTCCTTGCGGGGACCGGGCTAGTTAGGAAGAAAGAAGTACTTCCAAAGTGGTGACTCGTGGAATATTTGGTGCACTGTGGGTATCTCAGGTGGTAAATCTAGCTGGTAGCCGTCTACTATTTGACTGGCAGTGAACTTGAAGAAGGTCGATAAATCTTGGTGTGAGTGTCCCTTTGACACGGAAATGCTCGGTCCCTTCGAGAGGAGTGGTTTGCAGATACGCCCGGTCTTGGACGCAGAAGTTTACTTCTTGATGACGGTGGTCAGTTTAGTTCTTCCTTCTTGACAGGGCGGTCTTCAAATGTCTTCTATCCAGCTGCACAACTCTTCCTTCGTCTTCGGGTAGTCAAGTATGTTGCCAATAAAGATGACAACTAACTCGTCCAAGTACTCCATGAAGTCTACGGGGTACGCAAGGTAGGCTGTGGTATTGGTGGTGGTCTCCGTTGGGTATTGGTAGAGGTCTTCTTGACTCAGAGTCAAGGCCCGTGGTCGGAATCTGACCCTGTTGTGGCTTGGTGGGGCTTAAGGGTTTCAAGGATTCTAGTGAGTGAGTGAACGTTTATTATCTTATCCTTAAGCACAGTTTCTGAGATGCCAATAGCTCTATCTAGTACTCCGAACGAAAAAGCATCTTCTCGCATAGACCAACTTCAATCACCACTCATGCCATACATAGCCTCATGACTCTCAAGAGGCGGTCTAACAAAATTGTACTTGTCTACGATCCCCAAATCCATATGTATGTCTACCCCTAAAATCCATGGGTAGATCATACATGCCGCTAAGCTTAAATTAAATTCCTCAATCCAAGCACTCAACCTATTCTTGCAAGGCTCAAGATAATGCATCTCTATTCTAAGGAAACACGTCATATGCCACTCCTAGATTTTGTTTCCTTCCCATAGATCAACTCCAATGGCCCAGTAATTTCCATCAATCGCCACATAATCCAACCATTCTACAAATCCGATGTCTACGGTGTTCCGCAAGATCTCAAATCCCTATAATGTCCAAATACTTGGAAGGTCTATGCCTTACAATAGTAAGTCCACCAAATTCCCATCATCCGGGTCAAGTAAACTCCAAGGTCATGATTATATAGATCCCTAAATCAACTCCGACAAATAATCCAATCTCCTAGGTTATTGTCCACCGAGAAGCATGGTATCATGATCAGGATCATTGGTCTAAATCCAATTTACTCCGAACCATGCAGACATATATGGCATCTATACCCAACCAGAATCACCTACTTACATCCAAATCTCATGCCCGACGAGAATTCCTACATATTCCCCAAGTCATCCTCAAAATGTCAATTATCTGCTAGAAATATCCCCTGGCTAGGTCAAATCCTTATACCTCCAAGAATTCCAATTTGCGATCACAGTAGCCCTGCAAATCCAAGTTGCTCCAGGGTGATGAAAGTTACGCTACTTTGTTAATCATGATACCACCAACATGAAAACCTCACAATCCATCAAGGTCTTAGATAATTCCTCGAAATCACTGATATAAAGCCACCAAGTCATCTGTCTTATATCCTCAAATTGGTCTATCTATGGCATCGTCAGTTCTTGTGCTATATTAGGATGAAAATGTGCTCACTCATTGTGTCCACTAGTTCCATTACGAACCCAGTGTTGTGCAAGGTTACAAAGGCTTAACTGGTTCTCTCGCAATTCTATGGGGTAAGCGCATAGTCAAGGGTTCGTGCTGGAGTGTCTCGTGAAGTCTCAAAGGGTCTAGGAAGAGGGTTACTGGTCTGGAGGGTTAAACATAATTCGACAGGGTTGCACTTGGTCGTGGAGGTTGTAGCAGAAGTCTTCAGTTGAGGAGAGAGAAGAGAGGGAAAAGTAGCATAGAGGAGGGGAATGCCTAAGGGGGTTCTATAGTGCAGATGCAAACAAACAGGTGCAAAAAGGCCGAAACAAAAGAAACAAGGCAAGTAAGATGATATAGCCATGCACTTGTTGCCTAGGGCAAAATTGCGACTTATATCAAAACACAAACAAATAAAAGCAAGCAACACACAATCGTGGTTCTATTCGAACCACCATACGGACTCGACTGCGCATAGGGGGTACACGACTCATCCTACCCTAGGGGTTCTCGGACTCAGCGTGACTTGTGCCTCGTGCAGTCATCTGAGCTTTCCTCAGGTGTTGCTATGTCCCTTGTAGTTGTTTGACGTACGATCCGGGTTGAGCCTGAAGAATCTTCAACAACTTCTCGCCTGACGAGGTGATGCGGTGAAAGTGTCTCCTTGTAGCTGGCGTTGACTTGGTCTTCTCTTGTCTCTTTAATCATGACGATCCCTTGAGCCTTCGGGGCGTCGAGGGTACCAGGTAGGCAATCCGTATGCAATGACAATAACAAGGCATAATAGAGGTCCAACATGTCGGTTTCGTTGGTGACAACATCAACACCAAGAGCGGGGGACGAAGAGAACCGTTTTCCTGCTCACTATAGTGAGGCGGACCAAATGGCGAGGTTCTCATCCAGCGGTGGTTGCCGATACAACAACGGTAGTGACAGGATTACTCTATTAGCGATGTATATCATGATTTTGCACAACTCATGCCATGGTCATCGTAGGCTAGGGTTGCACCATCTTGGGGCAGTGTCATGGATGTCACCATCTTCTGGGTCTTCATGTCTTCATTCCTCGAGGATGTATCTTTTGTTGGCATCGTCTTGTTGTGGTGTCACCAATCTTGTGTTTAGAAGAGATGGGTGAGGGTTTGGCAAGGTGTACTCCTTCTAGATTATCCACGAGGATTGCAAGAAAATCCAGTGGTCTGGGGCATAAGGGTTCTAGCGACCAAAGTTTTGAAGGGGAAGAGATCAAGTATAGCCTAGTTTTCAAAAAAAAACTGAGAGGGGAAGAGAAGTATAGATAGTTTTGAAAACTAGTAATAGTTTTGGAAATAGTTTTACCCTAACTAACGACCATGCTAACTAAGGCTTCCTACAGTCAGGATAGCTCTGATACCAGCTCTGTGGGGACCCCGACTCGTAAGTCATGATCACCGATGCACGTGTACAGTGATCCCAGAGATCAATGCTCACTGAACACACAGAAGATGAATAACAAGAGTCTTACATCCATACATACCGTATTACACAAATAGGACCATAATGGTCAAGTCTCGAGTATATCATCGCAGCGGAAATCTTCAATGACAACTTGGACCCATGCCATCTGCCTTAACCCTACAGGCATTCTGACTGGGAAGCGTCCTAGCTCGCATGCTCGTCACCAAGAAATCTTCATCATATCATGTTCTCTCCTGCCTTGCCAATGAAATAACCAGTGGCAAGCCAATGAGTACTTTGAATGTACTCGCAAGCAACCCATGATTTGGTTCAGGTAACAATGCAATTGTACAACAATGAGTAATCTAGCTACGAGCTAGAGTAAATAATCTATCATCAAGTATATGCATCAATAAATTCACGTAACCTCGAGGACAGGTTACCGATATCAACATGAATAGGATTCAACTCAACGAGTCAAGTCACCACCTTGACTCACCACACACACATACTATCACTGATATAGTAAAATTCTGGACATAGTTTAAGTAGCACCACCCAACTGTCCATGACCGTGGACTCGGCTATTCGAATAGTTTTACACTCTGCAGAGGTTGCACACTTTACCCAGTAGATCCGGGGAACTTCCGTGACATCCACGACCCGCGGTACCTCAAGTACCCGGGGTAAGCACCCGGTCATTATCTTTCCCTAGACGACACTAACATAAGGTCCACACGTTGGTACACGGCCCTCAGGTACAAACAATAGATCATGGGACTTGCCCTAATTTCAATGTCACGCGTACACGAAGGGACCAACGGTGTGTCCGGTGCCCTGTAAAAACAGTCATGGTCGTCTATCCAAGCACGACCCCGTCCCGGGAAAGACCTCAAGTCTTCCCGTCACTAGTAATGTGGGCACCATGCTAGTATCAGCCTAAGTAATCAATAATGCCCCGTCCCATATAAGGGTAGAGTGGTTGCGCATGTTTGGTTGGGACGGTAGTCACACATAAATCTAATCCATCATTTCACCCATGCCCAAGATCTTTATTGGCACATCACTTCTTCCTCAAGTGATGACCTAACTGAACATCACCCTCGGGCATTAGGGGCACCCCATGGGGTTTTTGAAAAGAATGCAACCACGAAGGTTTCATGGCACACATGCATCACTAAGCATCACTACTAATCATTTGCATTGCATCTAGCACATAGCAAGATCATGAGTAAAGCATGCATCATGTGGTGGTTCTCAACTAGGTCACCACCGTCACTCTTATCATCATGCATTCGGAAATACATGGGTTCCGAAGAACCCAAGGGTATCGTGGTCAAAGGGCTGCTTGCCTTATCCTCCCGAGTCTTCAAACCTTCTGGTCCATCTCCGAGTACTCCATTTATTTCATCAACTAATCGATGGAAACAATCATAATAAGCAACACAACAAAGCGAAAATAAAAGTGCTCTAAAAATAGGAGTTGGACTTTTCTAGGATACCTCTGGTCATATGAAAAATAACCAAGGTGGTTTCATTGGAGTATGATCAATGGATGGTTTGGCACATTTCAATATGATGGGATCAAGGGGTTTATGGATTTGAAAGAAGTGTACAGAAATATATTTTTGAACAATGAGCAAAGGCACCTATCCATCAAGTCATGATTTTAGAAGCATCTAGGAGTTAGTTTCACTGGATTTGGAATTCAAATGAATTCCCTAGGATTTTGCAAAGTTGATAAATATGAAGAAATGGCTCATTATTTGGTGGGATACAGAAAGTACTAATAAAAATGTTCCAAAACTAAGTTTGGATATGACAAGCACCTAGGAATTTGAACCACTACATTTGGATCAAATTTGAGCCCTTTGTGATTTTCTAAAGTTCATCACAGAAAATGGAATAATGACATTTGATAATTATTTGTGAAGGAAAAGTTTCTGGAAAAATGTGCATGTTGCACCAACAGGTAGATCAGGATTTTAGAAACCCCTTGAAATTTGAATCATCAAATTTGGAATACATTTGATTTATTTAAGGGTTTATGAAGCTTACAGAAAAAGAAAAGAAAAGGGAAATGATTTTTACCCTTATCCTGCGCACAGGCGGGATGTGGACGTGGGCCGGCCCAGTGGCATCAGCCGCGCGGGGTGCCCAGGCGACGTCGATGGCGTAATCGCCGGAGTACGCCTTCCGCCCGGGCAGACGCCTTCAGTGGAGGCCGTCTCCACATACTACAGGGGCCCGGGGCCTTAGCCACTTACAGGCGGGTCCCGCTGGCAGGCCCTCCTCCTACCTCCCGCTCAAAACAGAGGAGGGGCAGGGGAGGCCGGCCGAGCACGGTGCCGACGCCCTTCCCGGCGATCCCGATCATCCCCGGCGGCGTCCAGCATACCGACGGCTCCGGGGGATCGAGCCGAGCCCATTCATGGGTCTCACGTTGGCTGGGGAGGGCCGAGCCATCAGTGGTTTTGACGTCGGCGGACGAGGCTTCGGGCGAAGTTTGGGCACGGCAAGGCAAGCACGGGGAGGAGAGAAGGGCGTGCGGGGAGAGCTGGCAGAGGTGCTCGTGCTGTTCTGGAGCAAAGAGGTGGGGAGGAGGGGCACTCTGCGGCGCGAATTTGAGCGGTGGCCGGCGGCAAGGTTCCCGGCCATGGAGGTGCATTGAGGGCACGGGGAGAGATGTGGGTTGGTCCAGGAGGTGCACGGGAGCTAGGGGTAGCAAATGGGGCGGAGAGGAGCATAGGGGAAGGCCTTATATAGGTGGCCCATGGAGCACCGTGAGCTCGTGCGTCGGCGAAGCCGTTGCCGTCGCTGCAAGCCACGAGGGCGCGCGTTGGTGTGTCTAGGGTGCTCGTGGGGCTGGTCTACACCTAGAGGAAGAGAGAGGGAGAGAGGAACAAGTGAGAGGCATGCCAGGGACGCGGGCGGCAACTAGCGGACGCGGGCGGCGCTCGGGCACGCGTGACAGAGGTCACCGGAGAGAGAAGGAGGAGGGGGCCGACCGTCCAGCGTGTCCCGGACGCCGAGGCGGCCTCGGGGGACACAATCCCATCGCCCTAGGCTATCGGGTGCCTCGGGTAGGACGCGGCTACAGTGCGGGAGCGCACTGTAGCACGCTCCAGAGCGCCCGTATGGCCGGCATGGCCGTGACTTCGCCGCTCTGGTCGCGTCCACCTTGCCCAATGGTGTCTAGGGGGTCAGGGGAAGAGTAAATTAGTGCGCTGTGGTTTTGGATGCCATGGAGAGCCACTGGAGTGAGGAGGGAGGTGAGAAAGAAGGAGATTGCTGCTGCCCAGAAGAGTAAAATGGGGTTTTACCCCCTCCAATGATTGAGCTGAGGCTTGGGTGAGTTACAGAAGGTAGAAGATGATCAGGTTTACCTGTGGTAAGAATTTGAGGTAAAGGGGAATAGTGAAAGGGGGTCAAAACAATGGTTTAGGAAAAATGGCAGAAGGTGTTTGTTGCAGATTTGGGCAAGCAAAATAACTCCACTTGACATGAGACTTAACAGGATCAAATGACACATACAATTAGGGCCTTCCACCAAATTTGAGCTCAGTTGGGAAAGTTGCCAATGTAACTTTGGTGAAACCTAGAAATCAACAGAAATGGTTTCATCATGTTTGAGTTAAGCTAACCATCTCCCCTTGATGCACCACTTGGTGTAGTGTCATCATTTGGGGTTATGATCATGCCCACAAAGTTTGAAGCCCCAGGTAAAAAGTTGGTAATGTAAAGTTGTTCAAATTTGAATTTGAACAGAAATGGTTTTGGGATACTCTGATCAAGTTACCTTACTCCAAAGCTTGTGCCATTTGGTCTAGATGTCTTATTAGACCATTCTAGCAGGTGCATCAAGGTTGAGAGC
The DNA here is from genome assembly GCA_902687465.1 of Secale cereale. NCBI lineage: Eukaryota > Viridiplantae > Streptophyta > Magnoliopsida > Poales > Poaceae > Secale > Secale cereale. Next base: position 423,292,753 of record LR738711.1, read on the forward strand.
ATTTGGACAAGTTTGGCAATGTAAAGTTGCTCAAACTTCAGATATGGACAGAATGGTTTTGATGGTGTTTCCTTCATCTTCAAGGCATGAGGCTTTGTAAGATCATCAAATATGTCATATTTGACATGATAGAATTTCCCTGGAATTTTTAGAGAATATTTCCTTTGTAAATATTTCAAAAGCTTGAAATATCCAGAAAGGGTTTTGGAAGGATTTGTCCAATATTTTGAACATGACCATGTGCTCAAACTCTTATATATGGACAATATATGTCCTATGAGTTTCCCTGAATTTTGGCAAATATTTTTGAAATAGTTAAATAATTTTTCCCTATTAAAGACCATTTCTGGCCTTTAGAAAAAGCTTTTAAATAAAATAGGAAAATAACTTTTAAAATTATAATTTTGTGGTTTATGGGAGTCCTATACCTAATAGGATTCAAATATACCTTTTGAAAGATTTTTCACACCCTAAATAAGGTACTTGTAGTGCAAACCTCCATTCAGGGGTTTTTCGAAAACTAATTTTAGAAAATACTATTTTGCCAAAATATTTTTAAAAGAAAATTCTATGCTGGTCTATACACATGGCATGATCATTGGGAAAAGGTTTTGGATCAAGGAGATGAAGTATAAGAGTTGGAGGATTTATTTCATTTTTACAGCACTAGTAAACAGCAGACAGAAAATCAGTCAAGCAAAGTCAAAATCACTCAAAAGTTTTTGTAAATCCACAATTTTAGCATGATTATTAGCTTAAGCAATGTGGCATGAAAATCAGGGTGTGACATTTCCATAGCCATTCCGAGATATATTGCCATGCAACTTTCCACCGTTCCGTTCATATGACATGCTTCATCATCATTCACATAGAGTCACATTTTGTTCTACCTTCGAGTTGTAATCTTTGAGTTGTAAGTCAATAAAAGTGTGATGATCTTCATTATTAGAGCATTGTCCCATGTGAGGAAAGGCCAAATAAAAAAAGAGATGACCCAAAAAAATAGAGAGGGGATCAATAAAAAAAGAGAGAAAGCCCCTCCACAAAAAATGAGAGAGAAGAGAGAAGGGACAATGCTACTATCCTTTTCCATAGTTGTGCTTCAAAGTAGCACCATGATCTTCATAATATAGTGTCTCTTGTTTTGTCACTTTCATATACTAGTGGGAATTTTCATTATAGAACTTTGCTTGTATATTCCAACGATGGGCTTCCTCGAATGCCCTCGGTCTTCATGACCAAGCAAGTTGGATGCACACCCACTTAGTTTCTTTTGATGAGCTTTCATACACTTATATCTCTAGTGCATCCGTTACATGGCAATCCCTACTCACTCACATTGATATCTATTGATGGGCATCTCCATAGACCATTGATACGCCTAGTTGATGTGAGACTATCTTCCTCCTATTTGTCTTCTCCACAACCAGCACTCTATTCCACCTATAGTGCTATATCCATGGCTCACGCTCATGTATTGCGTGAAAGTTAAAAGGTTTGAAAAAATTTGAGTATGAAAACAATTGCTTGGCTGAAACCGGGGTTGTGCATGATATGAATATTTTGTGTGGTGAAGAGCGAGCATAGCCAGACTATATGATTTTTTAGGGATAACTTTCTTTGGCCATGTTATTTTGAGAAGACATGATTGCTTTGTTAGTATGCTTGAAGTATTATTATTTCTTATGTCAATATAGACTTTTGTCTAGAATCTTTCGGATCTGAACATTCATGCCACAATACATGAGAATTATGTTGGTTAGCATTCCACATCAAAAATTCTATTTTTATCATTTACCTACTCGAGAACGAGCAGGAATTAAGCTTTGGGATGCTTGATACCTCTCCAACATATCTACAATTTTTTATTGTTCCATGCTATTATATATTCTGTTTGGGACTAACCTACTAACCCAAGGCCCAGTGCAAATTGCTGTTTTTGCCTATTTCAGAGTTTCGCAGAAAAGGGATATCAAACGGAGTCCAAACGTAATGAAACCTTCGAGCGAGTTATTTTTTGGAACCGTATCTACCCAAAAGACTTGGAGTACACGCGAGAGAACGAAGGAGGTGGCCACGAGAGTCTAGGGCACGCCCCCTCCCCCTAGGCGCGCCCCACACCCTCGTGGGCCCCCTCTAGCTCCCCCGATGCCCTCTTTCCTCCTATATATATCCATGTACCCTAAAAATCTAGAGGCAATAGAGAAAACCCTAATTCCACCGCCGCAACCTTTTGTTCCTGTGAGATCCCATCTTGGGGCCTGTTCCGGAGCTCCGCCGGAGGGGGGATCCATCACGGAGTGCTTCTACATCAACGCCGTAGCCTCACCAATGAGCCGTGAGTAGTTTAGCACTGACCTTCGGGCCCATAGTTATTAGCTAGATGGCTTCTTCTCTCTTTTTGGATCTCAATACAAAGTTCTCCTCGATCTTCGAGGAAATCTATTCGATGTAATCTTTTTGCGGTGTGTTTGTCGATATCCGATGAATTGTGGGTTTATGATCAAGATTATCTATGAACAATATTTTATTCTTTTCTGAAATCTTGTATGTATGATTATAATATCCTTGCAAGTCTCTTCGAATTATTGGTTTGGTTTGGCCTACTAGATCTATAGTTCTTGCACTGGGAGATGTGCTTGGCTTTGGGTTCAATCTTGCGGTGTCCTTTCCGAGTGACAGCAGGGGCAACAAGGCACGTATTGTATTGTTGCCATCGAGGATAAAAAAGATGGGGTTTATATCATATTGTTTGAGTTTATCTCTCTACATCACGTCATCTTGCTTAAAGCATTACTCTGTTCTTATGAACTTAATACTCTAGGTGCATGCTGGATAGCGGTCGATGTGTGGAGTAATAGTAGTAGATGCAGAATCGTTTCGGTCTACTTGTCACGGACGTGATGCCTATATATAATGATCATTCCTAGATATTCTAAAAACTATGCGCTTTTCTATCAATTGCTCGACAGTAATTTGTTCACCCATCGTAGAATTCTGCTTTCATGAGAGAAGCCACTAGTGAAACCTATGGCCCCGGGGTCTATTCTCAACAAATTAATCTTCCATCTACTTTACTTTGCTTTATTTACTTTCTGTTCTTATATCAAAAATGCCAAAAATATTATACTATCATATCTATCGGATCTCACTTTCCTAAGTGACCGTAAAGGGATTGACAACCCCTTATCGCGTTGGCTGCGAAGTTCTTATTTGTTTGTGCAGGTGTGAGGGACTCGCGCGTGGTCTCCTACTGGATTGATACCTTGGTTCTAAAAAACCGAGGGAAATACTTACGCTACTGTGCTGCATCACCCTTTCCTCTTCTAGGGAATACAACGCAAGCTCGAGAAGTAGCAAAGACCCATCCGTTAGCTTAGGAACTTGATCGTTTAGTTTTACTGCTATTGCTTTCTTCATGACTTATACATGTTCCTATGACTATGAGATTATGCAACTCCCGAATACCGGAGGAACACCTTGTGTGCTAACAAATGTCACAGCGTAACTGGGTGATTATTAAGATGCTCTACAGGTGTTTCCGAAGGTGTTTGTGGTGTTGACATATATCGAGAATAGGATTTGTCACTTCGAGTGTCGGAGAGGTATCTCTGGGCCCTCTCGGTAATACACATCATAATAAGCCTTGGAAGCAAACGACTAATGAGTTAGTCATGAGATGATGTATTACGGAACGAGTAAAGAGACTTGCCGGTGACGAGATTGAACTAGGTATGATGGTACCGACGATCGAATCTCGGGCAAGTAACATACCGATGACAAAGGGAACAATGTATGTTGTTATGCGGTTTGATCGATAAAGATCTTCATAGAATATGTAGGAGCCAATATGAGCATCTAGGTTCCGCGATTGGTTATTGACAGAAGATGTGTCTCAGGCATGTCTACATAGTTCTCGAACCCGTAGGGTCCACAAGCTTAACGTTCGATGACGATTTGTATTATGAGTTATGTGATTTGATGACCGACGTTTGTTCAGAGTCCCAGGTGAGATCATGGCCATGATGAACAATCTTGAAATGGTCGAGACATAAAGATCGATATATTGGAAGGCTATATTCGGACATCGGAAATGTTCCGAGTGATTCGGATATTTTTTGGAGTACCGGAGAGTTATGGGAATTCGTATTGGGCCTTAATGGGCCATACGGGAAAGGAGAGAAAGACCTCAAGGGTGGCCGCGCCCCTTCCCCATGGACTGGTCCAAATTGGACTAGGGAAAGGGGGCGCCCCCTTCCTTCCTTCTCCTTTTCCCTTCCCCTTTTCCTATTCCATGTGGGAGGTGGGATCCTACTAGGACTAGGAAGTCCTAGTAGGACTCCACACTTGGCGCGCCCTATGAGGGCCGGCCTCCTCCTCCCTCCATCCTTTATATACGTGGCCAGGGGCATCCCATGAACACACAAGTTGATTTTAGCCGTGTGCGGTGCCCCCCTCCATAGATACACACCTCGGTCATATTGTTGCAGTGCTTAGGCGAAGCCCTGCATTGGTAGCTTCATCATCACCGTCACCACGCCATCGTGCTGACGAAACTCTCCCGTGACGCTCAACTGGATCAAGAGCTCGTGGGACGTCATCGAGCTGAACGTGTGCTGAACGGGGAGGTCACGTACATTCGGTGCTTGGATTGGTTTGATCGCGAAGACGTTCGACTACATCAACTGTGTCACTAGACGCTTCCGCTTTTGGCCTACAAGGGTATGTAGACACACTCTCCCCTCTCGTTGTTATGCTTCTCCTAGATAGATCTTGCGTGATTGTAGGAATTTTTTTGAAATACTACATTCCCCAACAGTGCCATCATGAGCCAGGTCTATGCGTAGATGATATGCACGAGTAGAACACAATGAGTTGTGGGCGATAATATTTATACTGCTTACTAGCATGTCATACTTTGATTTGGCGGTATTGTGAGATGAAGCGGCCCAGACCGACATTACGCGTACACTCACGCGAGACTGGTTTCACCGTTACGAGCACTCATTGCTTAAAGGTGACCGACGGGTGTCTCTCTCTCTCACTTTAGTTGAATCGAGTGTGGCTGCGCCCGGTTCTTGTGAAGGTTAAGACAACACACTTGACGAAAAATCGTTGTCGTTTTTTTAAGCGTAGGTAAGAACGGTTCTTGCTAAGCCAATAGCAGCCACGTAAAACTTGCAACAACAAAGTAGAGGACGTCTAACCTGTTTTTGCATGGAATGTTGTGATGTGATATGGTCAAGATGTTATGAGTTATACATTATTGTATGAGATGATCATGTTTTGTAAATTATCAGCAACCGACAGGAGCCTTATGGTTGTCTCTTTATTGTATGAATTGCGAAGGCCATGTGATTGCTTTACTTTATCACTATGAGTTAGCGATAGTAGTAGTAGCAGTAGTTGGCGAGACAACTACGATGCGACGAAGAAGATCATGGTGTCTAGCCGGTGACGATGGAGATCATGACGATGCTTTGGAGATGGATATCAAAAGCACAAGATGATGATGGCCATATCATGCCACATATTTTGATTGCATGTGATGTTTATCTTTTTATGCTTCTTATTTTTCTTAGTACGGGGTAGCATTATAAGATGATCCCTTACAAAAATTTCAAGGTACAAGTGTTGTCCTGAGTATGCACCGTTGCAAAAGTTTGTCGTGCCGAGACACCACGTTATGATCGGGTGTGATAAGCTCTACATTCAAATACAACGGGTGTAAGACAGTTTTGCACATGCAGAATACTCGGGTTAAACATGACGAGCCTAGCATGTACAGACATGGCCTTGGAACACTGGAGACCGAAAGGTCGAGCGTGAATCATATAGTAGATATGATCAACATAAGATGTTCACCAATGAAAACAACTCCATCTCACGCGGTGATCGGACATGGTTTTGTTGATTTAGGTCATGTGATCATTTACATGACTAGAGGTATGTCTATCTAAGTGGGAGTTCTTTAGTAATATGATTAATTGAACTTTAATTTACCATGAACTTAGTCCTAGTAGTATTAGCATATCTAAGTTCTATATCAATAGCTCGTGATGTTGCTCCCATTTATTTTTATATGTTCCTAGAGAAAACTAAGTTGAAAGATGTTAGTAGCAATGATGTGGACTATGTCTGTGATCTGAGGATTATCCTCATTGCTGCACAGAAGTATTATGTCCTTAATGCACCGCTAGGTGACAAAGCTATTGCAGGAGCAGATGCACACGTTATGAATGTTTTCACAAAAGCTCGGTATGATAACTACTTGATAGTTTAGTGCACCATGCTTTACGACTTATAACCGGGACTTCAAAAATGTTTTGAATGCCACGGAGCATATAAGATGTTCCGAAGATTTGAAATTGGTATTTCATACTCAGGCCCGTATCAAGAGGTATGAGACCTCTGATGGTACTTTGCCTACAGGATGGAGGAGAATAGCTCAACTAGTGAGCATGTGCTCAGCTTGTCTGGGTACTACAATTGCTTGAATCAAGTGGGAGTTAGTCTTCCAGATAAGATAGTAATTGACAAAGTTCTCTAGTCACTATCTCCAAGTCACTAGAACTTTGTGATGAACTATAATATGCAAGGGATGACGAAAGTAATTCCCGAGCTCTTCGCGATGCTGAAATCGATGAAGGTAGAAATCAAGAAAAAGCATCAAGTATTGATGGTTGACAAGACCACTAGTTTCAAGTAAAAGGGCAAATGAAAAGAAAGGGAACTTCAAGAAGAATGGCAAGCAAGTTGCTACTCCCATGAAGAAACCCAAAGCTAAACCCAAGCCTGAAACTGAGTGCTTCTACTGCAAAGGAAATGGTCACTGGAAGTGGAACTACCCTAGAAACTTGGTGGATAAGAAGGATTGCAAAGTGAACAAAGCTATATTTGATATACATGTTATTGATGTGTACTTTACTAGTGTTTATAGAAACCCCTCGGTATTTGATATTGGTTCAGTTGCTAAGAGTGGTTACTCAAAACGGGAGTTGCGAAATGAACAGAGAAAAGTTAAGGGTGAAATGACGATGTGTGCTGGAAGTGGTTCCAAGATTGATATGATCATCATCGCACACTCCCTATACTTTCAGGATTAGTGTTGAACCTAAATAAATGTTGTTTGGTGTTTGCATTGAGCATGAATATGATTTGATCATGTTTATTGTAACAAATTTATTCATTTAAAGTCAATGAATAATTGTTGTTCTGTTTACATGAATAAAACCTTCGATGGTCAGACACCCAATAAAAATAGTTTGTTGGATCTCGATCGTAGTGATACACATATTCATAATATTGAAGCCAAAAGATGCAAAGTTAATAATGATAGTGCAACTTATTTGTGGCATTTCCGTTTAGTTCATATTGGTGTAAAGCGCATGAAGAAACTCCATGCTGATCGGCTTTTGGAATCACTTGATTATGAATCATTTGATGCTTGCGAACCATGCCTCACGGGCAAGATGACTAAGACTCCGTTCTCCGAAACAATGGAGCGAGCAACTGACTTATTGGAAACAATACATACTGATGTATGCGGTCCGATGAGTGTTGAGGCTCGCGGCGGGTATCGTTATTTTCTGACCTTCACAGATGATTTGAGCAGATACGGGTATATCTACTTATGAAACATAAGTCTGAAACATCTAAAAAGTTCAAAGAATTTCAGAGTGAAGTGGAAAATCATCGTAACAAGAAAATAGAAGTTTCTATGATCAGATCGCGGAGGCGAATATTTGAAGTTACGAGTTTGGCCTTCATTTAAGACAATGTGAAATAGTTTCACAACTCACGCCACCTGGAACACCACAGCGTAATGGTGTGTCCGAACGTCATAACCGCACTTTATTAGATATGGTGCGATCTATTGTGTCTCTTACCAATTTACCACTATCGTTTTGGGGTTATGCATTAGAGACAGCTGTATTCACGTTTAATAGGGCACCATCTAAATCCGTTGAAATGACACTGTATGAACCGTGGTTTGGCAAGAAACCTAAGCTATTGTTTCTTAAAGTTTGGGGCAGCGATGCTTATGTAAAAAAGTTTAAACTTGATAAGCTCGAAACCAAATCGGAGAAATGTGTCTTCATAGGATACCCAAAGGAAACTATTGGGTACACCTTCTATCACAGATCCAAAGGCAAGATATTCGTTGCTAAAAATGGATACTTTCTAGAGAAGGAGTTTCTCTCGAAAGAAGTGAGTGGGAGGAAAGTGAAACTTAATGAGGTAATTGTACCTTCTCCCGAATTGGAAAGTAGTACATCACAGAAACTAGTTCTAGTGATTCCTACACCAATCAGCGAGGAAGCTAATGATGATGATCATGAAACTTCAGATCAAGTTACTACTGAACCTCGTAGGTCAACGAGAGTGCATTCCACGCCAGAGTGGTATGGTAACCCGGTTCTAGAAGTCATGTTACTAGACCATGATGAACCTACAAACTATGAGGAAGCGATGATGAGCCCAGATTCCACAAAATGGCTTGATGCCATGAAATCTGAGATGGGATCCATGTATGAGAACAAAGTATGGACTTTGGTTGACTTGCCCGATGATCGGCAAGCCATTGAAAATAAATGGATCTTTAAGAGGAAGACTGACGCCGATGATAATGTTACAATCTACAAAGCTCGACTTGTTGCGAAAGGTTTTTGACAAGTTCAAGGTGTTGACTACGATGAGATTTTCTCACTCGTAGCGATGCTTAAGTCTGTCCGAATCATGTTAGCAATTGCCGCATTTTATGAAATCTGGCAAATGAATAACAAAACTGCGTTCTTTAATGGATTTATTAAAGAACAGTTGTATATGATGCAACCAGAAGGTTTTTGTCAATCCTAAAGGTTCTAACAAAATGTGCAAGCTCCAGCGATCCATCTATGGACTGTTGCAAGCATCTCGGAGTTGGAATATATGCTTTGATAAGTTGATCAAAGCATATAGTTTTATACAGACTTTCGGTGAAGCCTGTATTTACAAGAAAGTGAGTGGGAGCACAACAGCCTTTCTGATAAGTATATGTGAATGGCATATTGTCAATTGGAAATGATGTATAATTTTCTGGAAAGCATAAAGGAGTGTTTGAAAGGAGTTTTTCAAAGAAAAACCTCAGTGAAGCTACTTACATATTGAGCATCAAGATCTATAGAGATAGATCAAGACGCTTGATAAGTATTTTCATGAGTACATACCTTGACAAGTTTTTGAAGTAGTTCAAAATGCAACAGCCAAAGAAAGAGTTCTTGCCTGTTTTGCAAGGTGTGAAGTTGAGTAAGACTCAAAGCCCGACCACAACAAAAGATAGAGAGAGAATGAAAGTCATTCCCTATGCCTCAACCATAGGTTCTATAAAGTATGCCATGCTGTATACCAGACCTATTGTATGCCTTGCCCTGAGTTTGGCAAGGGAGTACAATTTTGATCTAGGAGTAGATCACTTGACATCAGTCAAAATTATCCTTAGAGGACTAAGGAAATATTTCTCGGTTATGGAGGTGATAAAGAGTTCGACATAAAGGGTTACGTCAATGCAAGCTTTGACACCGATCAGGATGACTCTGAGTCTCGATCTGGATACATATTGAAAGTGGGAGCATTTAACTAGAGTAGCTCCGTGCAGAGTATTGTAGACATAGAAATTTGCAAAATACATACGGATCTAAATGTGGCAGACCCATTGACTAAACCTCTCTCAAAAGAAAAACATGATCATACCTTAGTACTCTTTGGGTGTTAATCACATGGCGATGTGAACTACATTACTGACTCTAGTAAACCTTTTGGGTATTGGTCACATGGCGATGTGAACTATTGGTGTTAAATCACATGGTGAAGTGAACTAGATTATTGACTCTTGTGCAAGTGGGAGACTGAAGGAAATATGCCCTAGAGGCAATAATAAAGTTGTTATTTATATTTCCTTATATCATGATAAATGTTTATTATTAATGCAAGAATTTCATTAACCGGAAACTTAGTACATGTGTCAATACATAGACAAAATAGAGTGTCCCTAGTATACCTCTACGAGACTAGCTCGTTGATCAAAGATGGTTATGTTCCCTAACCATAGACATGTGTTGTCATTTGATGAACGAGATCACATAATTAGGAGAATGGTATGATGGAAAAGACCCATCCATTAGCTTAGCAACTTGATCGTTTAGTTTTGCTGTTATTGCTTTCTTCAAGACTTATAGATGTTCCTATGACTATGAGATTATGCAACTCCCGAATACCGGAGGAAGACCTTGTGTGCTATCAAACATCACAATGTAAGTGGGTGATTATAAAGATTCTCTACAGGTGTTTCCGAAGGTGTTTGTGGTGTTGGCATATATCGAGAATAGGATTTGTCACTCCGACTGTCGGAGAGGTATCTCTGGGCCCTCTCGGTAATGCACATCATAATAAGCCTTGCAAGCAAACGACTAATGAGTTAGTCATGAGATGATGTATTACAGAACGAGTAAAGAGACTTGCCGGTGACAAGATTGAACTAGGTATGATGATACCGATGATCGAATCTCGGGCAAGTGACATACCGATGACAAAGGGAACAACGTATGTTGTTATGCGGTTTTACTGATAAAGATCTTCATAGAATATGTAGGAGCCAATATGAGCTTCCAGGTTCCGCTATTGGTTATTGACCGAAGATGTGTCTCGGTCATGTCTACATAGTTCTCGAACCCGTAGGGTCCGCACGCTTAACGTTCGATGACGATTTGTATTATGAGTTACGTGATTTGATGACTGACGTTTGTTCAGAGTCCCGGATGAGATCACTAACATGACGAACAGTCTCGAAATGGTCGAGACGTAAAGATCGATATATTCGAAGGCTATATTCAGACATCGGAAATGTTCTGAGTGATTCGGATATTTTTCGGAGTACCGCAGAGTTACGGGAATTCGTATTGGGCCTTAATGGGCCATACGGGAAAGGAGAGAAAGGCCTCAAGGGTGGCCACGCCCCTTCCCCATGGACTGGTCCGAATTGGACTAGGGAAAGGGGCGCCCGCTTCCTTCCTTTTCCTTCTCCCGTCCCCTTTTCCTATTCCATGTGGGAGGTGGAATCCTACTAGGACTAGGAAGTCCTAGTAGGACTCCACACTTTGGCGCGCCCTATGAGGGCCGTCCTCCTCCTCCCTCCATCCTTTATATACGTGGCCAGGGGGTACCCCATGAACACACAAGTTAATTTTATCCGTGTGCGGTGCCCCCCTCCACAGATACACACCTTGGTCATATCGTTGCAGTGCTTAGGCGAAGCCCTGCGCCGGTAGCTTCATCATCACCGTCACCACACCGTCGTGCTAATGAAACTCTCCTGTGATTCTCAACTGGATCAAGAGCTCATGGGACGTCATCAAGCTGAACGTGTGCTGAACGCGGAGGTCCCGTACGTTCGGTGCTTGAATCGGTTGGATCATGAAGACGGTCGACTACATCAACCGCGTCACTAGACACTTCCGTTTTTGGTCTACAAGGGTACGTATACACACTCTCCCCGCTCTTTGCTATGCTTCTCCTAGATAGATCTTGCGTGATTGTAGTAATTTTTGTGAAATACTACGTTCCCCAACAGAATACACGCTGCTAAAGCCTTTGTCCTCGGTCTGCTCCGGCCACCCCTTTTGGGCCTTGAAGAGCTGCTTCCAGATATCTTCGTGCGTGGTGCTGAAGAGTCCGTGGCTCTTCTGGATTGAACTCCCATAGGTGGGAGGTCCGGCGTTGGCACGGGAGAATGCGGCGAAAGAGCATCACCTGAATCACGTTAGTGAGAGGGTGCCCTTCGCCATCATGCTGGAGATGCGATTTTGGAGTGTCTACACCTCCGTCTGAGACCCCCAATCAAGACCCTTGGTGGTCCATGAGGTTCGCCTCTTTGGGTGTCCAGATCTAAATCCGGGCGCCGTCGCCCACTTGGCATCGTGGGGTTCGGTGATATAGAACCACTCTTGTTGCCATATCTTGTTCATCTCCATAATGGTCCCTTTGGCTAAGTGGCGTTCGGGAGCTTACTTATCATGGCTCTGCCGCACATGATGCCCGTCGACCACCTTCGGCTTTAGATTGAAGATCTTGAGACATAAGCCGAAGTGTGGGGGGACGCGGAGGAATGCTTCACATACGACTATGAAAGCTGATATGTGGAGGATAGAGTTCGGGGCCAGATCGTGGAAATCCAGCCCATAGAAGATTAGGAGGCCACGGACAAAAGGGTGAAGCGGAAACCTCAGCCCCCAAATAAAGTGAGGAATGAAAAGCACCTGCTCACCCAGCTTAGGGACGGGGATCACCTGGTTCTTATCGGGAACCCAATGTGCTATGTCGTCGGTGAGGTAGCCTACACTCCGGAGGTTCTTCACGATCTTCTCCGTGACTGTGGAGGCCTCCCACTTGCCCTTGGAACCGGTTTTAGCCATTGCTGGGGAGGGAGGCGGTGGTGGAGGAGTTGAGAGTTGCGGGCGCTGGAGTTGTGGGCGCTGGGGCTAAAGAGATTGGGAAGCTAGGTCTTGAGGAGAGCGTGGGGTGAAAGGGGGGAGTATATGTGTCCTTTTCTAGACGGTGAATATCAAACGTCCCCCCACTCCAGCCGTAAAACTCGCCGGCTCCCAACAAAATCCTGTGTAAGGCACGGTTGGGTTACCCATGTCATATTCATAGGGATCCCGCGATAAGCGGGCATCATCTCTACTTCGACAAGACATGCCAGTGGGGCTATGCCTCGAAACGCGAAACTAGATCCAAGAAAATGGTTCGCAATATTAAAGGATCAAACATGATGCTTCACTGAAAACTTGTCAGTAAAGTCACAGTGTTTGTTTTTCGATATACTGCCTTCGAGGCTAAGGGTTCTACTAATCATGCAGATCCGGACATAGTTCCTTTGTGCAAGGAATAATGCTTCATATGTTCGGAAGGAGGAACCTGCCTTGCAATGTCGAAGACAGTACGTGTGCCGGACTCATCATCATCGAAGACTAGTTTAGGGGCTACTGAGGGTGATAGAGGCAAAGGTGTCCCGTCTTCCGATGAGATGGTGGCTATCGTTTTGGAGGAAGTCGACTTTGACGATCCGACTACGAACGTGCGAGAACGTCGCGCCTTAGCAATCGCTAAACCAACTCCGAGAGGTTGTTGACCACGCCGGAGCACGATCAACCTGACCACGAAGGTCTGTTTCCTGCAGGCAAACGAAGAACAAGCAAGAAACTAAGATTGCAATCTGGATATTGCGAATATAAGAGGAAAGCTTTATTGATCAAGGTGGGGTTCTGTGACGCCTTGGTCTGGTCGTTGAACACAAACGAAGTACGCGAAGTTGCAGCTATGGCGAACTTTTAATCCAAACAAAACCCAAAGTCTAAACGACGCCCTAAGGGCTGTATATATGAGGGAAAGAGGGGGGAATTTCGTGGCCCTTGGTGGAGGGGTCCGAAACCAACCCTAACTCTTGTTTCCCCACACATACGGACTCTAAAAACAGCTTATACTCAAGTATTTCGAAATTACATGGGCCTGGCCTAATAATAAGGTGACGCAGGACCTACAATAGCCTCTGGACGAAATTAATGAAGTGGCATCTTGTATATTTTGTCCAAGGCTTCTCGCACTCATTATGGTGGCTTCAAAGTCCTGAAATCATCAATTGAAACTACATTCTTGTCCCCCTTGCGCATGCCATCATCTCCATGCTTGATCTTGCTCCAATGTTCATCCTTCTTGTCCATGATAGGCCCTTCATTTGTAAGCAAGACAAATGTATCCAATTTAGGCAGCATCATATTCTCATGAACATTAGATTCATTACCAAGAAATGAAAGTACCTGGTAATTTAATTGGCGTGCGCGAGCTCTAGTAATTGGTCCTATATATGTGTCAGTTGGAGCTGTGGGTGTAACCTTGTTAGTGATGTCCTCATCATCCTCCCCTTCTTGAATTGAAGTCGTCCTCGACGGAACTCATCTTTCTCACCCAAGTAAGGCTTTAAATCTGCAATGTTAAATGTGGGACTAACACCAAAATCTGCAGGCAACTCAAGTTTATATGCATTATCATTTATTTTCTCTAACACCTTGAAAGGACCATCAGCACGTGGCATTAGCTTTGACTTGCGCAAATTAGGAAACCTATCCTTACGCAAATGTAACCAAACAAGATCTCCAGATGCAAAGACAACATGTTTTCTACCCTTATCTCCAACAAGTTTATACTTAGCGTTCATGCGCTCAATATTTTCCTTAGTTAACTCATGCATTTTAAGATCAATTCAGCACGTTGTTTAGCATCAAAATTAACCTTCTCCGAAGATGGAAGAGGCAACAAATCAATAGGTGCACGAGGTAGGAAACCATAGACAATTTCAAAAGGGCACATCTTAGTAGTAGAATGCAACGAACGATTATAAGAAAATTCAATATGAGGCAAGCATTCTTCCCACATTTTCTTATTATTCTTCAAAACAGCCCTAAGCATAGTAGACAAAGTTCTGTTGACTACTTCAGTTTGTCCATCAGTTTGGGGGTGACAAGTAGTACTAAAAAGCAGTTTAGTCCCCAACTTAGCCCATAAACATCTCCAAAAGTGGCTAAGAAATTTAGTATCACGATCTGAAACAATAGTATTTGGCACACCATGCAAGCGAATAATTTCACGAAAGAACAAATCAGCAACATTAGCAGCATCATCGCTTTTATGACATGGTATAAAGTGTGCCATCTTCGAGAACCTATCCACGACAACAAATATGCTATCCCTCCCCTTCTTTGTTCGAGGTAAACCCAAAACAAAGTCCATAGATATATCTTCCCAAGGAACACTAGGGACAGGCAAAGGCATATATAAACCATGAGGATTGAGTCGTGACTTAGCTTTTTGACATGTAGTGCAGCGACCAACAAAACGCTCAACATCATGTCGCATCTTTGGCCAATGGAAATGTGTAGCAAGTACGTCCTTCGTCTTCTTCACGCCAAAGTGCCCCATTAATCCTCCTCCATGCGCCTCCTGCAACAACAAAAGACGAACAGAGCTAGCTGGAATGCATAGCTTGTTAGCACGAAACACAAATCCATCATTAACGACGAACTTGTTCCATGTTCTCCCTTCTTTACAATTCTGCAATACATCTTTAAATTCAGCATCATGCACATATTGATCTTTGATGGTCTCCAAACCAAATATTTTAAAGTCAAGTTGTGAAAGCATAGTATAACGACGAGACAATGCATCAGCAATAACATTTTCATTTCCCTTCTTGTGTTTAATAACATAAGGGAAAGTCTCTATGAATTCAACCCATTTAGCATGTCTACGGTGCAGTTTTGCTTGACTTTTAATGTGCTTCAAAGATTCATGATCAGAATGTATAACAAATTCTTTGGGCCATAAATAATGTTGCCATGTTTCTAAAGTCCGAACAAGAGCATATAATTCCTTATCATAAGTAAAATAATTCAGACTAGGCCCACTCAATTTTTCAGAAAAGTATGCAACAGGTTGACCGTCTTGTAATAACACACCTCCTAACCCAATTCCACTAGCATCACATTCAAGCTCAAAAGTCTTATTAAAATCAGGAAGTTGGAGTAAAGGAGCATGTGTCAACTTATCTTTCAATATAGTGAATGCTTCTTCCTGTGCAGTACCCCAAACAAAAGGCACATCCTTCTTTGTAAGCTCATTGAGAGGTGCAGCAATGGTGCTGAAATCTCTCACAAAACGCCGATAGAATCCAGCGAGGCCAAGGAAACTCCTCACGTGTGTGACCGTTTTGGGCTGCGGCCAACTCTCAATAGCTTCAATCTTGGCTTTATCAACCTCAATTCCCTCTGGAGTAACAACATAGCCAAGAAAAGAGACTCGGTCGGTGCAAAAGGTGCACTTTCCAAGGTTACCAAACAAACGTGCATCACGTAGAGCAATAAAAACAGCACGTAAATGTTCCAAATGTTCCTCCAAAGATCTGCTAAAAATCAATATATCATCAAAGTATACTACCACAAATCGTCCAATGAAAGCACGTAAAACTTCATTCATTAATCTCATGAAAGTACTAGGTGCATTAGTTAACTCAAAAGGCATGACTAACCACTCATATAATCCAAACTTAGTTTTAAATGTTGTTTTCCATTCATCTCCCAATTTCATACGAATTTGATGGTATCCACTACGCAAATCAACTTTGGAGAAAATTGTAGAGCCACTCAATTCATCGAGCATATCATCTAGCCTAGGAATAGGATGACGATAACGAATAGTGATATTATTAATGCCTCTACAATCAACACACATACGCAATGTACCATCCTTTTTCGGCACTAGAATAATAGGAACAGCACAGGGACTAAGGGATTCACGTATATAACCTTTGTCGAGTAGCTCCTCTACTTGACGCATAATCTCCTTCGTCTCTTCTGGATTGGTACGGTATGGTGCGCGGTTGGGTAGCGATGCACCGGGAATTAAGTCAATTTGATGCTCAATCCCTCGAATAGGTGGTAATCCTGGTGGCACGTCTTGTCGAAAGACGTCGGCGAACTCCTGCAAAATGTTAGTGACAACAGGAGGCAAAGAGGAAGGCACATCCTCGAATGAAAATAATGCCTCTTTGCACACAAAAGCATAGCAAACAGATTTGCTAAAATCTAGCTCATCGATATCAGATTTGGTGGCAAATAAACATGCACTTTTCAATTTAATTTCAGAAGCAACAATAGATGGTTTACTATTAGGCTTCATTTGTTGCTCAAATTCTTTTGCCACAATCTGATTTTCACTCTTATTTTTCTCCTGTTTTGCTTTATTAGCTCTATTAATATCATCTTTCAAAATGGAATCAGGAGTCATAGGAAGCAAAGTAATATTTTTATCCTTATGAACAAGAGTATACTGATTGTTTCTACCATGGTGTACAGAATTTTTATTAAATTGCCATGATCTACCAAGTAATAAGGAACATGCTTGCATAGGTACCACATCACAATCAACATAATCAGCATATGTAGAGATACTAAAATGCACACGAACAGTACGTGTTACCTTAACCTTGCCGCTGTTGTTGAACCATTGGATGCAGTAAGGATGTGGATGTGGTCTTGTGGTGAGAGATAGCTTCTCCACCATCTCCATGCTAGCCAAGTTGTTGCAACTCCCTCCATCTATGATCACGCGAACAGAACGTTCCTTCACAACTCCCTTTGTATGGAACAAATTATGCCTCTGATTTTGCTCAGCTCGTGTAATCTGCACACTCAAAACACGTTGAGCAACTAAACATTCATACATGTCAGCATCTTCAGGAGCCATGTATTGCATCTCATGATCAGAATCGTCTTCGCCGTGTTCTTCACGTGTAATAAGAGCCAAAGTCTCCTCATCATAGTCACTAGCGGATTCATATCCACCATCCTCAGTAGCAATCATCACACGCTGAGATTTGCAATCTCTCGCAAAATGTCCTCTTCCCTTACAACGACGACAAATAATATCACTGGTGTGCCCTGTTGATGCCATGGAAGAAGAACTCTGTGCAGGCCCAATAGGTGTGCTCTTGGCAGATAATGGTGGTTGTGCCTGCTTCCTTGTATCACGGCTGGAGGTAACAGCTGCTGGAGGTGTCGGTGCAGTAGAATGTGTGGAAGTAGAGGATGCACGCGGTGTCCATGATGAAGGTCGACCTGCAGAAAAGTTAGTCCGCGCCAATGCCTGTCGATCCTGCACTTCACGTTCAGCTTTACAAGCAAGATGGAATAAACGAGTGATATTAGTATAATCCTTATATTCTAGAATGGTCTGAATCTCTCTATTTAATCCACCCATAAAACGTGCAAGCATAGCTTCATTCTCCTCAACAATACCACATCTAATCAGGCCAGTTTGTAATTGCTGATAATATTCTTCTACATAATTTTTTCCTTGTCTTAAGCGATGCAGTTTTTGAAGTAATTCACGTTGATAATATGGTGGAACCCAACGAGTACGCATAGCAGTTTTCAAAGTAGCCCAAGTAGCTGGAATAGGATATAATCTACAATGTTCAGACCACCAAACACATGCAAAACTAGTGAAAGCACAAACAGCAGCAGGAACACGTCTCTCCTCGGGATAATGTAAACATGTAAAACGTTGTTCAGTTTCTAACTCCCAAGTAAGATATATATCAGGAACATATCTACCCTCAAATGGTGGAATATTCAATTTCAGTTTAGGAAGATGGTCATGTACCTCAGGTGGTGGTGCAGCCCTACCGTTGCGATGATATGCATGAGGACGACCTGGTGGTGGTGCTGCTGGTTGTTGCACATAGTTCTGATTTTGGTCAACCTCATCCTCGTTATGGTCCTCCACCTCTGCAGTAGCAGCAAGAGCTACAGAAACATCAACAGCAGCACCAGAAGCTTGACCAGGCTCAAGGGGAACGCGTTGTGCTCGTCCCACTTGATTTGGAAGGCGATGTTGTTGTTGTTGTTGTTGTAGAGGTGGGACAGCTGCAGCAGCCGGTGGTGGTGGAAGACGCGAAAGCAATTCAACAAACTTGTTATCCAGCTTTGTTTCAAACGTCTTCTCCATGCCATCTATCTTCTCCATGGCCTCGTCCAATGTGTTTAGCACATCTTGCACCTGTACACTCATCATTTGCTGAAACTTATCATGAAGCTCCTTGCTCATCAAGTTCTCCCAGTCAGTCTCGTCGACTTGTGATCCTGGCATGGTTAGCAGAAATAGAAACACACAAGAATATGATCCTACAGACTACTAACAAGTGGTGGTGGTGGCGGGTGTCACAAATCCATCAAGCAAATCTCAAATTCTTACCAGTTCTTACCCAGCAGCAGGCGGTGATCGGCAACCGATGTAGTCAAAACTCTCAAAGCTTGGATAGAGCGATTACCAGGGCGAGTCAAACGCACGATGTAGATGTATGTGGAGCTGGGAAGGCTTATAATATGGTAGAAAAAAGGGTCAGCAATAATCAATTCAGAGATGCAAAGGTGAATAAACGCTCAACGACGGTACTGTGCTGGTCCTAGGCTAGACCGTACTAGAGACGCGAGCCTAGAACACTAACAAAATCACGGCGCTACACGTAATCAAGGGGAAAGCACACTCTGAATTTTTTTTTCGCCTCTTTTTTTGCGCTCTTTTTTTTATCATATTCTTGCTTGTTCTTCGATTGCATGCAGGAATAGACCTTCGTGGTCAGGCTGATCGTGCTTCTGGCATCGTCAGTAACCCCTGGAGATTGGTTTAGCGATTGCTAAGGCGCAATGTCGTGCACGTTTGTAGTCGAATCGTCAAAGTCGTCTCCACCAAATCGATAGTTACCATCTCATCGAAAGATCGGGCCCCTCGCCTCTATCAAGTGGTATCAGATTTCCAGGTTGCTCGGTGAGATTTTACAGTTTTTCGTAGATTAGATCGAGTCTGTTCTTCATACCTACAGTCCACGAAAAAGCCAAAAAAAAAGAGTCTGGAGACCCCCGGGCCGTTTTTAGGCCAAAATTTTGATAGAATCCAGCGAGGCCAAGGAAACTCCTCACGTGTGTGACCGTTTTGGGCTGCGGCCAACTCTCAATAGCTTCAATCTTAGCTTTATCAACCTCAATTCCCTGTTGAGTAGCAACATAGCCAAGAAAAGAGACTCGGTCGGTGCAAAAGTTGCACTTTCCAAGGTTACCAAACAAACGTGCATCACGTAGAGCAATAAAAACAACACATAAATGTTCCAAATGTTCCTCCAAAGATCTGCTAAAAATCAATATATCATGAAAGTATACTACCACAAATCGTCCAATGAAAGCATGTAAAACTTCATTCATTAATCTCATGAAAGTACTAGGTGCATTAGTTAACCCAAAAGGCATGACTAACCACTCATATAATCCAAACTTAGTTTTAAATGCTGTTCTCCATTCATCTCCCAATTTCATACGAATTTGATGGTATCCACTACGCAAATCAACTTTGGAGAAAATTGTAGAGCCACTCAATTCATCGAGCATATCATCTAGCCTAGGAATAGGATGACGATAACGAAGAGTAATATTATTAATGCCTCTACAAACAACACACATACGCAATGTACCATCCTTTTTCGGCACTAGAATATTAGGAACAGCACAAGGACTAAGGGATTCACGTATATAACCTTTGTCGAGTAGCTCCTATACTTGACGCATAATCTCCTTCGTCTCTTCTGGATTGGTACGGTATGGTGCGCGGTTGGGTAGCGATGCACCGGGAATTAAGTCAATCTGATGCTCAATCCCTCGAATAGGTGGTAATCCCGGTGGCACGTCTTGTGGAAAGACGTCGGCGAACTCCTGCAAAATGTTAGTGACAGCAGGAGGCAAAGAGGAAGGCACGTCCTCGAATGAAAATAATGCCTCTTTGCACACAAAAGCATAGCAAACAGATTTGCTAAAATCTAGCTCATCAATATCAGATTTGGTGGCAAATAAACATGCACTTTTCAATTTAATTTCAGAAGCAACAGTAGATGGTTTACTATTAGGCTTCATTTGTTGCTCAAATTCTTTTGCCACAATCTGATTTTCACTCTTATTTTTCTCCTGTTTTGCTTCATTAGGTCTATTAATATCATCTTTCAAAATGGAATCAGGAGTCATAGGAAGCAAAATAATATTTTTATCCTTATGAACAAGAGTATACTGATTGTTTCTGCCATGGTGTACAGAATTTTTATCAAATTGCCATGGTCTACCAAGTAATAAGGAACATGCTTGCATAGGTACCACATCACAATCAACATAATCAGGATATGTAGAGATACTAAAATGCACACGAACAGTACGTGTTACCTTAACCTTGCCACTGTTGTTGAACTATTGGATGTAGTAAGGATGTGGATGTGGTCTTGTGGTGAGAGATAGCTTCTCCACCATCTCCATGCTAGCCAAGTTGTTGCAACTCCCTCCATCTATGATCATGCGAACAGAACGTTCCTTCACAACTCCCTTTGTAAGGAACAAATTATGCCTCTGATTTTGCTCAGCTTGTGTAACCTGCACACTCAAAACACGTTGAGCAACTAAACATTCATACCTGTCAGCATCTTCAGGAGCCATGCATTGCGTCTCATGATCAGAATCGTCTTCGCCGTGTTCTTCACGTGTAATAAGAGCCAAAGTCTCCTCATCATAGTCACTAGCGGATTCATATCCACCATCCTCAGTAGCAATCATCACACGCTGAGATTTGCAATCTCTCACAAAATGTCCTCTTCCCTTACAACGACGACAAATAATATCTCTGGTGTGCCCTGTTGATGCCATGGAAGAAGAACTCTGTGCAGGCCCAATAGGTGTGCTCTTGGTAGATAATGGTGGTTGTGCCTGCTTCCATGTATCACGGCTGGAGGTAACATCTGATGGAGGTGTCGGTGCAGTAGAATGTGTGGAAGTAGAGGATGCACGCGGTGTCCATGATGAAGGTCGACCTGCAGAAAAGTTAGTCCGCGCCAATGCCTGTCGATCCTGCACTTCACGTTCAGCTTTACAAGCAAGATGGAATAAACGAGTGATATTAGTATAATCCTTATATTCTAGAATGGTATGAATCTCTCTATTTAATCCACCCATAAAACGTGCAAGCATAGCTTCATTCTCCTCAACAATACCACATCTAATCAGGCCAGTTTGTAATTGCTGATAATATTCTTCTACATAATTTTTTCCTTGTCTTAAGCGCTGCAGTTTTTGAAGTAATTCACGTTGATAATATGGTGGAACCCAACGAGTACGCATAGCAGTTTTCAAAGTAGCCCAAGTAGCTGGAATAGGATATAATCTACAATGTTCAGACCACCAAACACATGCAAAACTAGTGAAAGCACAAACAGCAGCAGGAACACGTCTCTCCTCGGGATAACGTAAACATGTAAAACGTTGTTCAGTTTCTAACTCCCAAGTAAGATATATATCAGGAACATATCTACCCTCAAATGGTGGAATATTCAATTTCAGTTTAGGAAGATGGTCATGTACCTCAGGTGGTGGTGCAGCCCTACCGTTGCGATGATATGCATGAGGACGACCTGGTGGTGGTGGTGCTGGTTGTTGCACGTAGTTCTTATTTTGATCAACCTCATCCTCGTTATGGTCCTCCACCTCTACAGTAGCAGCAAGAGCTACAGAAACATCAACAGCAGCACCAGAAGCTTGACCAGGCTCAAGGGGAACGCGTTGTGCTCGTCCCACTTGATTTGGAAGGCGACGTTGTTGTTGTTGTAGAGGTGGGACAGCTACAGCAGCCGGTGGTGGTGGAAGACGCGAAAGCAATTCAGCAAACTTGTTATCCAGCTTTGTTTCAAACGTCTTCTCCATGCCATCTATCTTCTCCATGGCCTCGTCCAATGTGTTTAGCACATCTTGCACCTGTACACTCATCATTTGCAGAAACTTATCATGAAGCTCCTTGTTCGTCAAGTTCTCCCAGTCAGTCTCGTCGACTTCTCCGTGATTGTGGAGGCCTCCCACTTGCCCTTGGAACCGGTTTTAGCCATTGCTGGGGAGGAAGGCGGTGGTGGAGGAGTTGAGAGTTGCGGGCGCTGGGGCTAAAGAGATTGGGAAGCTAGGTCTTGAGGAGAGCGTGGGGTGAAAGGGGGGAGTATATGTGTCCTTTTCTAGACGGTGAATATCAAATGTCCCCCCACTCCAGCCGTAAAACTCGCCGGCTCCCAACAAAATCCTGTGTAAGGCACGGTTGGGTTAGCCATGTCATATTCATAGGGATCCCGCGATAAGCGGACATCATCTCTACTTCGACAAGACGTGCCAGTGGGGCTAGGCCTCGAAACGCGAAACTAGAACCAAGAAAACGGTTCGCAATATTAAAGGATCAAACGTGATGCTTCACTGAAAAGTTGTCAGTAAAGTCACAGTGTCTGTTTTCGATATATTGCCTTCGAAGCTAAGGGTTCTACTAATCATGCAGATCTGGACATAGTTCCTTCGTGCAAGGAATAATGCTTCATATGTTCGGAAGGAGGAACCTGCCTTGCAATGTCGAAGACAGTACGTGTGCCGGACTCATCATCATCGAAGACTAGTTTAGGGGCTACTGAGGGTGATAGAGGCAAAGGTGTCCCGTCTTTCGATGAGATGGTGGCTATCGTTTTGGAGGAAGTCGACTTTGACGATCCGACTACGAACGTGCGAGGACGTCGCGCCTTAGCAATCGCTAAACTAACTCCGAGAGGTTGTTGACCACGCCGGAGCACGATCAACCTGACCACGAAGGTCTGTTTCCTGCAGGCAAATGAAAGACAAGCAAGAAACTAAGATTGCAATCTGGATATTGCGAATATAAGAGGAAAGCTTTATTGATCAAGGTGGGGTTCTGTGACGCCTTGGTCTGGTCGTTGAACACAAACGAAGTACGCGAAGTTGCAGCTATGGCGAACTTTTAATCTAAACAAAACCCAAAGTCTAAACGACGCCCTAAGGGCTGTATATATGAGGGAAAGAGGGGGGAATTTCGTGGCCCTTGGTGGAGTGGTCCGAAACCAACCCTAACTCTTGTTTCCCCACACATACGGACTCTAAAAACAGCCTATACTCAAGTATTTCGGAATTACATGGGCCTGGCCCAATAATAAGGTGACGCAACACCTATAATAGCCTCTGGACGAAATTTATGAAGTGGCATCTTGTATATTTCGTCCAAGGCTTCTCGCACTCATTATGGTGGCTTCAAAGTCCTGAAATCATCAATTGAAACTCCATTCTTGTTCCCCTTGCGCATGCCATCATCTCCATGCTTGATCTTGCTCCAATGTTCATCCTTCTTGTCCAAGCTAGGCCCTTCATTTGTAAGCAAGACAAATGTATCCAATTTAGGCAGCATCATATTTTCATGAACATTAGATTCATTACCAAGAAACGAAAGTACCTGGTAATTTAATTGGCGTGCGCGAGCTCTAGTAATTGGTCATGTATATGTGTCAGTTGGAGCTGTGGGTGTAACCTTGTTAGTGATGTCCTCATCAGAGGGAGTCCTGGATTAAGGCGGCCTCGGGTGGACGGATTACTCGTTATGCCCAGGACTGGTGGGCCGTGAAGATTATCGCTGAAGACTATCCCCCGTATCCGGATAGGACTCCCATATGTGTTAAATTGATGGTTAGAGTCCGGGTGTAATATTTTCTTCCTCTGCAAGATGATCATGTGCACCCCTAGGTCCCTCCGGTGCATATATAAACTGGAGGGTTTAGTCTGTAGCTATAGAATCACAACATCCTAGACTAGACTTCTAGGGTTTAGCCGTTACGATCTCAAGGTAGATCAACTCTTGTAATCCCATATTCATCAAGATCAATCAAGCAGGAAGTAGGCTATTACCTTGATAGAGAGGGCCCAAACTTGGGTAAACATCGTGTCCCCAGTCTTCTGTTACCATGAAGTCTTAGACGCACAGTTCGGGACCCCTACCCGAGATCCGTCGGTTTTGACACCGACAGAGGGGTGGTTGAACAGTAGCCGATGGAGGGGTGGTGGAGGCTAGATGAACATGAGTTGGTTGAGGCTGGAGGGAGACGGCGTGGATGAACAGTCGCAGGTGGAGGCTGGAGGAGGTCGACGGTGGATGAACAGTAGCCCGTGGAGTCCCGTTTTGCGGTATGCCACACCCCTACCGATGAACAGGACCCCCGTTTTTACCATAGGAGGTCGAAGAGATGTCTGATTCCTCCGTTTTGTGATACGCCACACCCCTCCAGATCAACAGGACCACATTTCGACCGTAGGAGGACGAACACAAGTATGTTTCCTCCGTTTTGCAGTATGCCAGACCGTTCCCGATGAACAGGACCCCGTTTCGACCGTGCGTGGACAAATAGAAGGCCGTTTCCTTCATTTTGCGGTACGCCAGACCCTTCTCGATGAGCATGACTCCATTCCGACCGTACGCGGTCGAACAGAAGGCCCGTTTCCTCCATTCTGCGGTACGCCAGACCTCGTTTCGGCTGTTCAGTCCAAGCCGGTTGGCTCCTGATCAACACGACGTATTCCGTTGCCTTCAGATGAACATGACGCATTCTATTGCCTCCCCATGAACACGACGCAGTTTCTCCGTTCCGACCCAGCCGGTTGGCTTCCGATGAACATGACACTGTTGCTACCATCTGTGGCCTCTCCATGTACACGAGCCCTGGCCGTACGTATGCGCGAGTATGCGTTCGAGACCTCGCCGGTATGTACGTACGTGGCCGTATTTGTTGGCATCTAGATGTACGTACGTGTACACGGTTTTGACTGGACTGCCTGAACTGCTACCGTTCCTTACTCGGCCATGGTTCATCGTGGCAGACATACCGATCGACTGGTATGTAAATGGATAACGGTACGTACGGTTCGATTGGGTGGGTCCCAGCTGTTAGGGAGGATAAGGACGCACTTCCATGCATGTGAAGATATAGCTGGTGGGTTCCCGTTGTCAGGAGGAAGAATCAATTTTTTTTGTAATAAGGACGCACTTCCTTGCGTGCGAAGATGTAGCCGGTGGGTCCCAGCTGTCAGGGGGAGAAAGCAATATTTTTAGGGTACAAAGGATGCAGTTGTATGCATGCGTCCATGGGCGTGGTGTGTCCCCTCTATCAGCCTCTCCATGTACAGTTATCTTCCAATGACACTCGTTTGTTGACCACGCTGACCACACCGTGCAGAGCACACCAACCCGGTGGACGAGGGCGAGGCCCCTGACTGGAACACCCCAGAGATGGGGAAGGTGCGGCAGTGGAGTCGCAGACGGAGAGGAGTGGGAAACTTGACTGGTTCGGGTGCGGGGTGGGCCTACACTCGGCAGAGAATAATAGGAGGTGCGGAGGAGTGGAGGGATGGCCTGGCCGTCGGCGGGGTAGCGTTTTGCTGCGAGGCGCGCAAAATAGCGCCGCTGGACTACGGAGGCTGGAGCAGGCTGTCCCGGCAGTGTTGGGGAAAGAAGACGAGAGATTGAAGAAGAATGTCGGTCGTTGGATGTAAATTCAACGCCTTGCTTAGGCTTCGACCTTTGTATTTTTATTTTTTGCGAAAGTGCTTAGGCGTCGACCTACTGGCCCACATGTCAACCAATCCATTTGTTTTTAGTCCATTTGGTGGGCTGGGTGAAACAATGAAGTAGCATCTATGCAGCCCATTTATATATTATGGTAGAATTTAGAGCCCATTTGCATTTTTTTCTTGAAATCCGCGGACTTGCTGGGCTGGGTGAAAATATCATGTTAGGCTAGACGAAGAAATGTTATAAAAACATAAACACATGATTGCACGTCTATTACTGCATTGGTCAGTAAAATCTTTGCAAGCTTATGTACGCAATCACTAGGAGTTAACTTGCCAAGTTTTACATAAACAATTATTATTATTATTTTGTAAGAACTTTCGATTTACGAAATAAAATATCATTTTAATTAGATAAGTTAATACGACGTGGGGTATTATTATTTTTTAGGCTAGACATGGGACAGTTGAGTTGGTTCTAGGGAAAAGTACATGGAGAAACTCAAATTACATCGAAAAAGAAAGTGGGAGAAAATTCAGATATAGGATTAATGAAAATGAAAAATAAAGGAAGTGGGAATGTCTATAAAATGGTTGGGCGAACGACAGGTTTAACGGAACCATATGTTGTTTCTATTATATATATGTAATAAAATAAGATACAAATATAAATATATATACTTTTATAGAAGGGAAAACATAGGTTCAGTTTTTCATTCTTATAGAAAAATAGAACTGAGATGTGCGTCGTCTTGAAAAAACAAACATAACATGGGTTGCTGATGTTATAGACAAGCTAGGCTGGGAGGCCCAGAGGCCGCTTGATACCTGTTGGATCCGAAAAAAGTTGAAACATGTCGTTGGCTGCCTATGTTAAACAACCAAACCTAGGCCACGGACCTGGTGGGCCCGGGACTGCCAGCCTCTCGATGTATAGTCGTCTCCCGATTTCTCTTGTTTTCCTGACCATGTTGGGAACGACATACGGTGACACCGTGGAGAGAGCAACAAGGCGAAGGACGACATCGAGACCTCGGACCAAACGGACCGGAGTGGGGGAAGACACAGGCGGAGGGGAGTACAAGGGTTGAATTGTTCGGGTGTGATACGTCTCCAATGTATCTATAATTTTTGATTGTTCCATGCTATTATATTATCTATCTTGGATGTTTTATATGCATTTATATGCTATTTTATATGATTTTTGGGACTAACTTATTAAACTAGAGCCCAGTGCCAGTTTCTATTTTTTTCCTTGTTTTTGAGTTTCGTAGAAAAGGAATATCAAACGGAGTCCAAACGAAACGAAAGTTTTTGGAGATTTTTCTTGGACCAGAAGACATCAGATGGACTTGGAGTACACGCCAGGGGATCCACGCCATGGTAGGGCGCACCCCCTACCATGTGGGCCCCTCGTGTCTCCCCCAACCGACTTCTTCCGCTTAAAAATACCAATATATTCCAGAAACATCAGACAATCCATCAAAACCCTTTTTCCGCCGCAGCAACCTTCTATTCTCGCGAGATCCCATCTGGAGGCCTTCTCCGGTACTCTGCCGGAGGGGGAATCAACCACGGAGGGCATCTACATCCACCTTACTGGCCTTCTGATGAAGTGTGAGTAGTTTACGACACACCTACGGGTCCATAGCTAGTAGCTAGATGGCTTCTTCTCTCTCGCTGTTCTTCAATACCATGTTCTCCTCATTGTTCTTGGAGATCTATCCGATGTAATTTTCTTTTGCGGTGTGTTTGTCAAGATCCAACGAATTGTGGGTTTATGATCAGATTATCTATGAATAATATTTGAGTTTCTTCGGAATTCTTTTATGCATGATTTTATATCTTAGTAATTCTCTCCGAACTATCGGTTTTGTTTGGCCAACTAGATTGATAATTCTTGCAACGGGAGAAGTGCTTTGCTTTGGGTTCAATCTTGCGGAGCTCAATCCTAGTGACAGTAGCGGACATGACACATATTGTATTGTTTCCATCGAGGATAAAAAGATGGGGTTTTCATCATATTGCTTGATTTAATTCCTCTACATCATGTCATCTTGCTTAAGGCGTTACTATGTTCTTATGAACTTAATACTCTAGATGCACGCAGGAGTCGGTCGATGTGTGGAGTAATAGTAGTAGATGCAGGCAGGAGTCGGTCTACTTGTATTGGACGTGATGCCTATATTCATGATCATTTCCATAGATGTCCTTATAATTATTCGCTTTTCTATCAATTGCTTGACAATAATTTGTTCACCCACCGTAAACATGCTATCATGAGAGAAGCCACTAGTGAAACCTATGCCCCCCGGGTCTCTTTTACATCTTATATGTTTCAGATCTACTATATTGAAATCTTTTACTTTTCAATCTATAAACCAGAAACCCAAAAATTTTTACTTTATTTTTTATCTATCTCTATTGGATCTCACTTTTGCAAATAACCTAGAAGGGATTGACAACCCTTTTATAGCGTTGGGTGCAAGTTGATTATTGTTTGTGCAGGTATTTGGCGACATGTGTGTAATCTCCTACTGGATTAATACCTTGGTTCTCAACAAACTGAGGGAAATACTTACTTTACTCTGTTGCATCGCCCTTTCCTCTTCAAGGGAAACACCAATGTTACCTCGGGAAAGCAGCGAGGAAGCAGAAGAATTTCTAGCACCGTTGCCGGGGAGATCTATGCCAAGTCAAGACCTACCAAGTACCTATCATTAAACTCTCATCTCTCGCATTTACATTATTTGTCATTCGCCTCTCGTTTTCCTCACCCCACTTCTAAAACGATTTTTGGAAGATTTGCATTTGCCTTTTCTGTGCCCTTGTTTCGTCGTGTTCGCTTGCTTTTTGTGTGCTTGTTTGTTGGATTGCTTGCTTTGTCACGATGGCTCAAGAGAATACCAAATTATGTGACTTTTCCAACACCAATAATAATGATTTTATTAGCACTCCGATTGCTCCCGCTACTAATGCGGAATCTTGTGAAATCAATGCTGCTTTATTGAATCTAGTCAAGGAAGATCAAATTTCTGGCCTTCCAAGTGAAGATGTCGCATCTCATCTGAATAATTTTGTTGACTTGTGCAATATGCAAAAGAAAAGAGATGTAGATAATGATATTGTTAAATTAAAGCTATTCCCATTTTCACAATGAGATTAGGCAAAAACTTGGTTTTCATCTTTGCCTAAAAACAGTATTGATTCATGGAATAAGTTTCAAAGATTCTTTGATTGCCAAGTATTTTCCTCTAGCTAAGTTCATCTCCCTCAGGAGCGGTATTATGAATTTTAAACAACTTGATCATGAGCATGTTGCACAATCTTGGGAGAGGATGAAACTTATGATAAGAAATTGTCTTACACATGGTTTGAATCTATGGATGATTATACCAAAAAATTATGCCGGATTGAACTCTGGTTCTAAAAATCTTTTAGATTCGGCCGCGGGAGGTACTTTTATGGAAATCACTTTAGGAGAAGCTACTAAACTCCTAGATAATATAATGGTTAACCATTCTCAATGGTATACCGATAGATCTTCCACTAGTAAAAAAGTGCATGAAATTGAAGAGATTAATGTTTTGAGTGGGAAGATGGATGAACTTATGAAATTGTTTGCTAGCAAGGGTACTAATGTTGATCCTAATGATATGCCCTTATCCACTTTGATTGAATATACTAATGAGTCTATGGATGTGAATTTTGTTGGTAGGAACAGTTTTGGTAACAATGCTTATAGAGGAAATTTTAATCCTAGGCCTTTTCCTAGTAATTCCTCCAATAATTATTAAAATTCCTACATAAATTATTATTGAAATTATAATAAGATGCCCTCTGATTTTGATAATAGTGTTAAAGAATTTATGATTTCACCAAAGAGTTTTAATGCTACGATTGAAGAAAATTTGCTTAAGATTGATGATTTGGCTAGGGACATGGATAGTATTTCTCTTGATGTTGATTCTTTGAAACTTAGATATTTTCCACCTAAGCATGATATCAATGAGTCTCTAAAAGCTACGATAATTTCCATTGATGAGTGCAAAGAAAGAACCGCTAGGACGCGTGCGAAAAAAGAGTGGTTTATGAAAACGTGTTTTTCTCGTTCCCGTGAAAATAATGGTGAAGATCTTAAAGTGATTAATGTGACTCCTATTGAATCTTTGTTTTCTAAAATAAATATTTATAAAGATGGGACTGTAGATGAGTCTACCTTAGTTAAGAGGCGTCCCAGTGATTAGGAGTTTTTAGATCTTGATGCTAAAACTGATAAAAAAGGGGTAGATGAAGTCAAAACCCTAAGTAGTGATGAAATTGCTAGATTGGATCTCAAGGAATTTAATTATGATAATTGTTATTTAATAGATTGTATTTCCTTGTTGCAAATCATGTTGAATTCTCCTCATGCTTATAATCAAAATAAACCTTTCACTAAACATATTGTAGATGCTATGATGCAATCTTTTGAAGAAAAACCTGAATTGGAAGTTTCTATCCCTAGAAAACTTTATGATGACCGGGAACCTACTATTAAGATTAAGATTAAAGATTATGAGTGCCCTGCTTTGTGTGATTTGGGTGCTAGCATTTCGACGATCCCAAAAGCTTTATGCGATGTGCTAGGTTTACGTGAAATTGATGAGTGTTCTTTAAATTTGCGCCTTGCGGATTCCACTATTAAGAAACCTATGGGAAGAATTAATGATGTTCTTATTGTTGCAAATAGGAATTATGTTCCCATATATATCATTGTTCTTGATATATATTGCAACCCTACATGTCCTATTATTCTTGGTAGACCTTTCCTTAGAACGATTGGTGCAATTATTGATATGAAAGAAGGAAACATTAGATTTAAATTTCCATTAAGGAAGGGCACGGAATACTACCCAAGAAATAAAATTAAATTGCCTTATGAATCTATTATGAGAGCTACCTATGGATTGCATACCAAAGATGACAATACCTAGATCTATTTGATTTTTGTGCCTAGCTAAGGGCGTTAAACAATAACGCTCGTTGGCCCAATTTTATTTTTGCTTTTTACTTTATGGCTATGTTTTGCACGTTTTACATATTATTACTATTATAGTAATTGTGTTTGGTGTTTTAATTAGTGTTTGAGCCAAGTAAGACCTTTGTGATGGCTTACGTGTATCATTGATTTGATTTTGCTGAAAAACAGAAACTTTTACGTCCAGTGCAGAAAATTCAATAATTCACTTGAACGTAGAAACCTTCTGAAATTTTTACACAAAATTGTTATACAAATTCCCCACGTCATCCAGTTTTTTTTCAGAATTTTTCGAGTTACAGAAGTATGCGAAGTTTACAGATTGCTACAGACAGTTTTGTTTTTGACAGATTCTGTTTTTTCTGTGTTGTTTGCTTATTTGGATACATCTATGGCTAGTATCGGGAGGTATGAACCATGGAGAAGTTGAAATATAGTAGATATTACACCAATATGAAATTATAATAAGATCACAACAGTACCATGGGTGGTTATCTACTTTGTTTTAATAACGGAGCTCACGAGATTTTTCTGTTGAGTTTTCTGTTGTGAAGTTTTCAAGTTTTGGGTAAGGATTTGATGAAATATGGAATGAAGAGTGGAAAAAGCCTAAGCTTGGAGATGACTAAAGCACGCCAAGGTAAAATTCAAGGACGGCAAAGAGCCTAAGCTTGGGGATGCCCCGGAAAGGCATCCCCTCTTTCGTCTTCATCCATCGGTAACTTTACTTGAGACTATATTTTTATTCACTACATGATATGGGTTTTCCTTGGAGTGTCATGTATGATATGAGTCTTTGCTTTCTAGTTTCTCACAATTATCCTTGTTGTACACACCTTTTGAGAGGGACACACTTCAATCGTGATTTATTAGAATACTCTATGTGCTTCACTTATATCTTTTGAGCTAGGCAATTTTGCTCTAGTGCTTCACTTATATCTTTTTAGAGCACGGTGGTTTTTTTATTTTGTAGAAATTGTTAAAATATCTTGCTTCACTTATATTATTTTGAGAGTTCTTCAGAACAGCATGGTAATTTGCTTGGTTTTGAAATTAGTCCTAATATGATAGACATCCAAATGACATATAATAAAAACCTTCACATAGAGAGCATTAAATATTATGTGAAGTTTGACTCCTTGTAATTGTTTTGAGATGTTAAGATGGTAATACTAGAATCATGCTAAAGGTAGTTGATGAGGTGAAAGAAATAATTGTGTTAAGGTTTGTGATTCACGAAGCGTGCACGTATGGCCTATGTAACCAAATTGGCGCGCACAGTATTTTGAGTGTTTCATCTTTGTAGGAAGGTCGGGGGTGCGCAGTGGTCAACTCCTACCAACCTACCCCCTAGGGGCATGTGTCGTAGTGTTTTGCTTTGATGGCTCAGTAGATTTTTTACAATAAGTATGTGAGTTCTTTATGACTAATGTGAGTCCATGGATTATACGCACTCTCACCCGTCCATCATTCTAGCCACCCTAGTGCCGCGCAACTTTCGCCGGTGCATAAAACCTCCTTATACTTTCCTCAAAACAGCCACCAAACCTACCTATTATGGCATTTTCATAGCCATTCCGAGATATATTGCCATCTAACTCCACCATTCCGTTTATTATGACACGCTTCATCATTGTCATATTGCTTTGCATGATCATGTAGTTGACATAGTATTTGTGGCAAGGACACCTTTCATATTTTTCATACATGTCACACTTGGTTATTTCACATCCCGGTACACCGCCGGAGGCATTCATATAGAGTCTTATCTTTGTTCTAGTATTGAGTTGTAATATCGAGTTGTAAGTAAATAAAAGTGTGATGATCATCATTATTAGAACATTGTCCCATGTGAGGTTATCAAAAATAAAAGAGGCCAATGAAGCCCAAATAAATAAAAGAGGCCAAAGAAGCCCACTAAAAAAAGAGGTCAGAGAGCCAAAAATAAAAAATAAAAAATGAGCGAAAAAGAGAGAAGGGACAATGTTACTATCCTTTTCCACACTTGTGCTTCATCATAGCACTATGTTCTTCATGATAGAGAGTCTCCTATGTTGTCACTTTAATATATCACAAGTGGGAATTTTCCGTTATAGAACTTGGCTTGTATATTCCAATGATGGGCTTCCTCAAATGCCCTAGGTCTTCATGAGCAACCAAGTTGATGCACACCCACTAGTTGTCTTTTTGAGATTTCATACACTTGTAGCTCTAGTGCATCCGTTACATGGCAATCCCTACTCGCTCACATTGATATCGATTGATGGACATCTCCATAGTCCGTTGATTTGACTAGTTGATATGAGACTTTATCCCACCTTTTGTCTATTACCACCTCCAGTCCACCCATAGTGCTATGTCCATGGCTCGCGCTCATATATTGTGTGAAGAGTTGAAAAGTTTGAAAGAGTAGAGCATGAAAGAAATTGCTTGGCTGACTCCGGGATGGGCATGAGGGGTTCATTGTGTTAAGAAAAGGGAGCATAAGGACTATATGATTTGTAGGGATAACGTTCTTTAGCCATGTTATTTTTAAAGCTTTATAGATTGATGTTTGTAAGGTTAAAGTATTATTGTTTTGATATCGAGAAATTTTTATTTTGAGTCTTATGGATCTGAACATTCATGCCACAATAAAGAATATTACATTGATAAATATGTTGGGTAGCATTCCACATCAAAGATTCTGTTTTTATCATTTACCTACTCGAGGACAAGCATGAATTAAGATTGGAGATGCTTGGTACGTCTCCAATGTATCTATAATTTTTGATTGTTCCATGCTTTTATATTATCTATATTGGATGTTTTATATGCATTTATATGCTATTTTATATGATTTTTGGGACTAACTTATTAACCCAGAGCCCAGTGCCAGTTTCTGTTTTTTTCCTTGTTTTGAATTTCGCATAAAAGGAATATCAAACGGAGTCCAAACGGAACGAAAGCTTTTGGAGATTTTTCTTGGACCATTAGACATCAGATGGACTTGGAGTATAAGCCAGGGGATCCACGAGGCGGCCACAAGGGTGGGGGCGCCCCCAGGGGGTAGGGCGCGCCCCCCTACCTTGTGGGCACCTCGTGCCTCCCCCGGCCGACTTCTTCCGCCTATAAATACCAATATATTCCTGAAACAGCAGACAATCCATCAAAACCACTTTTCCGCCAATGTAACCTTCTGTTCTCGTGAGATCCCATCTGGAGGCCTGTTTCGGTACTCTGCCGGAGGGGGAATCAACGACGAAGGGCATCTACATCAACCCTATTGCCCTTCCAATGAAGTGTGAGTAGTTTACCACAGACCTACGGGTCCATAGCTAGTAGCTTGATGGCTTCTTCTCTCTCGTTGTTCTTCAATACCATGTTCTCCCCATTGTTCTTGGAGATCTATCCGATGTCATCTTCTTTTGCAGTGTGTTTGTCAAGATCCAATGAATTGTGGGTTTATGATCAGATTATCTATGAATAATATTTGAGTTTCTTCTGAATTCGTTTATGCATGATCTTATATCTTAGTAATTCTCTTTGAAGTATCGTTTTTGTTTGGCCAACTAGATTGATAATTCTTTCAATGGGAGAAGTGCTCTGCTTTGGGTTCAATCTTGCGGTGCTCAATCCCAGTGATAGTAGGGGACATGACATGTATTGTATTGTTGCCACCGAGGATAAAAAGGTGGGGTTTTCATCATATTGCTTTAGTTAATTCCTCTACATCATGTCATCTTGCTTAAGGTGTTACTCTGTTCTTATGAACTTAATACTCTTGATGCAGGCAGGAGTCGATCGATGTGTGGAGTAATAATAGTAGATGCAGGAAGGAGTCGGTCTACTTGTCTTGGACGTGACGCCTATATTCATGATCATTGCCATAGATGCCGTTATAATTATTCACTTTTCTATCAATTGCTTGACAGTAATTTGTTCACCCACCGTAAACTTACTATCATGAGAGAAGCCACTAGTGAAACCTATGGCCCCCACGTCTCTTTTACATCTTATAAGTTTCAGATCTACTACCTTGCAATCGTTTACTTTTCAATCTATAAACCAAAAACCCAAAAATATTTACTTTATTTGTTTATCTATCTCTATCGGATCTCACTTTTGCAAATAACCTAGAAGGGATTCACAACCCCTTTATAGCATTGGGTGCAAGTTGTTTATTGTTTGTGTCGGATTTGGCGACTTGTGTTTAATCTCCTAAAGATTGATACCTTGGTTCTCAACAAACTGAGGGAAATACTTACTTTACTCTGCTGCATCACCCTTTCCTCTTCAAGGGAAACACCAACGTTACCTTGGGAAAGCAGGGAGGAAGTAGGGAGCGGGGTGGGCCGGTGGAGCTACCGTCGCCTGACAATGTGTCAGAGTAGAGGGATGGCCTAGCCAACGCGATAGGCTGTGATGGGTCACCGTGGCGTGCGCGGCAGTGCCGCCAGCTGCTGTATAGGAAGAGGATGAAAGATTGAACAAAATAAAGAAATACAAATGGATAGCTGGTCCCAAATGTCTGTGCACGAGACCTGCTGGGTCCACCTGAGAAGGGGAATATGTTGGGAGGAAGGAGATTCAAAGCACGGCAACCGAGTGAACTTAGTTACATACATAAGCAAATAGCCACTAAAATAGCAAACATGTTAGTGGGTTCTTAGAAGAAATATTTCAGACAAAACAGATAATTACGACACATAGGCTAATGCATGAAACACCCAGATGATAGAGGTGCTTAAATAGATAAAGTACAACATCTAGACCTTCCTGGCACACTTAATCATGACGCTGCGGCTGTCCGTCTACTCGTTGGTTACGGGAAGTAGACACGACCTCATGTCCAAGATCCGCGTGTACATGTCATAACATGCGTGTGCGTCCTTGGCCACGTAGGTTATGTAGGCTAGATTCAGAGGTACCTACCACATGTCCAGGTCCTTGGTATCGTTGTCTTCTTTCATGTTAGCGTATCAAGGGTCGATGATGGTCTCGGCAAGGTCAACCACGGACTCCTTCTCCTGCCAGTTGCGGATGATCTTGTATTGCTTCTGGATGTCGACAAGCTTGTTTCACCAGATGGCTGAATCATAGCGTTCTTCCTTCTCTCCACCGTAGCGAAAGTGCAGTCAGCGCTACCGATGAAACGGCCGAATGCTCCAGAACCTCTGATGGCCCTATAGCAGGGGTAGATGATAACCTCCTCCCACATGCATACCTGGGCGATGGCGATCCGTTGGTCCTTGTCAAGTGACGAAGGGATGGGCACAAGGTCTAGTCATGCGACCTTGTGCTTTCTTGTCCTGTAGGTACTGCTTGAACTCGGCAAGGTAGAGCTTCACCGAGTTCGGGTCATTCGTGTACATCACATTCAATTTGGTTCAGCCATGGGACTGAACGGCGAACTCAAAGGTGAACTCCTTGCTGAAGTCCTTATCCAGCATGTTCACCCCTCGGATCGCCATTGGAGTATCTTCAAGTGAGCGAGTGGGTAGGCGGCGGCAGCAATTCGTTTTTCAGCTCTTGGGGAACTAGATTCAATAGTAAACTGAGTGTGTCCATGCGACAACAGTTACAACCCCTCCATCGCACGATGCACGCCCGACAAAACACGCACCCTCGGTGCATTGAAAAGCATCTATTACTTCATAGTAAGAAACCTTTTCCAACCACACGTCGGTTCACGAGCGGGTCTGTATTGGTACTGTAATAACAAGTGTTAGTGGTCACTTTACTTAAATTTAATTAGCTTTAATTAAAATTTATTCCTAAAACAAGCAATGCATTGGCTCGTTCTATTAGTGCCATAGGATCAACATGCACAACAATTAGAATTATTATTCTCAGGACGCACACGATCAGCACATTTGTCGCGCTCTCACACAGATAATACTACCAAGTTTGAACTGTTTGTTATGGTTGATGTCCTCTGCATCATCATGTTGTGTTTCCCAGCTTGCAAGATTCAGAACCAACAAATAAGATTCAAATATTAAGTATAACAAAGATGCCTACACATCTCATTGATTCCAAGCTTGCAAGATTTAGAACCAACAAATAATTTGCAAATAATAAGTACAACAAAAGATGCCTACAAATCTCATTGATTCCCAGCTTGCAAGATTCAGAACCAACCCATTAGAGCCTTTTGATAAAGTGAATATCGGGATTAAATCCATCTTGGCTAGCCGGGTCATACAACCCAAGAACTTGGTGAATGCTCTTGACTATCACAACATATGTAGTTGAGTATTCCTGTTTGCATAACACAGATAAGAAAGAGCATGATTACTATAATAGTGGCACTAGATGAAGTCAACCTGCAGCTCCACTCAATGGTTCAATTCATGCGACTTTTTCTGCAGTTCACCTGAAATGAAGCAATGATTGCATCATTTAGCTAGCAAGAAGTACTTGCTCTCGTGAGCTGGCAGGTTCTTCTTTAATAGTTGCACAAAAATTGAGCAACATTAAGATTGGTTGTCCTACTCATGTAAGGTGCAAGAATAATTTGCTTATCCTTTTGTGCAGTTCCACTAAAATAAAGTGCCATTGTGGTGACAGTGATCTTGCAAAGGCTAATAAACTATTCCATGAGATTACCAGCAGAATTTGAAGGAGATTTTGGAAGCTTGAATCACCATTTTGTGCAATTCCACCAAAATTGAGAGATGTTGCCCACGTGACATTTTAGTTGAACTACACAAGACACTCATTCCAAAAAAAGTGTTCTGTGCAGTTCACCAAAATGTCACAATAGCAACAAGGTGAAATGGATATCCCTATTTGCACGAAAAGATAGAAAGAAAACAGTTGATGGTCAATAACAAGATATGAAACATACACGAAATGAAAAGAAGCATCTTGATTATGTTCATGGCAATCACGCAAGGATAGTAGAAATTTTAAAACGTCAGCAATGCTTCATGTTACCGAAAGCATTATGATCAACAATGACATTCGTCAAATATGGGATTACTTTAATGGTGGCTTTGCTTGTTTACTAGATACAGTACATCAACAATAGCTAAAGAGTTGGTTTAAGGGCATGGGACCGTGGGGACACGAGGACACTCAGCAGCGTAAATAAGCAACTTACTTATCATACTGGGGAAAACAGGAGGAGTACCATTTGTAACACAGTTTAATTCCATCATATCACTGGAGGCATTATATTAACAATAACACTAGTTAGACATGTCCTTAAGGTAACCGTGTGATTACTTCATTTTACATGCGCCCTTACATTAACAACAACAAAAGGTTGGTATAAGGACACGTGACAGTGGACGCATCAGCACAATGTACCATCAAGGAGGCATAAAGGGGTGATGCCGAGTTTGTTCATACTCTGTGAGGGCAGCAAATCTAATCATGGAGACCTTTTACTATGTGAGGGCAGCAAATCTAATCCTGGACATACTATATTGACTTGTCCACCAGCCGCCACTTTCTATCCTTTTTTCAACCAATAATAGATCTGTTCGTTACCCAGTTTATACTGCGTTTTCCCTTTATTTTCCTTTTCAACCAAGAGACCGGTTGGGTATCTGGTCTCTACTACTTTCCCCTTGTTATTTCCTCTTTGAATTAAGTCCTAGATTCATGCTACAACTTTTCCCCTTTCTTCGTTGTCTGAACCAAGTCCTAGATTCGACTGCATGAAGTATATTTACCTCTAATAATACAAAAAAAATAGGTGGCTTTGGAAGAGCTGATGGAAGTAGAAAAAGATGCACATGCAGACACGTGGGGACCTGGGGCAGTAGAGCAAGGCCGCTTTCGAAGAACTTATACCTGATGGTCGTCGGGATGTCGGTAGCGGCAGGTCGGATCTATGCACAATACGGTAGGGACGAAGAAGGGGTCCAAGGACCTCCCGAGCCGGCGCTATGTTGGAGAGAACGGTAAAAGCAGAGGATCGGGACCCGCTGGCAGCTGTGGGTTTCCTCCCTCGGCGCCGATGACCGTGTGAATGATGCACCTAGTCCCCTAGACACCCAGGCCAAAGG
The DNA here is from genome assembly GCA_902687465.1 of Secale cereale. Classification (NCBI taxonomy): domain Eukaryota; kingdom Viridiplantae; phylum Streptophyta; class Magnoliopsida; order Poales; family Poaceae; genus Secale; species Secale cereale. The sequence continues at coordinate 423,331,818 of LR738711.1, forward strand.
GATTCAGCCGGATCCGTGACCAGCGGTGAGCTGAGAGAAAATGTTTCTCCCGCTGTCTTGTTTAGATCTGGAGATGATGAGAGAATGAAGATAGCAACCTAAGAAAAGCAAGCACTCAGGCTCTTGCCTATGTATACAACGGAGTGATTATCTTTTTCTCTCCAGAACAAGCGTTTCAATTTGTGTACGTGGTATTAAAGAAAAGAAACTCCCTGTTTAACATGACTACCTGGACGTCGCACATTGTACTGTAATGTACTATAAAAAATGTGCACGGTTTACATTTCTAATCGCTAGCTAGAACTTGAACTGTATTTGCTTACATGTACTGTACCACCTTTTTCTTTTGGTTTTCTGCTCCATGGCACAATTCATCAATACAAAATTTTACTCCCTCCGTTCCTAAATACTCACTCTGTTCACAAATATAAGAAGTTCTATCTTTTTAATGAATTGGTTGTATATACACACATTTTAGTGTGTTTGTTCATTCATTTAAGGCTGTATATAGTCCATGTTAAAATATCAAAAACATCTTATATTCATGAATAGAGGGAGCATTTGTCTTTCTAGATATTTCAACAAGTGACTACATACGAAGCCAAATGAGTGAGTCTACACTCTAAAATATGTCTACATACATCTATATGTTATAGTCCATTTGAAATGTCTATAAAGACAGATATTTAGCAACAGAGGGAGTAGGAGTATTTAAAAGTCGAGGGTGGGGCTTTTCCCACGCAGTACGCTCGATAGTTTTGCCTAACCGGTTTGACAGAGAGGAGGGTGAGGGACTATCGGATTCAACTTACTGCTGGAAAGGCAGGGTTGTGTGATTGGACAGCTCGTTACTGCTGGAAAGATCAGGTCTTGTGATATGATGGCTCATAATAGTCATTATCACATCGGGAGCAGTGCGAAACACGGCAACCCAGTGAACTAGCAGGGGATAGCCATAGAAAACAATGTGGTGATATGGCCATAAAAACAACTTACGTCCTCCTCTCGGTTCATCGCCATCTACTTTCACCATTCCTATGTTTTTAGTATCCTGTGATTCAAAGAGGCCCTTAGACTGGTTCAGGTCCGGACATTTTTTTTCAATATGTTACGTCAAAAATGTAATGAGCGTACTCTGGTTTCTATGAAAATAATCCGGTTTGCATGTGGTAATTTATTTGTTTATTTATTCTTCTGCATGGGCTTTACATGTAATTCGTCAGGTCTGAAATGTGAAGTACGCCGACATGGTTGCATATGCTCCGAGTCCTGCATGCACTACGACCCTGATGATATATGTCCCACGTACGGCGAAAGGAAGCATGTGGAAATAGCCTAGGAGTACATATAGGAGGAGAAATGTGGGGAATATTATCTCTACTCTTATACTCCCTCTGTTCCTAAATATAAGACAAAAAATGCAGGGAAAATTATGTACTATGAAATCGCACGTACCCAACTACTAGTGCTCTTCTCCCTCGTTTCTCTCTCCTTATTCTAACTCAGACGACGCGCGCTCGGAGGGGTGGGGATTTGCGAAGGTACTTGTAAACCAGGACGTACGTAGTAAACGAGGACGAAGACAGTAATACGTCATACACTCATATGTGTACTACCTACAATTAACGCTACCAAATATAAGCAAGGGTTCACACATGTCATTTACGACTAGAATAAAAATACCATACACTAACACATTTAGGCCACGAGGCGATGCAGTGCTAGTTACAGGAGGCAAGAAGAAAGATGCATCCATCCATGACCTCCTCCTCCTCGACTCAGGGCACCGGCCCACCGAACGGCGGCTAAGTAGCAGCGGCTTTCGTGGCCAGGTCCACGTGCTTCTGAACAACAACGTCCAAAGATTCCGGCCGGTTGAAGAAGGCCGATGTCTTTCTGTCCTCCCTGGCCCTGTAGTGGCCTATGTAGACGATTTCCTCGTAGACGTGGATGTGTAGGTCGATAGTTTCTTGCATGGCGAGGCGCTGTGCTGCGAGCACGGCCTCGAGTTGCACATTCTTCATCACGATCTCCTGCAGCTGCAGGGCCACCAATGCTTGAAAGAGTTTGTCACCATGGAGGCCGATGAGGGTGGTAGGCAACGAGGAGCCTGGGCGCGCGGGTTGGAGGAGTACGGCAAGGTCGTCCGCGCGCTTCTTGATAGCGGTGAACTTGTGGATGTAGTGGACAATCATCTCGTCCACGCGAGAGGCAAAGCCGGCGTTGACGAGGGCTATGACACCGGCGGTCGTCAGCACCATCTGGAAACGCTGCACGGTGCGGGTCTGCAGGCCGGCGTCTTGGATGATTTGGCACAACCGACTGCCGCTTGCGTCCATCGGCACCATGGGTGCTTGTGGCTTCTGGTCACTTGTCTTGATCTTGGATTGGAGTTAACAGTGTTGGGTAGAGACTAGGAGCACATGTATTGGAGTGGTGGAGCGCTTTTATATGATAGCCCAAACTACGTTGCATTAACATCGTGATGGCTCCATTCTGCTTCTCCTATTAATTCCCTCTGCATGCTAATTGAATGAGGATGCACCATTGGTCGTTCAATGTTTTGGGAACCGCTACCCGCCCCCTCGTTGGCATTCAATGTTTCAAGCCGTATCAACGTAAATGCGTGTCAAATAGATGCTACTGCAATGTGCACCGTGACCAAGGTGGAGAGGCGAGAGAAATTAATATTTATTTGCTAATTAATACGATTGCATGCAATGAACTGGCCGCTGCATGCGGTGCTAGGTATTACTAGTACGTCTCAAGGAATTAAAAACAATAGAACAAGAAAGGTTGTCAGGTTTGTTTTGGGAACATTTTATTTCCGTAAGATAACTACTCCCTCCATTCCCAAATACTTGTCTTTCTAAAGATTTCAACAAGTGACTACATACCAAGCAAAATGAATGAATCTACACTCTAAAATATGTGTACATATATCGTTATGTTGTATTCCATTTGAAATGTCTAGAAAGGAAAATATTTGGGAATGGAGGTAGTATAACCGTCAGATCTGTATCCGACGGTGGCACCTATTAGACACAAACGACAATACTAGAAAATAATTGCCACAAAACTGCCACACCACGCCCTTCCCCTACACATAAGACTGTCACACGAGCATTCGCAATTGCCACGTTCGGGTTGCGCTTGGCTCTTCGCCTCTTCAAGAAGTCGGACAATTTTACTTCTACAGTACCGAATCAACTGCTGCATGTCTGATACGTCTCCAACGTATCAACTTTTCCAAACACTTTTGCCCTTGTTTTGGACTCTAACTTGCATGATTTGAATGGAACTAACCCGGACTGTCGCTGTTTTCGGCAAAATTGCCATGGTGCTATTTTTGTGCAGAAATAAAAGTTCTCAGAATAACCTGAAAATCCACGGAGAATATTTTTGGAATATATAGAAAATACTGGCGAAAGAATCAAGACCAAGGGGCCCACACCCTGTCCACAAGGGTGGGGGGCACGCCCCCTGCCTCGTGGGCCCCCTGGAGCTCCACCGACCTCAACTCCAACTCTATATATTCACGTTCGGGGAGAAACAAATCAGAGAGAAGGATTCATCTTGTTTTATGATACGGAGCCACCGCCTAACCCTAATCTTCTTCGGGAGGGCTGATCTGGAGTCCATTCAGGGCTCCAGGAGGGGAATCTGTTGCCATCGTCATCATCAACCTTCCTCCATCACCAATTTCATGATGCTCACCGCCGTGCGTGAGTAATTCCACAATAGGCTTGCTGGACGGTGATGGGTTAGATGAGATTTACCATGTAATCGAGTTAGTTTGGTTAGGGTTTGATCCCTAGTATCCATTATATTCTAAGATTGATGTTGCTATGAATTTTCTATGCTTAATGCTTGTCACTAGGGCCCGAATGCCATGATTTCAGATCTGTACCTATTATGTTTTCATGAATATATGTGAGTTCTTGATCCTATCTTGCAAGTCAATAGTCACCTACTATGTGTTATGATCCGGCAACCCCGAAGTGACAATAATCGGGACCACTCCCAGTGATGACCGTAGTTTGAGGAGTTCATGTATTCACTAAGTGTTAATGCTTTGGTCCGGTACTCTATTAAAAGGAGGCCTTAATGTCCCTTAGTTTCCAATAGGTCCCCGCTGCCACTGGAGGGTAGGACAAAAGATGTCATGCAAGTTCTTTTCCATAAGCACGTATGACTATATTCGGAATACATGCCTACATTGCATTGATGAACTAGAGCTAGTTCTGTGTCACCCTATGTTATAACTGTTACATGAGGAATCGCATTCGACATAATTATCATCACTGATCCATTGCATACGAGCTTTTCACATATTGATCTTGGCTTAGTTACTTTTCCGTTGCCACTCTTACAATTACTACAAAACTGCTACTGTTACTTTTGCCACCGTTACCGCTACTTCTATACTACTTTGCTACGAAATACTTTGCTGCAAATATTCAGTCTTTCAGGTGTGGTTGAATTGACAACTCAACTGCTAAAACTTGAGAATATTCTTTGGCTCCCCTTGTGCCGAATCAATAAATTTGGGTTGAATACTCTACCCTCGAAAACTATTGCGATCCCCTATACTTGTGGGTTATCAAGACTATTTTCTGGCGCCGTTGTCGGGGAGCATAGCTATATTCTTTGAGTCACTTGGGATTTATATCTGTTGATGAACTATGAAGAACTTGAGAGATAAATAAACCAAGATCTTTCCCTCAACTATGAGGGGAGGTAAGGAACTGTCGTCTAGCTCTACACTTGATTCACCTTCTGTTTTGAGTAAACTTGCAACACCTACACCTGTTATTGAATCTGATATGTTGCATGTTATTGATGATGCCACTTCTGCTATGCCTGGTACTTATGATGAAACTACTTATATGTATGATAATACTGTGCCACTAGGTGAATTTCTTGATGAACAACTTGCTAGGGTTAGAGAGAATGAAATTATTAAAACTGATGATATTGATGAAAGTGATGATGAAGATTATCCCCCTAGAAATGAATTACCTATTGTGCCCGAGGGTTATGTTATGGATGAAGAAACTGCTAGAGACCTTTTAGCTTGCAAAGATAGGTATGACCTTAAGAAATTGTTAGCTAAGCTGAAAGAAAAGTCTTTCAATGCTAGAATGAAATATGACCATGCTTTTGCTACTTCACCTATCTTTATTTCTATTAAGGATTATGGTTTCTCTGTCGATCCTGAGTTAATTACTTTGGTTGAATCTGATCCTTTCCATGGCTATGAATCTGAAACTATTGTGGCACATCTTACTAAACTGAATGATATAGCCACCCTATTCACGAATGAGGAAAAAATTCGTTACTATTATATCCTTAAGCTATTTCCATTCTCGCTAAAGGGTGATGCTAAAACATGGTTTAATTCTCTTGATCCTAGTTGTGTGCATAGTCCCTAGGATATGATTTATTACTTCTCTGCTAAATATTTCCCCGCTCATAAGGAACAAGCTGCCTTACGAGAAATATATAATTTTGTGAAAATTGAAGAAGAGAGTCTCCCACAAGCTTGGGGGGAGCTCCTCCAATTACTTAATGCTTTGCCTGATCATCCTCTTAAGAAAAATGAAATACTTGATATCTTTTATAATGGACTAACCGATGCTTCCAGAGACCACCTGGATAGTTGTGCTAGCTGTGTATTCAGGGAAAGAACTGTTGATCAAGCTGAATTGCTATTGAATAATATGTTGAGTAAAGAAAACAATTGAACACTTCCTGAACCAGCTCCTAAGCCAACTCCAAAGAAAAGGGGTATTCTATTTCTTAGTCCTGAAGATATGCAAGAGGCAATGAAATATATGAAGAAAAAGGTATTAAAGCCGAAGATGTTAAGAATTTACCACCTATTGAAGAAATACATGGTCTTGATAACCCGACTGAGGTTGTAAAGGTAAATTCTCTCTATAGATTTGATGAAGGTGATATTCCCTGTAATAAGTCTGCTAGCCAATGCTTAGATGAGTTTGACAATTTTATTGTTAAACAAGAAAACTTCAATGCTTATGTTAGTAGACAATTGAAACGTAATGCTTATATGATTGAACACTTGAGTGATTATATGTCTAGAGTTAAAGGTGAACTTAAACTTATTAGTAAACATGCTTCTATGGTTACCACTCAGGTAGAAGAAGTGCTTAAAGCACAAAATGATTTGCTCAATGAATTAAATAATAAGAAAAATGATAATGTTGTTAGAGTTATGACTAGAGGGGGTAGAATGACTCAGGAACCTTTGTATCCTGAGGGCCACCCTAAGAGAGTTGAGAAAGATTCTCAAAGAACCAATGTTGACGCACCTAGTCCTTCTAAGATGAAGAAAAAGAAAAATGATAGGACTTTGGATGCTTCTAGTGAACCTGTTGTTGACACACCTGAGAATCCCAATGATATTTATATTTCCGATGCTGAAACACAATCTGGTAATGAACATGAACCTAGTGATAATGTTAATGATGATGCTCAACTTAGCAATAACGATGATGTAGAGATTAAACCTGATGTTGATCTTGATAACCCACAATCAAAGAATCAACGTTATGATAAAAGAGACTTCGTTGCTAGGAAGCACGGTAAAGAAAGAGAACCATGGGTTCAGAAAACCATGCCTTTTCCTCCAAAACCATCCAAGAAAAAGGATGATGAGGATTTTGAGCGCTTTGCTGAAATGATTAGACCTATCTTTTTGCGTATGCGTTTGACTGATATGCTTAAAACAAATCCTTATGCTAAGTATATGAAAGATATTGTGACAAATAAAAGAAAGATACCTGAAGTTGAAATTTCCACCATGCTTGCCAATTATACTTTTAAATGTGAAATACCAAAGAAACTAGGAGATCCAGGAGTACCAACTATACCATGCTCCATTAATAGAAACTATGTTAAAACTGCTTTATGTGATCTTGGAGCCGGTGGTAGTGTTATGCCTCTCTCTCTATATCGTAGACTTGATTTGAATAAGTTGACACCTACTGAAATATCTTTGCAAATGGCCGATAAATCAATTGGTATACCTGTCAGTATTTGTGAGGATGTGCCTGTTGTGGTTGCAAACGTTTCTATTTTAACGGACTTTGTTATTCTTGATATTCCCGAGGACGATAGTATGTCGATTATCCTTGGTAGACCCTTTTTGAATACTACAGGGGCTGTTATTGATTGCAACAAATGCAATGTCACTTTCCATGTCAATGGTAATGAGCACACCGTACACTTTCCGAGGAAACAACCTCAAGTCCATAGTATCAATTCTATTGGAAAATTTTCAACGATCACTATTGGAGGGTTTGAATTCCCTCTTCCTACTGTCAAGAATAAATATGATATTCTTATTGTTAGGGACATGCATATCCCCGATGAGGTAACCTAGTGTTGTACGAAAATTCTCCGGTTTAATGTTATACGGAAAGAGTTTGTTAACAAGACTTGATCAACCTTGTTTATGGATTCCTTTTGATGAGCATGAGATGGATGAAGTTAGAAAGCACAACTCTCTGTACCCTCTTTTTACTTTCTGTTATTTAGATTAAATAAAGCAAAAATAGATTTTTCTGGCTGTTCTCTGAATTATCCTTGCAATAAAAAATACCCCAAAAATAAAAGTTCTCCAAATGTCCCGAAAATGAAATATGATTTTTTGTAGAATATTAAGAATTATTGCCACTGAGAACACATTAGGGGGCCACACCACCTGGCCACAAGGGTCCAGGGCGCGCCCTACACCCCTGGGCGCACCCCCATCCTCGTGGGCCCCACGTGGCCCCCTCCACTGATTCCAATACCCACCCACTTCATCTTCCCCCAGAAAAAAATCCTCCCATAGCTCAAACCCGTGTTCTAGCTCATCTTGCTGCCATTTTCGATCTCCTTGCTCAAAGCTCCATTCACAAAACTGTTTGGGGAGATTGTTCTTCGGTATGTGACTCCTCTAATGGTCCAATTAGTTTTTGTTCTAGTGCCCTATTTATTGCGAATTTTTGCTGCTAAGGTGACTCTGTTCTTGAGCTTGCATGTCAAATTTATATGGTCCCAAGTAGTTCTAATGCATCATATTGTCTCTAGGCACTTGTGGGAGTAGTTGCTATCAATTTTGTAGATGTTTTGTTCACTTTTATTCTGAGTCACTAAAAAATCAGAAATTTTCAGAGGAAGAAAATGTTGAAGAGATTTTTGAAAGGCTCTTCGAGCCGAAGCTCGAAGGATAAGCAAAATTAGGAAAATAAAAAGCCCAAATACAATCTTCCGCGCACTACGGAGATTCGTCCGCGTGAATGGCCTTGTGATGAGTTCTTTAGAGCCGCCGGAATTTATGATGAATTTTTTCACTTGGCTGAGAAAGCAGGCCTCACTGACTTCCTCCACGACCAGCTCGAACATCACATACATCATCTTGCCCGATGACATTTATGCATATTGGGAGCGAACACGATCCCGAGAGCCTGAGCCATCTCCTGACCCATATCAGGAGTCTATTTATCAGTCGGATCCGCAGGAGCTCGCTAACTACTGGCACCCCGAGGATCCTCCTCAGTACATTGGAGAGGACAACTTTGATCCATGTGCCTAAACCAAGTTAGGCCAAAAGCCTAAGCTTGGGGGAGTACGTATTTCTCACCGACATTACATTCATGTTCACACACTCATTCTAGTTGTCGGTGCTCATACTTTTTCATTGTACTATCCATGCTAGTTTATTTTCTTTTCTAAGCCTTCTTCTTGTGTGTTTGAAAAACCTCGAGAAAACAAAGTTTTTTTTAGCTTTTTAGCTAGTTTACTTTCCATGCCTGTAGTAGTAATAATTAAAAGAAAACCCAAAAAGATTTACGTTCTTCTTTTGCTTGCTGGGAGCTTTCCCGTGTAAATAGTTTTATTTATTTTCTTTGGGGGTCGAGAGGAGAAGACCATGATGAAAATGTTGGATGGCTCTCATATGCATTACTGTTGATTTAACCAAGAGCCATACTACCTTGTCTTCTCCCTTGTATTGAATGCTTGCAGATTCCAGCTTAGTCCAATGCACCTGCACTATTATTATTATCCACACCGTTCGGTCATGCGAGTGAAATGCAATGATGACGATATATGATGAACTGATTGAGATGAGAGAAGCTGGTATGAACTCGACCTATCTTGTTTTTGTAAATATGAATAGTTCATCATTCCTGATTCGACATATTATCAATGAAACATGCTTGAAATGACAATTAGAGATTATAGTTGCTCATGCCATGCTTAATTAGCTCGGAATTTATAATAGTTTACCTTGCGTGCCAGCATGCTATTAAAATGGTTGTGATGTGGTATGATAGGGTGGTATCCTCCTTTGAACAATTCAAGAGGTTTGACTTGGCACATGTTCACGCATGTAGTTGAAACAAAATCAACATAGCCTCCATGATATTTATGTTCATGGTGATTTATATCCTACTCATGCTTGCACTCATTGTTGATTAATTTTAATGCATGTTCATGACTATTGTCGCTCTCTAGCTGGTCGCTTCCCAGTCTCTTTCTAGACTTCAATTGTACTAAGCGGGAATAATGTTTGTGCATCCACTTCCATAAACCCCAAAGTTATTCCGTATGATTCCACCATACCTTCATATATGTGGTATTTACCTGCCGTTCCAAGTAAATTTGTATGTGCCAAGCTCTAAACCATCAAATGAAATTTTGGTATCTATGCTCCAATAGCTCATGTATCAACTAGGGCTTGATACGTCCATTTTTCATCATGCTTTTATGTTGATATTTATTGCACTATGGGCTGTTATTACACGTTATGTCACAATAATTATGCATTTTCTCTCTTATTTTACGAGGTTTACATGAAGAGGGATAATGCCGACAGATGGAATCCTGGGCTGGAAAAGGAGCAAACATTGGAAACCTATTCTGCACAACTCAAAAAGCTCCGAAACTCCACGGGACACCGTTTCAGAAAATATAAAAAATATCTGGCGAAAGAGATTCACCAGGGGGGCCACCACCTGTCCACGAGGGTGGAAGGCGCCCCCCCCTCTGGGCGCGCCCCCTGCCTCGTGGGCCACTCGGTGACCCCCCGATGCCCATCTTCTCCTATATGAGGTGTTTTAACCTAGAAAAAATCAGAAGGAGGCTTTCGGGACCAGACGCCGCTGTCTCGAGGCGGAACCTTGTCGAAAACCAATCTAGGTCTCCGGCAGAGCTGTTCTGCCGGGGATACTTCCCTCCAGGAGGGGGAAATCGTCACCGCCATCATCACCCACAACTCTCCCATCTTGGGGATGGTTATCTTCATCAACATCTTCACTAGCACCATCTCCTCTCAAGCCCTAGTTCATCTCTAGTATCCAATCTTTGTACCCAAACCTCAGATTGGTACCTGTGGGTTGCTAGTAGTGTTGATTACTCCTTGTAGTTGATGCTAGTTTGTTTACTTGGTGGAACATCATATGTTCAGATCCATTATGCATATTAATACCCCTCTGATCATGAAAGATATTATGTCTTGTGATTAGTTACTTTTGTTCTTGAGGACATGGGAGAAGTCTTGCAATAAGTAGTCATGTGAATTTGATATTCGTTCGATATTTTGATGAGATGTATGTTGTCTCTCCTCTAGTGGTGTCATGTGAACGTCGACTAAATGACACTTCACCATGTTTGGACCTAGAGGAAGGCATTGGGAAGTAATAAGTAGATGATGGGTTTCTAGAGTGACAGAAGCTTAAACCCTAGTTTATGCGTTGCTTTGTAAGGGGCTGATTTGGATCCACTTATTTCATGCTATGGTTAGGTTTACCTTAATACTTATTTTGTAGTTGCGGATGCTTGCATTAGAGGTTAATCATAAGTGGGAGGCTTGTCCAAGTAAGAACAGCACCCAAGCACATGTCTACCCAAATACCAAATTATCAAAGTAACGAACGTGAACCATATGAACGTGATGAAAACAAGCTTGATGATAATTCCCATGTGTCCTCGGGAGCGTTTTCCTTCATATAAGAGTTTGTCCAGGCCTGTCCTTTGCTACAAAAAGGATTGGGACATCTTGCTGCAATTTATTTACTTTTATTATTTGTCACTTGCTACCAATTACCTTATCACAAAACTATCTGTTACCTATAATTTCAGTGCTTGCAGAAAATACCTTGCTGAAAACTGCCTATCATTTCCTTCTGCTCCTCGTTGGGTTCGACACTCTTACTTATAGAAAGGACTATGATAGATCCCCTACACTTGTGGGTCATCAAGACTCTTTTCTGGCGCCGTTGCTGGGGAGTGAAGCGCCTTTGGTAAGTGGAATTAGGTAAGGAAAAAATTATATAGTGTGCTGAAATTTACTATCGCTTGTTACTATGGCTCATCATCCTTTGAGGGGCTTGTTCGGGGTATCTTCACCCCAACCAGAAGGGCAAAGAGTTGCTCCTCAACCTACTGAACCTACTAAAAATGTTTGCTTTGAAATTCCTTCAGGTATGCTAGAGAAACTGCTAGATAATACATTTACAGGAGACGGAACACTGCATCCCGATTTGCATCTAATATATGTGGATGAAGTTTGTGGATTATTTAAGCTTGCAGGTATGCCCGAGGATGTTATCAAGAAGAAGGTCTTCCCTTTATCTTTGAAGGGATATGCATTGACATGGTTTAGGCTATGTGATGATATTGGATCATGGAACTATAATCGGCTGAAGTTGGAATTTCATCAGAAGTTCTACCCTATGCATCCGGTTCATCGTGATCATAACTATATATATAATTTTTGGCCTTGCGAAGGAGAAAGCATCGCTCAAGCTTGGGGGAGGCTTAAGTCAATGTTATATTCATGCCCCAATCATGAGCTCTCAAGAAAAATGAACATTCAAATTTTTTATGCTCGGCTTTCTCTCAATAATCGCACCATGCTCGATAATTCTTGTTGGTTCTTTTATGGTTGAAACTATTCAATTCAAATGGGATTTATTGGAAAGAATTAAACGCAACTCTGAAGATTGGGATATCGATGAACGTAAGGAGTTAGGTATGACCCCTAAGTTTGATTGTGTTAAAGCTTTTATGGATACCGATGTTTTCCGTGAGTTTAGCACTAAATATGGACTTGACTCTGTGATAGTAGCTTCTTTCTATGAATCATTTGCTACTCATGTTGACCTCCCTAAGGAGAAGTGGTTCAAATACCATCCTCCCATTGAAGTAAAACTAGTTGAACCTGTTAAAGTTGAAGAAAAGACTATCACTTATAATGTTGATCCTATTGTTCCTACTGCTTATATTGAGAAACCACCTTTCCCTGTTAGAATTAAGGATCATACTAAAGCTTCAACTGTGGTTCGTAAGAGTGGTACTAGAACACCTACACCCACTAAGAAAATTAAAGTTGAACCTAGTGTTGCTATGGTTAAAGATCTCTTGGTTGAGAATTTAGATGGACATGTTATTTACCTCCAAGAGGAAGCTGCTAGAATAGCCAAACCCGATGTTAGGAATAAACATAGACCTGTTGTAGGCTTGCCTGCTATTTCTGTTAAAATAGGAGATCATTGCTATCATGGTTTATGTGACGTAGCTGCTAGTGCGAGTGTAATACCTATATCCTTATATGATGAAATTGTGCACGATATTGCACCCGCTGAGCTAGAAGGTATTGATGTTACTATTAAGCTTGCTAATAGAGACACTATTTCACCAATTGGGATTGTTAGAGATGTTGAAGTATTGTGTGGGAAATTTAAATACCCTACTGATTGTCTTGTTCTTGGTTCCCCACAAGATGATTTTTGTCCCATTATATTTGGTAGACCCTTCTTGAATACTGTCAATGCTAAGATAGACTGTGTAAAAGATATTGTTACTGTTGGTTTAGGGGATATGTCTCATGATTTTAACTTTGCTAAATTTCGTAGACAACCCCATGATAAAGAATTACCTAGTAAGGATGAAATTATTGGTCTTGCTTCTATTGCTGTGCCTCCTAACGATCCTTTAGAACAATATCTGTTAAACCATGAAAATGATATGTATATGAATGAGAGAAGGAAAATAGATGAAATATTCTTTAGGCAGGGACCCGTATTGAAAAACAACTTGCCTGTTTAAATTCTAGGGGATCCTCCTCCACCCAAGGGTGATCCCGTATTTGAACTTAAACCATTACCTGATAATCTTAAGTTTGTTTATCTAGATGAAAATAAGATATATCCTGTTATTATCAGTGCTAACCTTTCAGAGCAAGGAGAAGAAATATTACTGAAAACTCTGAAGAAGCACCGTGCTACTATTGGATATACTCTGGATGATCTTAAGGGCATTAGTCCCACTTTATGCCAACACAAGATAAAGTTGGAAGAGGACGCTAAACCGGTTATCGATCATCAACGATGGTTAAATCCTAAGATGAAAGAAGTGGTAAGGAAGGAAATACTAAAACTTCTAGAGGCAGGTACTATCTACCCAGTTGCTGATAGCCAGTGGGTAAATCTTGTCCATTGTGTCCCTAAGAAGGGAGGTATGACTGTTTTTCCTAATGATAAAGATGAATTGATCCCACAAAGAATTGTTACAGGCTATAGAATTGTAATTTATTTCTGTAAATTAAATAAAACTACTAAGAAAGATCATTACCCTTTGCCTTTTATTGATCAAATGCTAGAAAGGTTATCCAAACATACTCATTTTTGCTTTGTAGATGGATATTCTGGTTTCTCTCAAATATCTGTGTCAAAAGGGGATCATGAAAAGACCACTTTTACTTGTCCTTTCAGTACCTTTCCTTATAGACGTATGCCTTTTGGTTTATGCAATGCACCTGCTACCTTTGAAAGATGCATGATGGCCATAATCTCTGATTTTTGTGAAAAGATTGTTGAGGTTTTCATGGATGATTTCTCTGTTTACGGAACTTCTTTTGATGATTGCTTGAGCAAGCTTGATCGAGTTTTGCAGAGATGTGAAGACACTAATCTTGTCTTGAATTGGGAAAAGTGACATTTTATGGTTAATAAAGGCATTGTCTTGGGACGTAAAATTTCTGAAAGAGGTATTGAAGTTGACAAGGCTAAGGTTGATGCTATTGAAAAGATGCCGTGTCACAAGGACATCAAAGGTATAAGAAGTTTCCTTGGTCATGCCGGGTTTTATAGGAGGTTTATTAAGGACTTCTCCAAAATCTCTAGGCCTCTGACTAATCTCGTACAAAAAGATGTTCCTTTTGTCTTTGATGATGATTGTCTAGAAGCATTTGAAATACTTAAGAAAGCATTGATCTCCGCACCCATTGTATAGCCTCTCGACTGGAATTTACCCTTTGAGATTATGTGCAGTGCTAGTGATTATGCTGTAGGTGCTGTTCTAGGAGAAAGAGTTGATAAGAAATTGAATGTTATCCAATATGCTAGTAAAACTCTAGACAGTGCCCAGAGAAATTATGCCACTACCGAGAAAGAATTTTTAGCAGCTGTATTTTCTTGTGATAAGTTTAGACCTTATGTTGTTGATTCTAAAGTAACTATTCACACTAATCATGCAGCTATCAAATACTTATGGAAAAGAAAGATACTAAACCTAGACTTATTAGATGGGTTCTCTTGCTGCAACAATTTTATTTGCATATTATTGATAAAAAGGGAGCTGAGAACCCCGTTGCAGACAACTTGTCTAGGCTAGAGAATATTCTTGATCACCCACAACCTATTAATGATAGCTTTCCTCATGAACAATTAGCTGTCATAAATACTTCTCGTACTGCTCCATGGTATGCTGATTATGATAATTACATTGTTGCTAAGTTTATACCTCCTAGTTTCACATACCAGCAAAGGAAAAAGTTATTCTATGATTTGAGACATTACTTCTGGGATGGCCCACATCTTTATAAAGAAGGAGTAGATGGTATTATTAGATGTTTTGTACCTGAGCATGAACAGGAACAGATCCAACGCAAGTGCCACTCCAAAGATTATGGAGGACACCATGCTGGAGATAGAATTGCACATAAGGTATTGCAATCTGGTTTCTATTGGCCCACTCTCTTCAAGGATGCTCGTAAGTTTGTCTTATCTTGTGATGAATGTCAAAGAATTGGTAATATTAGTAGACGTCAAGAAATGCCTATGAATTATTCACTTGTAATTGAACCGTTTGATGTCTGGGGCTTTGATTATATGGGACCGTTTCCTTCCTCTAATGGGTACACACATATTTTAGTTGATGTTGATTACGTTACTAAGTGGGTAGAAGCTATTCCAGCTAGTAGTGCTAATCACAACACCTCTATTAAGATGCATAAAGAAGTTATTTTCCCGAGGTTTGGAGTCCCTAGATACTTAAAGACTGATGGTGGTTCACACTTTATTCATGGTGCCTTCCGTCAAATGCTTGCTAAGTATGATGTTAACCATAGAATTGCATCCCCTTATCACCCACAGACTAGTGGTCGGGTAGAATTAAGTAATAGAGAGCTGAAATTAATTTGCAAAAGACATTTAATAGGTCTAGAAAGAATTGGTCCAAGAAGCTTGATGATGCATTATGGGCCTATAGAACTGCATACAAAAATCCTATGGGTATGTCTCCATATAAAATGGTTTATGGAAAGGCTTGTCACTTACCTCTCGAGCTAGAACATAAGGCATATTGGGCTATTAAAGAGCTCAATTATGATTTCAAACTTGCCGGTGAGAAGAGGTTATTTGACATTAGCTCTCTTGATGAATGGAGAACCCAGGCCTATGAGAATGCCAAGCTGTTTAAAGCAAAGGTTAAAAGATGGCATGGCAAAAGGATACAAAAGCGTGAGTTTAACGTAGGTGATTATGTCTTGCTATACAACTCTCGTTTAATATTTTTTGCAGGAAAAATTCTCTCTAAAATGGGAAGGACCTTACATTATCGAGGAGGTTTATCATTCCGGTGCCATAAAAATCAACAACTTCAAAGGCACAAATCCAAAGATGGTGAACGGTCAAAGAATCAAACATTATATCTCAGGTAATTTTATAAATGTTCAAACCAATGTTATTGAAACCGTAACCCCGGAGGAATACATAAGGGATACTTTCCAGAAAGATTCAGACCCCGAAAAGGAAGAGGTACGTGGTACGATAAGTAAACCGACTCCAAAACAGTTCTAATGGCAATTTTTCACCGTTTTGGAATATTTATAAAAATAGAAAAATAAGAGGCAGTCCGGAAGAGACACGAGCCGTCCACGAGGGTGGAGGGCGCGCCCCTTCCCCTGGGCGCGCCCCTGCCTCGTGGGCACATCGTGTGCCTCCCGGACTCGGATTTCTTGTATGTTACTTCTTTTGGTCGGTAAAAATTCATTATATATTCTCCCGAAGGTTTTGACCATCGTATCACGCCAAAATCCTCTGTTTTTATTTCGAGCTGTTTCTGTCGCAGATAAGAGCAATATATCTTCTCAGGAGTCAGCTGCACAGTATCGGGTGTCTCATCCAACACTTGTCCCAGGAGCAAACAGCGATGCTGACCACTTTGGTTCATCAACGGAGGAAGAGATGGAGGCTGACCTGAAGAGGATAGATGCCATGGAGGAAGATCAAGAAGTTACTTCTCTGTTTTGAGCTGGATTCACGATGGGGGAACTACAGAGCTCATCTATTCCAAACCCAGTCATCCTTACCAATGTCAGGTTTCTTTCTTATGAAAATATGAAAAAGAGTGTTACTTGTTTTCCCGTAGCTATGCAGCATCCTTGGGTGAAAGGAGCTTTAGCCGTCACGGGCAAGCTCCGCAAGGAAATTATGGACCTTAAGCAGCAAGTTAACAAGCTCGAGGAGGAGAATCGTATCCTGAGGGGTATCATTGCCAAGAATATCATCTCACCACTTCCGAAGAAGGAGACCTAATCATATGGGTATGGCACTCCCCTTGGCAACTGTCTAGCTTGGGGGAGGTGCCCCAGTATCGTATCACCATCACACTCCTATCTTTACCGTTTTTCTTAGTTTGATCCTTTTGGTACTATCTTGATCTAGTAGAATAAAGTTAGCATGATCTAGTTGTGAGCTTTTGCTTTATGATCTTTACCTTTGTAATCGAGTCTGTGAGCTATATAATAAAGATTAGTGTTGAGTCAAGGGCTTGATTTCCTCACTTTGGTCATGATAGAATAAAAGAAAATATAAAAAGTATCGAAGAAATCATATTGATCTTATGGAAAGCAATGACTTCACATATAAAGAGTATGACCAATAAAAGTTGTTGAGAGTTGACAAACATAGTCTTGGTCATCATTGCAATTGCTAGGAAGTAATAAAGAAAGAGAGGTTTCACATACAAATATACTATCTTGGACATCTTCTATGATTGTGAGCACTAATTAAAATATGACATGCTAAAGAGTTGATGTTGGACAAGGAAGACAACATAATGGGTTATGTTTTCTTATATTTGAAATAAAGTATATTGTCATGGATCATCCAACATGTTGAGCTTGCCTTTCCCCCTCATGCTAGCCAAAACTCCTTGCACCAAGTAGAGATACTACTTGTACTTCCATATATCCTTAAACCCAGTTTTGCCATGAGAGTCCACCATACCTTCCTATGGATTGAGTAAGATCCTTCAAGTAAGTTGTCATGTTTGCAAATTCTCTAAAATATGTATGATTTATTAGTGTGGAGGAAATAAGCTTTATACGATCTTGTGATGTGGAAGTAATAAAAGCGACGGACTGCATAATAAATGTTCTTATCACAAGTGGCATTATAAAGTGACGTTCTTTTGTGCTAAGACTTTGTGCATCCAACCATAAAAGCACATGACAACCTCTTCTTCCCTCTGCGAAGGGCATATCCATTATTCTTGCCTTATAAGAGTCAAGGTGAAAATCACCTTTCCTTTTTACATTCTGTCCTTTGGCAAGCACACTGTGTTGGAAAGATCCTGACATATATACCCACTTGGGTGTAAGTTATCATGGTCTATTACTGTTGACGTTACCCTTGAGGTAAAAGGTTGGGAGGCAATACCATAAGCCCCTATCTTCCTCTGCCTCCGATTAAAACTCCATACCCATAAGTATTGCGTGAGTGTGAGCAATTGTGAAAGACTATATGATAGTTGAGTATGTGGGCTTGCTGAAAAGCTCTTACATTGACTCTTTCCGATGTTATGATAAATTGCAATTGCTTCAATGACTGAGATCTTAGTTTGTTGGTTTTCAATGAAGTTTCTGATTCATACTTGACATTGTGAATGAATTGTTACTTTAACATAAGAATCATATGACAATATATGTGTGCTGCTGTTATAAGAATGATCATGATGCTCTCATGTCCCTATTTTATTTCTATCGACACCTCTATCTCTAAACATGTGGACATATTATATCGGCTTTCGCTTGAGGTCAAGCGAGGTCTAAGCTTGGGGGAGTTGATACGTCCATTTTGCATCATGCTTTTATGTTGATATTTATTGCACTATGGGCTATTATTACACGTTATGTCACAATACGTATGCCTTTTCTCTCTTATTTTACAAGGTTTACATGAAGAGGGAGAATGCCGGCAGCTGGAATTCTGGGCTGGAAAAGGAGCAAACATTGGAAACCTATTTTGCACAACTCAAAAAGCTCCGAAACTCCACATGACATTGTTTCAGAAAATATAAAAAATATCTGGCGAAAGAGATCCACCAGGGGGCCACCACCTGTCCATGAGGGTGGCGGGCGCCCCCCCCCTCTGGGCGCGCCCCTGCCTCGTGGACCACTCGGTGACCCCCTGATGCCCATCTTATCCTATATGAGGTGTTTTGACCTGGAAAAAATCAGAAGGAGGCTTTGGGGACCAGACGCCGCTGTCTCGAGACGGAACCTTGGCGAAAACCAATCTAGGGCTCCGGTAGAGCTGTTCTGCCAGGGATACTTCCCTCCAGGAGGGGGAAATCGTCACCGCCGTCATCACCAACAACTCACCCATCTTGGGGAGGGTTATCTTCATCAACATCTTCACCAGCACCATCTCCTCTCAAACCCTAGTTCATCTCTTGTATCCAATCTTTGTACCCAAACTTCAGATTGGTACCTGTGGGTTGCTAGTAGTGTTGACTACTCCTTGTAGTTGATGCTAGTTTGTTTACTTGGTGGAACATCATATGTTCAGATCCATTATGCATATTAATACCCCTCTGATCAGGAACAATATTATGTCTTGTGAGTAGTTACTTTTGTTCCTGAGGACATGGGAGAAGTCTTTCTATAAGTAGTCATGTGAATTTGGTATTTGTTCGATATTTTGATGAGATGTCTGTTGTCTCTCCTCTAGTGGTGTCATGTGAACGTCGACTACATGACACTTCACCATGTTTGGGCCCAGAGGAAGGCATTGGGAAGTAATAAGTAGATTATGGGTTGCTAGAGTGACATCAGTTTAAACCCTAGTTTATGCGTTGCTTCGTAAGGGGCTGATTTGGATCCACTTGTTTCATGCTATGGTTAGGTTTACCTTAATACTTATTTTGTAGTTGCGGATGCTTGCATTAGAGGTTAATAATAAGTGGGAGGCTTGTCCAAGTAAGGAAAGCACCCAAGCACTGGTCCACCCACATACCAAATTATCAAAGTAATGAACGCGAATCATATGAACGAGATGAAAACTAGCTTGTCGATATTTCCCATGTGTCCTCGGGAGCGTTTTCCTTGATACAAGAGTTTGTCTAGGTTTGTCCTTTGCTACGAAAAGGATAGGGCCATCTTGTTGCAATTTATTTACTTTTATTATTTGTCACTTGCTACCAATTACCTTATCACAAAACTATCTGTTACCTATAATTTCAGTGCTTGCAGAAAATACCTTGTTGAAGACTGCCTATCATTTCCTTCTGCTCCTCGTTGGGTTCGACACTCTTACTAATCGAAAGGACTACGATAGATCCCCTACACTTGTGGGTCATCAGGGCTATCTATACCTTCCATGATAGGTGGGTTATTCTTGCGATGACTGGACTCCGCTCATCATTCACGAGAAAATGGCCGGTAAACGGGATGCCTAGTCCCATACTCAAATCAGATGAAAAAATTAAACAAAACTCCCCAGGGTTGTTGTTGGTATGGACGGTACCCATTCTTTTTGGCTAGCCATGGAGTGTGCTTATTGGTGGTGGGGGAGTATAAACTTTACCATTCTGTTTGGGAACCGCCTATAATGTGTGTAGCATGGAAGATATCGAGAACTCTTGGTTGTTATGTTGACAATGAAATATGCCACTCAAAATATTATTAATATCTATTTCAAAACTCGAGCTCTGGCACCTCTGCAAATCTCTGCTTCCCTCTACGAAAGGCCTATCTATTTACTTTTATGTTGAGTCATCATCCTCTTATTAAAAAGCACCAGTTGGAGAGCACCGCTATCATTTGTATGCATTGCTATTAATTTACATTGAGTATGACTTTAACTGGATCTCTTCTACCATGAATTACAATGTCTAGTCAGTCCTTGATCTTTAGAGGTGCTCCGCATTTATTTTTTGCGGTCTCAGAAAGGGCTAGCGAGATACCATCTTGTTGTATCATATTATGATTGTTTTGAGAAACTGTTGTCATCCGAGGTTTGTTATTATTGCTCGCCAGTTGATTATGCCATTGATATGAGTAAACATGAGACCTAAAAGTTATTGTGAATGTGGTTAGTTCATAATCTTGGCTGAAAACTTGAATGCTGGCTTTACATATTTGCAACAACAAGAGCAAACAGAGTTTGTAAAAGTTTTTCTTTATCACTTTCAGTTTGTCAACTGAATCGCTTGAGGACAAGCAAAGGTTTATGCTTGGGGGAGTTGATACGTCTCCAACGTATCTACTTTTCCAAACGCTTTTTGATACGTCTCCAACGTATCTATAATTTTTGATTGTTCCATGCTATTATATTATCCTTCTAGGATGTTTTATGTGCTTTAATATACACTTTTATATTATTTTTGGGACTAACCTATTAACCCAGAGCCCAGTGCCAGTTTCTGTTTTTACCTTGTTTTTGAGTTTTACAGAAAAGGTATATCAAACGGAGTCCAAATGACGTGCCAATTTTTGATGATTTTTTCTGGACCAAAAGAAGCCCCCGAAGTAAAAGAGTTGGGCCAAGAGAGCCACGGGCTGCCCACGAGGGTGGGGGGCACGCCCTAGGCAGGTGGTGGCACCGCCCTAACTCGTGGACGGCCCGGAGACCTCCCTGACTTGTGCCCTATGCCAAAAAATCCTATAAATACTGAAACCTTCGGAAATTAACCTAGATCGGGAGTTCCGCCGCTGAAACCCTTTGTAGCCACCAAAAACTAATCTAGACCCCGTTCCAGCACCCTGCCGGAGGGGGGAAACCTCACCGGTGGCCATCTTCATCATCCCGGTGCTCTCCATGACAAGGAGGGAGTAGTCCACCCTCGGGGCTGAGGGTATGTATCAGTAGCTATGTGTTTGATCTCTCTCTCTTGCGTTCTTGAGATGGCACGATCTTGATGTATCGTGAGCTTTGCTATTATAGTTGGATCTTATGACGCTTGTCCCCCTCTACTCTCTTGTAATGGATTGAATTTTCCCTTCGAAGTTACCTTATCGAATTGAGTCTTTATGGATTTGAGAACACTTGATGTATGTCTTGCACGTGTTTATCTGTGGTGACAATGGGATATCATGTGATTCACTTGATGTACGTTTTGGTGATCAACTTGCGGGTTCCGTGACCTTGGGAAATCTATGCATAGGGGTTGGCACACGTTTTCGTCTTGACTTTCCGGTAGAAACTTTGGGGCACTCTTTGAAGTTCTATGTGTTGGTTGAATAGATGTTTCTGAGATTGTGTGATGCATATCGTATAATCATGCCCACGGATACTTGCGGTGACAATGGAGTATCTAGGTGACATTAGGGTTTTGGTTGATTTGTGTCTTAAGGTGTTATTCTAGTACTAACTCTATGATAGATTGAACGTTACTACGGACTCTTGAATAAATCGATCAAAAAGAATAAATTTCAGGTGGTTTCGTACCCTACCGTAATCTCTTCGTTTGTTCTCCGCTATTTGTGACTTTGGAGTGACTCTTGTTGGATGTTGAGGGCTAGTAATATGATCCAATTATGTTATCCTTGTTGAGAGAACTTCCACTAGTGAAAGTATGAACCCTAGACCTTGTTTCCTATCATTGCAATACCATTTATACTCACTTTTACCACTTGCTACCTTGCTGTTTTTATATTTTTAGTTTACAAAAACCTATATCTACCATCCATATTGCACTTGTATCACCATCTCTTCGCCGAACTAGTGCACCTATACAATTTACCATTGTATTGGGTGTGTTGGGGACACAAGAGACTCTTTGTTATTTTGTTGCAGGGTTGTTTGAGAGAGACCATCTTCATCCTACGTCTCTCACGGATTGATAAACCTTAGATCATCCACTTGAGGGAAATTTGCTACTGTCCTACAAACCTCTGCACTTGGAGGTCCAACAACATCTACAAGAAGAAGGTTGTGTAGTAGACATCACTTTTGCCCTTATTATGGACTCTAACTTGCATGATTTGAATGGAACTAACCCGTACTGACGCTGCTTTCGGCAGAATTGCCATGGTGTTATTTTTGTGCAGAAATAAAAGTTCTCGGAATAACCTGAAAATCCACGCAGAATATTTTTGGAATATGTAAAAAATACTGGCGAAAGAATCAAGACCAGGGAGCCCACACCCTGTCCATGAGGGTGGGGGGCGTGCCCCCTGCCTCGTGGCCCCCTCGAGCTGCACCGACCTCAACTCCAACTCTATATACTCACGTTCGGGGATAAAAAATCAGAGAGAAGGATTCATCGCGTTTTACGATCCAGAGCCGCCGCCTAACCCTAATCTTCTCCGAGAGGGCTGATCTGGAGTCCGTTCGGGGCTTCAGAGAGGGGAATCTGTCACCATCGTCATCATCAACTTTCTTCCATCACCAATTTCATGATGCTCACCGCCGTGCTTGAGTAATTCCATTGTAGGCTTGCTGGACGGTGATGGGTTGGATGAGATTTACCATGTAATCGAGTTAGTTTTGATAGGGTTTGATCCCTAGCATCCATTATGTTTTAAGATTGATGTTGCTATGACTTTGCTAGGCTTAATGCTTGTCACTAGGGCCCGAGTGACATGATTTCAGATCTGAAGATATTATGTTTTCATAAATATATGTGTGTTCTTGATCCTATCTTGCAAGTCAATAGTCACCTACTATGTGTTATGATCCGGCAACCCCGAAGTGACAATAATCGGGACCACTCGTGGTGATGACCGTAGTTTGAGGAGTTCATGTATTCACTAAGTGTTAATGTTTTGGTCCGGTACTCTATTAAAAGGAGGCCTTAATATCCCTTAGTTTCCAATAGGACCCCGCTGTCACGGGAGGGTAGGCCAAAAGATGTCATGCAAGTTCTTTTCCATAAGCACGTATGACTATATTCGAAATACATGCCTAAATTACATTGATGAATTGGAGCTAGTTATGTGTCACCCTATGTTATAACTGTTACATGAGGAATCACATCCGACATAATTATCCATCATTGATCCATTGCCTACGAGCTTTTCACATATTGATATTTGCTTAATTACTTTTCTGTTGCCATTGTTACAATTACTACAAAACTGCTACTGTTACTTTTGCCACCGTTACCGTTACTTCCATACTACTTTGCTACTAAATACTTTGATGTAGATATTAAGTCTTTCAGGTGTGGCTGAATTGACAACTCAACTGCTAATACTTGAGAATATTCTTTGGCTCCCCTTGTGTCGAGTCAATAAATTTGGGTTGAATACTCTACCCTAGAAAACTGTTGCGATCCCCTATACTTGTGGGTTATCAATGTCCACCACGTGGGGGATGGAGAGCTTCTTGTTGTAAGTGAAAGCTTCTCCTCGTCTGCAAGCCACCACGCGCATGGGCGAGGGAGAGGGTGTACTAGTAAACAAGCTTCTTCTTGTTGTATGAGTTGACATGACACATCATAGCACGATTTTCTCAAAAACTTGTGTTTACAAATGCATGCATGCCGTGAGTTTCCTGTTGATCCTTGCATCTGTTGATTTAATATGCACCTTGAAGTATGAACATGTGATGATAAACATGTCATGGTGGTGAGCACCTCCAGTGTTTGGAGGCAGCACTGCCTCTAACACCGGCCCCATATGCTTATAAACTTGTCTAAAAGACTCGCAGTGTATACTAATATTTGTTGCAACCTCTAACATTTACCCCACCACAAGTTAAAATATATATTCATCTCTTGACCAGATCAGTGCACAAACTTCAATCAACAGGATGACAACTAGGGCCAGAAGATTATTACAATCCAAAAAAAATGCTTGTAGACGACCTAGCATAGAGGCGACTCCAACTATTTTAAGCTTAGAGGCATCCGGTCTGCAGTGTATGGCATCGGGCTTAGACCTTACACAATTAAGCATCTGCCTTGTACAAATAAGCACTAGTGCCCATTTTTCCAAAGATATAGTTTATTGGTTATAGCCAGCTGACTCGGATCTATTGTACTCCTTATGAAAACCAAATAATCCCAAAAAACTTAGGCACTATGCATTAACTCTCACCTCATTTATTGTTTTTGACATGAATAAATCAACCAACCAATAAGAGATGTGGGGCATGTGTGCTTTCAATCACTTTAGAATACTAAACACGACATGCACTGGTCACTTCATTGCATGCAATGCTATTAATTACTACATCCGTCCTGGTTTATTAGTCCCCTTTGTAGTTTGTGCCAAACTTTGACCAGCAATTTAACTAACAAAATGTTAATGCATGTTAACAAAAATTATATCGTTGGATTTGTACTTGAGCATAGTTTTCAATGATATAATTTTTTGTGACATGCACAAACATTTTTGTTAGTTAAATTTATGATCAAAATTTGGCACAAAATACAGTAGGGACCAATAAACCAGGACGGAGGTAGTAGCAAATAAACATTAAGTTCTCTCGTTTACCCCTCCTCCTTGGTTGTGATGCACAACCTAAGATGACTTATTCACCTAGACAGAGGGAGTAACTTTATGCTACCTCCCCTACACATGAAACTGTCACGCGAGCGTTCGGGTTGCGCTTGGCTCTTCGCCTCTTCGCCTCTTCGGGAAGTCGAACAGTGATGGTACTACTATAGTATGCTTCTGACCATCTGACACCGACTGAACTGTTGCATGTACACCGCATGCGAGAGGAAGAGCGTGTAGCAAAAGTTTCTCCTCGTCCTACGAGCCACCATCTTCATGGGCGAGGGAGAGGGCGAGGACGTTGTAATCAAGCATCTCCTTGTTGTACGAGTTCACGCGACACATCAAAGCAGTGCACTCGATATATTTCAAAAAATTGTGTTTACCGATGGATTAAATACAATGCATGCATGCATGCCGTGTGTTTGCTTTTCAATCCTTGCATGTGTTTACTTAATGCACCTTGAAGTAGTATGAATATGCGATAGTAAAACTTTCTATGCCTCGGCCCTAAGCAAGAGATGGTGGTGCACGAGGAGAGCGAGATCATGACGACGGAACAGGACCGGACGACGGAGGTCTATATCGACCTCACCTTGCTCCAGTGCCCCTTGTGCCTCCACTGCTTGAAGCCTCCAGTTTACGAGGTTCGAAGACATCTCGTCCGTTCGGCTGATCGAGCAAGGTGCGGGTTTCTTGATTGATGTGATTTTCGATTGGTTTCTGCAGTGCAACGGAGGGCACCTATCCTGCGCGCCCTACCGCGGCGAGCGCCCTGGGAATTAGCGGCAGTGCCAGAAGTGCGAGCGCGACGGCGACTTTGATGTGCGAAACATTCCGACGGATGTCTTCCTCTCCTCGGCGAGGGTTGAGTGCCCACACGAAGGCTGTGGGCTCTACGTCACTTACCCAAAGCTCGCCGATCGCCATAGTGTGTGTCCGATCGCGCCCTGCAAGTGCCCCGTGCCCGGCCGCGGCTACGAAAGCCCGCCGCCGGCTCTCCCCCGCCACATTAACACCGTGCACCCCATGCTCGTGCATATGATCCAATACGGCAAGGTGTTCCATCTGTAGGTGCCGGTGTCGGAGCCAAGGCGCTTGCTGTTCATGGAGGAGGACGACCGCTCGTTTTTCGTGGTCGGTGGGGCGCTCAACATTGGCGCGCCTATCGCCGTGTCGGTCGTCTACATCAGAGTGGGGGCATCCTCACTGCCACATTACGCAGCCAAGATGTGGGCGAACGGGCCGCCGGGGTCGCCCAGAGGCACGACCGACACCGTCAAGGTGGAAATAGAGGTGACAAGCAGCAAGGATCCCAGCGCCATCTCCGGTGAGGAGCTCACCTACTTCATAGTGCCGCCCAAGATGCTGGCCGGGGCTGGGAATTCGAGGATGGTGTCCCTCCACATTCAGATTGACAAGCTCACCTCCTAAATGATTCCACGGTGCCTTCTATTTATCTTACTACTAATATGATAATATACTCCAACATCAGATCAGTAGTCGAAGTAGGGTTTAGTATGGTCTACTTTAGCTTATGAGATGGAGGATTTTGATGGCGATGTAGCAATTACTTCAACATCATATCAATATTTGAAGTAATTTCCAATGGTCGAAGGGATATTTTGTGCCCGTTGGATATAATATCCTTCATGTAAGAAGTAAACCTGAATAGAAGATGCTTATATGCTTGTTTGTTGAGGAAGTGTTGCATACTTCTACGAGTTAACGCATCACATCAATGTAGTACTACTAGTAGTAGTACTCACCCGACTGCGCAGCAGACCAAGGCGGCAAGCTCGTGTTGTGTTGGTGCGTGTGCAAGAGATGGTGTGTGCGAGTAGTCCCGAGAGACTCATGAGCGTAGGTGTGTGCGTGGGAAAGAGGGAGAGTGTCGATGTAATGCGTCTGAAAAAAGACTAGTCAATGGCTCGCCACGAGGCTATTCCTGGAGAACGCACCAATAACCGTAAGATCTACATCTGACAATGCCAGCTATTGGACGAAAACATTAGTAAAAAAAGAAGTGCCATGTCAGTCAACAAAAATTCCATGCCACGAGCTTTGCTACATGCACGGGCATATTTTTTTACTGTGTTTACAAGGTGACTTAGATGGAATAACAGGATTGGAAGAAATAAGTGTGAGGGGCGCCACACCCCTGAAAATCAGGTCGGGTGAAGATTAGATAAGAAAGGAGTCTGTAAACTCCCCATATTACTCCGTGCGTTAGAATCTTTATTACTCCGTGCGTTTTATAATTTTAGCCACACCACGCCCCTCCCCTACCCATGAAACTGCCGCACGAGCGTTCGCAACTACCATGGTCTGCTCCTATGTGCGATCTTCATTTTTTAAAGCGATCTACAATAAAAGGCCGGCCTTTTGGCGCGCGATAGGCGGACGAGCTTGGCCTTGTTAGTTTGCTACTGCTCAACTACGATCGAACATAAGCGATGTACCAAGCTGAGGCGCGTCGCTTCGGTGAGCAGCGGGCTGGACATACCGTCTTTTCATGCTAAGCGGCGGGCCATACTGACAGTGTGTTGGTGCTACTGCTTACATGCGGTCGCACGTGTCAGTGACACACCAAGCCGATGAGCGTCCCTTCGGTGAGCGGCGGGCCGGACCGACCATGTGTTGGGGCGACACCAACGCGATGGGCTGTAAGATTACCGCCTAACTTAATTTTTATGTAAAGGGTGACGCCCGCAGCCTCTTGGAGCAAAAAATGAGTTCTCCTTACCAACTACTAGTACTATACACGTTTGCTACATGGTTGACTATGTATGACATGGCAACACGTTGTTGGCTATACTATTAACCATGCTGAAAGTACTAGTGCCACGTCCTCTAACAAGTCTTTCAACATGCGTCAAATTATCAATAGGGCTAACTCTCCTTCGAGAATGTGCTCCACTGTGTACACGCGCGTGGGTGTGACGGGAGGCAGTGCGCGCATGCGTGCACCTCTTCTCTTCACTAGTCAACGTGTACGTGCAATGCACGTGAATTTGGAAGTATATTAAGTGCATGCGGATATTAAGTAGGATATTATTTGCGTGTTATTATGTGATTAGCACTATATTTGGCTGCACGCTAAACGTGTTGAGCGTTCGACATTGAAGCAGTCTAGATCGTTGGATTGACATGATTTGATAACCGAGATTAATTGGATCTGCCTATTTGGGTCTTTTTTTATTGGTATAGATGGTATAGATATAGATTCATGTCCTCCACGGCTCCACCTAGTGGGTGTGTTAGAGAGAGAGAGAGGGAGATGGTGTGTCCCACATGCCTCTATACATATGTTTCTATCAAAGAGAGTCCTAAATACATAGTATATGTATGTGGAGTGGGCGATATAGGAGAAGAGCGGGGAAGGGATCGTTTATGCACGTATTGATAGACACAGACAAAGGGAATAACTTTAAGAACATACGAGCGCTAGGAAAGAGTGGAGGGGTGCATGTTGGGAGATTATGCGAGAGGCCAACCAAGCGAAGACAAGGAAGGAGTACAAGAGCAAGATCGATAACTAGAGAGAGGGGACGATAACGTGCGTGGGTGCGCTTGTCTGGCCGATAGACAAAGCAAAAGGCATGGATGATGAGACGGGGAGGGCAATTAATGTGTGTGTGGCAGGCAGTCCTATGTAGCTAGAGTGGTCGTGGTTTGGTTGATGTGTGTGTGGGTGAAGAGGGGAGACTTAACTAGAGATATATATCAGACATTTTGTGTGGGGACATAGCAAGAGACATTACTGCACATAGAGGGAAATCAATTCGTGCACATGCATACATGTGTCAGAGATAAAGAACATCCGGAGTTACGAAGAGAGGGAGATGTGTGTATGGTGGGTGGTGGGGTACAACAACTAGCTTGTGACACAGTAAGAGTGCAAGATGGATAACAACAGAGGGGGTGCATCTAGCTTGTGACATTGTTCGAGTGCAAGATGGATAACAACGGAGGGGGAAACAGTGCCCGCGTGCCTCGGAGATAGGACGGGAGGCATGGATGGTGAGAGGAGGGGAGGGACTATGTGTGTACATGTTTGTGTGTTGTAGGCAGGCCTGCGTAGCTAGAGGGTATATCGATCGGTGTGTGGGGGGGGGGGGAAGATGGAGACGTAGGTAGATCAAGGGAAACCGACCTAAGGAACAAGAACATGTGTGCACGATGTAGAAGATGCAAAGTGGCGGGGAGTGCGTAGGCATATATGCATGCACAATATAGGAAAGTTATTGGATATCAAAAAAGGGAGGAGTGTGTGTGTGTGTGTGTGTGTGCGCGCGCGTAAAAAACTCGCAAAGACGATAATCAGTACAAGAGTGGATTCAAATACTTGAACAAGAGATCATGATGTTTGTAAGTCATGCATGCATGAATATAATGCACACATGCCCGTCATGGTTTTGAATCAAACATGCTACATACTATACTCACATCGAACAAGGCCAAATCAATTTGAATTTTGATACCGATGGCAGTGTCACCACCACTTCTCACCACATTGCATCCGTGCATGGCCATAACTGTTATAATTTCAGATAACGTGTGGCTTTCAAAGCTAACATCTAAATGTTGTGTGTGGGGGGCGGGGGGTGCATTGTTGTGTGTGTTAAGCACATTACACATATGAAGACATGGTTTAGATTATTCCGTACATCCTGATACCTAGACCAATGTATTGTGATTTGAATTTAACATAAAATGGATACTAATATTTGAATTGGAATCATATGGTACATGTAGTTCATATGTTCATATAAGATGGAAGATCAAAATGTAGGACTACATCCATTATAAACCAAAAGGTCACCTAACAATATATTCAAAGTCAATATAACGTAGATTCAAAAACTGAAATTCGAGATCCTGGCATTCATAATCGTATAAAATAGGACATGACTCTTTCTTGTGGTGGGCATTGATTTGTTTTTTGTTGTTGGTGAGGGAAGTGCGGATTGATTTGGTATTGTATAGGTTAATCTTGTTTTCCCAATTTTTTTTAGTATTTTCTTGTAGTTTTTCATTCGCATTTGTAGCAATATAGTAAAAGGGGACATCCTCTCAAAAAATAAAGAAAAATTAAAAGGGGACATGACTCACTTGTGTCTTGTATGAGCTGTCTTTTTTGTACACGTTTAGTTTGTTCTGCCGAACATTGAATCCGCGCCTTGTTATCCCGAAATTTTTGAAGCTAGAGTATCTTTGTCTCTTCTGCTGCGAAACTCCTGCCTCTTCAACCCGCGCCGCACCTTGTTATCCTAAAATTTCGACACGTGCAAAAACTCCCTCCTCATCCGAAATCGGTTGCGCATCCCACACACGCGAAATCCCCTTCTAACCCTCAGCCGAAAATGCCACCTCGATCTCGCGGCGTCAAAATCGGTGGGGGTATGTTCGTAACTTTCCCCACATTTTGGACAAGCGCGTCCCTAAGCCACGGCTCCCTCTGCCTTCCCCTTGGTTCCCCCTTCCACACACTGAGGCCACCAAAACCCATGAAACCCTTGCTCCTCTATCGGCCTCCTGACCGCCGCCTAGCCGGAGCTTCTTCCTTGACGATGTCGTCCACAGCAACAGCTCGCTGTCCCTTATCCACCGCACCGGATGAGGCTCCATCATCGACCTCCTCACCCCGCCGGTTCAGCCACCCCGTCCTGCACCTCCAAGGAGCTGCCCCAATGTTTTCCTTGTCTATCGCGCCACCTCCATCCCCACAGCGCCGTCTTCAGCCGCCCGACCGGAACCGCAACACCATCACCAATTCCTCGAACAAAGCCGAGGCCTACTCGGCGCCACCAAGGAGGTTCTGCACTCACCACTGCATTTTATCTTTTATTCGATCTCACGGGGCTGCCGGTGCTCGATACCGAGCAGCAATGGCGGGTCTCCAACAACGGCGCCGTCGCCGGCCACTTTGTGGGGACCCCGACTTAAGAGTCGAGATTACCGAATGCACGTGTACAGTGATCCCAAAGATCAATGCTCACTGAACACACAGAAGCTGAATAACAAGAGTCTTACATCCATACATACCGTCTTACACAAATTATAACCATCATGGCCAAGCCTTACATAGATAAAGCCTCATGGGCTGAATAGCAAATAAACTCGAGTAGCGGAAGTATTCGTAGATAAGTAGAACCCATGCATCTGCCTTAACCCTACAGGCATTCTGACAGGGAAAGCGTCCTAGTTTGGATGTTCGTCTCCATATAATTCTTCTTCAAATTCCTGCTCCTTTGTGCCTGGCCAATTAAATAACCAGTGGCAAGCCAATGAGTACTTTGAATGTACTCGCAAGGAACCCATGATTTGGTTCAAGGTAACAATGCATGTTTATCAACAATAAGCAACCTAGCTACAAGCTAGATAAGATATTCTACCATTTGTAAACATGCATCAATGTACTTGGGTAACCTCGAGGATAGGTTACAGATATCAACATAAATAGAGTTCAATTCATTTCGGGTTCTTTCAATGAGTAAGGTCACCACCTTGGCTCAACACACACACACACACTTTCATCGAGGTTGTAAAATTCTGGACATAGTTTAAGTAGCACCTCCCAACTGTCCATGACCGTGGATACGACTATTCGAATAGTTTTACATTCTGCAGAGATTGCGCACTTTACCCACAAGATCCGGGAAGCTTTCGTGTCATCCACGATCCCACAGTACCTCAAGTACTCGGGGGAAGCACCCGGTCATTACCTTTCCCTAAACGACACTAACATAGGGTCCACTCGTTGGTGCACAACCCTCGTGTACAAATGATAATTCGTGGGACTCGCCCTTTTTACAATGTCACGCATACACGACGGGACCAACGATGTGTCCGGTGCCCTGTAAAAACAGTCATGGTCGCCTATCCAAGCACGACCCAGTCCCGGGAGTGACCTCAAGTCTCTCCCGTCACTAGTGATGTGGGCACCATGCTAGTATCAGCCTAAGTAATCAATAATGCCCCGTCCCATAAGGGGTAGAGTGGTTGCACATGTTTGGTTGGGA
Organism: Secale cereale; assembly: GCA_902687465.1. Classification (NCBI taxonomy): domain Eukaryota; kingdom Viridiplantae; phylum Streptophyta; class Magnoliopsida; order Poales; family Poaceae; genus Secale; species Secale cereale. The sequence continues at coordinate 423,363,867 of LR738711.1, forward strand.
CGGTAATCACACATAAATCTAATCCATCTTTTCACCCACACACGAGAACTCTCTTTGGCACACCACTTCTTCCTCAAGTGATGACCTTAACTCAACCTCACCCTCGGGTATTAGGGGCACCCAATGGGGTTTTCGAAAGGATGTAACCACGAAGGGTTCATGGTACATATGCAACACTATGCATCACAACTAATCTTTTGACATTGCATCTATGCACATGGTAAAGATTATGAGTAGGGGTATGCACCATGTGGTGGTTCCCAACAAGTTTACCACCGTCACTTTTTATCATCATGCAATCGGAAAAAGGGTACAGATGAACAAGAGGGGCATGATGGTCAAAGGGATGCTTGCCTGTATTGGCTTGATCTTAAAAGTCTTCAAATCCTTCCCCTTCTTTTTCTTCAGCAACTTCGTCAAATACGGTATCTAATCGTCGCAATAAAATAACGGGAAAATAAGACAATAATAAAAACAGAAAAATCAAAGTGCTCAGAAAAATGTCAACTTATTTTTATAAAATACTATAGGGAAAACTAAGATGGCAAAAATTCTTAGTTTGGGATTTGGAGTGACAGAATGGGGTAGATGGATTTTTGAACAGAGGTTTTAGTGTTCAAATTTAAATTTAAATTTTAACAACACAGAAAGGATAGGTGAAAGTTATATCATTAAATAGGTTGGAATATTACAAGATTTTAGGAACTGGAATTATTTCATTTGGATAAATATTTTATCCAGAGGAATTTTTATAAAACAGACAGAAAAATAAAAAGAAAAGTGGCACTGTGCCACTGGGCCAGGAAGGCCACAGTGCAGCAGGCCCAGAGGGAAAACAGCCCGCGCGAGGCTGCCACGTTGAAGGCGTAAAGGCGAAGTACGCCTTCGACCGACGTCGAACCGGTGCGCACACGCATGCGTTTTTAAACCTAACGGGGGGGTCCCACCCGTCAGGGCGTGAGGCTGACGGACAGGGCCCACAGCCGCCGTCGTCTACTTCCGTCCAGAGGCGACGGCAAGCTCGCCGGTGGCGATATAGGGAACGAGAGGATGCGTGGGTGGTACCGTCGTGCTCAGGGAGGAGCCGCCATTCGGATGGAGGTGGAGTTGGTCGCCGGGGTGGCCTGGTTCGCCGGCGACGAGGATACACGGCGGAGTTTCTTCGGGTGGTGGTGGTTCCGGCCTTTTCCGGCAGCTAAAGAGAAGGGAAATAGGGGGGAAATGGTCAGTGGGCTCCTGCGGTTCTAGATCGAGTGAGAGGAGCGGCGGAGAGGGCTTATACCTCCGGATCGACGGCGACCCGAGGCGGCGTAGCTCGAGCTCGATCTCGAGCTCGGGCCCGTCTAGAGAGGAGTGGGTGGTGTAGGGGTATGAGTAGGTGTGTGAGAGGGCGAGTGGTGAGGAGAGGAGGGCGCGGGGCGTCCTTTTTATAGGCGAAAGGCGGGGTGCCGTGGACCCGTGCGCCGGTGAGCTCCTGCTCGCCACCACAGGGCTCGAGAGGAGCTGGCGCCGTGTCTGTGGCGCTCCTGGATGCGATCCAGAGCCAGGGGAGAGAAGTGAGAGAGCAGGGGGAGGCCAGGGCACCGCGCGTGTGAGGAAGCTCATTGGAGCTCTCGGGTGGCCGTCGCGCATGCGAACTGGGGCGAGAGGAGGGAGAAGGAGGAGGGGGGCGGCCAGCTGCCGTGTCATGGACGTCGACGCGGCCTTGCGACACACCATCCCAGCGCCCTAGGTGGTCAGGCGCCTCGGGCAGGACGCGGCTACAGTGCGGGAGCGCACTGTAGCGCGCTCTAGAGCGCCCATATGGTCGGCATGGCCGTGTCCCACGCGCTCTGGACGCGGGCACCATGTCCATTGGCTCTAGGGGGAGTAAACAATGTGGGAGGGACGTTGGATGCCAGGGAGAGCTTCGAGAAGGGGAGAGTGCTGAGAGGGAAGAGTGAAAATGGCTGTCCAGAATGTAAAATGGGGTTTTACCCCCTCTCAATCATTGAGCTGAGGCCAGGGAAGAGTTACTGGAGGTGCAAGGGGACTTGGGGAAGCTGTGGTAAAAAGCCTAGCTCAAGGAGAACAAGGAAAAAAAGGTAAAAGTGATAGTTTTGGAAAATTACCAGAAGGTGTTTGATGTGGTTTTGGGCAATCAAATGATTTCCAATAGACATGAGACTTAACAGGATCAAATAGTATATAGAAATAGGGTGTTCCACCAAGTTTGGGCTCATTTGAAGAAACTAGCTAATGTAACTTTGGTAAACCCTAGAAATCAATAGAAATGGATTTTCCAAGTTTAAGCTAATCAAATAATCCATCCTTGATGCACCACTTGGTGTAGTGTCATCATTTGGGTTTGTGATCATGCCCCCAATATTTGAGGTCACAAGTAAAAAGTTGATAATGTAAAGTTGTTCAAATTTGAATCTGAACAAAAATGGTTTTGGGGTACTCTGATCAAGTGACCCTTCTTCAAAACTTGTGCCATTTGGTCTAGATGCATTATTAGACCATTCTAGCATGTGTACCAAGTTTTAGAGTATTTGGACAAATTTGGCAATGTAAAGTTGCTCAAACTTCAAAAATGGACAGACTGGTTTTGAGGGGTTTTGATGAGGTTTTCTTGCTTCCCAAGGCATGCGGCTTGGCAAGATCATCAAATATGTCATATATGACATAATAGAATTTCCCTGGAATTTTTAGAGAATATTTCCTTTGTAAATATTTCAAAAGCTTGAAATATCCAGAAAGCGTTTCTGAGGGATTTGTCCAATATTTTGAACATGACCAACTGTTGAAACTCTTATATATGGACAATATATGTCCTAAGAGTCTCCCTGAATTTTGGCAAATATTTTTGAAATATTTATATATTTTTTCCCTATTAAAGACCATTTCTGGCCTTAAGAAAAAGCTTTTAAATAAAATAGGAAGATAACTTTTAAAATTATATTCTTGTGGTTTATGGGAGTCCCATATCAACTAAGTTTCAAATATACTCTTTGAAATATTTTTCTCACCCTAAATCAAGCACTTGTAGTGCAAACCTCAATTCAGGGGTTAAAACTAATTTTTGAAAATACTTTTTGGCCAAATTATTTTTATAAGAAAATAATATACTGTTATATACACTTGGTATGATCATTGGGCAGAAGTTTGGGGGTAAGGAGATGAAATATATAAGATGGAGTAGTTGACCTTAAAGAGCACTTGAAAATCGCAGAGAGAAAAACTTAATTCCAAATAAAAGCCAAATGATGCCAAAAAAAATTGTTGGTCCATATTTCATGCTTTATTAATGCAAATGACATGTTACAAAATGCAGGGTGTGACAGACCTACCCCCCTTACAAGAATCTCGTCCCCAAGATTCCTAAACTAGGCCTTAGAAGAGATCGGGATACTCGGATCTAAGATAGTCTTCACATTCCTAGGTTGCTTCTGCTTCCGTGTGGTTGCTCCACTGGACCTTGAAGTACTTGATGGTGCGGCTTCACATCCGTCGCTCTGCTTCATCCAGAATGCGAATGGGCCTCTCACGGTAGGTCAAATCAGGCTGAAGATCAATGGCTTGGTGATCGACATCCTTGTAGAGATCAGGCTTGTCCGGAACGTGGAGACACTTCCGGAGTTGTGACATGTGGAATACGTTGTGCACATCGGATAGCTCAGGTGGTAGTTCCAACTGGTAAGCCACTTCTCCTCGTCGTGCAGTGATCTCAAAGGGACCAATGAACCTTGGTGCGAGCTTCCCTTTAACGTGGAAACGCTTGGTTCCCTTCAGAGGAGTTACTCGTAGGTACACATGGTCTCCAACAGGGAAACTCATATCTCGGCGACGAGTGTCAGTATAGCTCTTATGCCTCGATTTGGCGGCCTTCAAACGTTCTCTGACTAGTTGGACTTGCTCTTATGCTTCGCGGAGAATATCTGGTCCAAAGACTAGCCCTTCTCTAGTCTCTGACCAGTTGAGGGGTGTGCGACACTTGCGTCCGTACAACACCTCAAATGGTGCCATCTGAAGGCTTGACTGGTAACTGTTGTTATAGGAGAACTTGGCAAAAGGGAGGCAATCTTCCCACTTGGCTCCATATGCCAAGACATAGGCTCGGAGCATGTCTCGAGTATTTGATTTCCTCGCTCTGTCTGACATCCGGTCTATGGGTGGAAAGCCGTGCTGAAGGACAACATAGTTCCAAAGGCTTCTTGGAACTTGTTCCAGAACCTTGAGGTAAACTGGGTTCCTCGATCTGACACAATCTCCTTAGGAACACCATGAAGGCTTACAATTCTGTCGATGTAGAGAGTTGCCAGCTGGTTGCCATCATAGGTAGTTTTGACAGGAATGAAATGGGCTACCTTGGTCAAATGGTCGACTATGACCCAGATGGATTCATGTCCTTTATTCGACCTTGGTAATCCAGTGATGAAGTCCATTCCGACTTTATCCCACTTCCACTCAGTAACCTTGAGTGGTTGGAGCAATCCAGCGGGTCGATGATATTCAGCCTTGACCCTTTGGCACACATCACAATTTGCAATATAGGTTGCAATCTCTCTTTTCATCCCGTGCCACCAGAATCTTTCCTTCAAGTCTTGATACATCTTGGTCCCTCCGCGGAATACGGAGTGTCATGGGCTTCTTGCAAGATCAAATTCTTCAGCTCCATCTTGTTCGGTACGCAGATGCGGCCTTTGTACCAAACAATTCCGTGCTCGTCCTCGGCGAATCCTGGGGCCTTGCCTAGCTTCATCTTCTTCTTGATGCCCTCAATGCTTGCGTGCCCACCTTGTGCTTTCTTGACTTCGTCCATCAGGGTTGGTTTGACTTCCAGATGGTCTAGAAATCCATGGGTGACCAATTCCAAACTGAATTGTTCCAGCTCTTCAAACAGGGCTGGCTGCCTTCTTTGAATTATGGCATTCAGGGAGGAAGCCTTTCTGCTTAAGGCATCGGCTACCACGTTAGCCTTCCCGGGGTGATATTGAACACTGAGGTCATAATCCTTGATTAGTTCCAACCACCTTCGTTGCCTCATGTTCAATTCCTTCTAGGTGAAAATATACTTCAGACTTTTGTGGTATGTGTATATCTCACAACATTTCCCAAGGAGATAATGTCGCCAAGTCTTCAAGGCATGAACCACTGCTGCTAACTCAAGATCGTGAGTAGCGTAGTTCTCTTCATGAGGTCGTAGCTGCCTTGAGAGGTAAGCTATGACTCGACCTTCTTGCATCAGAACGCTTCCCAATCCGGTTCGAGAGGCATCACAATATATCACGAACTCTTTGTGAATATCAGGTGTTGCCAGAACTGGGGCGGTGGTCAATCTCTTCTTGAGCTCTTGGAAGCTTTCTTCGCATTTTGGCGTCCATTCGAACTTCTTGTCCTTCTTCAAGAGCTGAGTCATTAGCCGGGCAACGCTAGAGAATCCTTCCATGAATTTGCGGTAATAGCCCGCAAGTCCGAGGAAGCTTCTGACTTCCTTGACGGTCGTTGGGGATTGCCATTGGGTCACAGCTTCGATCTTCGCGGGGTCAACCGGCAATCCTTCCTCGGTCAAGACATGACCTAAGAACCCAACTTTATGCAGCCAAAACTCACATTTGCTGAATTTTGCTTATAATTGGTGCTCTCGAAGCTTGTCTAGGACCATCCTCAAATGTTGCTCGTGCTCTTCCTCCGTCTTCGAGAAGACAAGAATGTCATCAATGAAGACGACAACAAACTTGTCCAAATATTCGATGAAGACTTTATTCATGAGATACATGAAGTAAGTTGGGGCATTGGTTAATCCAAAGGACATGACCGTGCACTCATACAGGCCATATCTTGTTACAAATGTCGTCTTCGGAATATCTTGGGGTCTGATCTTCAGCTGGTAGTACCCAGATCTGACGTCGATCTTGGAGAACACCTTGGCTCCGCTGAGTTGATCAAATAGATCTTCAATCTTGGGAAGTGGATACTTGTTCTTGATTGTAACCTCATTGAGGGAACGGTAGTCAATGCATAAGCGGATGGTACCGTCCCTTTTTGCCACAAACAGAACAGGTGATCTCCAAGGGGAGGCACTTGGGTGGATAAATCCCTTCCTCAGCTGCTCTTCCAGTTGCTTCTTCAACTTGGCTAATTCTTCCGTCCCCATTCTATAAGCCTTCTTATAGATGGGTCCTGCCCCGGGCATGAGCTCGATGATGAACTCAATGTCACAGTCAGGGGGCATTCCCGGGTAGCTCATCCGGAAAGACACCGAGATACTCGCATACTACCGGCACTTGCTCCAGTCCAACTTCAGACAGACAATTGACTTGAGTGGTTTGAGCAGAAGAGGAGTTGGAAGCAAACTTAACCTCGACTCCTTGGTCATTGGTCACAGTGACAGTCCGATTGGCACAATCTAACAATCCTTGGTGCTTTCTGAGCCAATTCATGCCTAGGATCACATCCAAGCCTTGTGATCTCAGGATGATAAGGTCTGCTAGGAAATCAACCCCGTTAATGATGATGCTGACTCCCTTACAGCCTATCTTGGCTCTCATCTATCCTCCGGGGGTTTGTACCACCATAGGGTTACTTAGGGGTGTAGGGATCATGCCACTTTTTAATGCAAATCTTTGAGTGACAAATGAATGTGTGGCTCCAGAATCAAACAAGACAGTTGTAGGTGCTGAGTTGACAAGGAACGTACCCAGCATGATGTCTGGGTCTTCCTGGGATTCTTCAGCAGTGACGTGATTCACACGCCCCTTCCCAGGGCTGGGCGGGTTGCGAGGAGCTTGGTTCCTTGGTGGCATACCGCGACCTTGTCCTGGGTTCTGCGCATTGGGGCGCGGGGCATTGGGCTTCTTGTTGGGGCACACCCTTGAGATGTGTCCTGACTGACCACATCCAAAGCAAGTGACTTGGTTTGGGTTATTGATCTTGTTGCCACCACTGTTATTGGGGTTGAATGCTGGCCTTGGGTTGTCATACTGTTGAGGTTGATAGTTGGTATGATGCAATCAAAATAAACCTTTCACTAAACATATTGTAGATGCTATGATGCAATCTTTTGAAGAAAAACCTGAATTGGAAGTTTCTATCCCTAGAAAACTTTATGATGACCGGGAACCTACTATTAAGATTAAGATTAAAGATTATGAGTGCCCTGCTTTGTGAGATTTGGGTGCTAGCGTTTCTACGATCCCAAAAACTTTATGCGATGTGCTAGGTTTACATGAAATTGATGAGTGTTCTTTAAATTTCTGTCTTGCGGATTCCACTATTAAGAAACCTATGGGAAGAATTAATGATGTTCTTATTGTTGCAAATAGGAATTATGTTCCCATAGATTTTATTGTTCTTGATATATATTGCAACCCTACATGTCCTATTATTCTTGGTAGACCTTTTCTTAGAACGATTGGTGCAATTATTGATATGAAAGAAGGAAACACTAGATTTAAATTTCCATTAAGGAAGGGCACGGAATACTTCCCAAGAAATAAAATTTAAATTGCCTTATGAATCTATTATGAGAGCTACCTATGGATTGAATACCAAAGATGACAATACCTAGATCTATTTGCTTTTTATGCCTAGCTAAGGGCGTTAAACAATAGCGCTCATTGGGATGCAACCCAATTCTATTTTTGCTTTTTACTTTTTGGTTATGTTTTTCACGTTTTACATATTATTACTATTATAGTAACTGTGTTTTGGTGTTTTCATTAGTGTTTGAGCCAAGTAAGACCTTTGTGATGGCTTACGGGTATCATTGATTTGATTTTGCTGAAAAACAGAAACTTTTACGTCCAGTGCAAAAAAAATGAATAATTCACTGGAACGTAGAAACCTTCTGAAATTTTTACACAAAATTGATATACAAATTCCCCACGTCGTCAAGTTTTTTCCAGAATTTTTCGAGTTACAGAAGTATGCGAAGTTTACAAATTGTTACAGACAGTTTTGTTTTTGACAGATTCTATTTTTTATGTGTTGTTTGCTTATTTTGATACATCTATTGCTAGTATCGGGGGGTATGAACTACGGAGAAGTTGAAATATAGTAGATATTACACCAATATGAAATTATAGTAAGATCACAACAGTACCATGGGTGGTTATTTGCTTTGTTTTAATAACGAAGCTCACGAGATTTTTCTTTTAAGTTTTTTGTTGTGAAGTATTCAAGTTTTGGGTAAGGATTTGATAAAGTATGGAATAAAGAGTGGCAAAAGCCTAAGGTTGGCGATGAAAAAGGCACGACAAGGTAAAATTCAAGGACGGCCAAGAGCCTAAGCTTGGGGATGCCCCGAAAAGGCATCCCCTCTTTCGTCTTCATCCATCGGTAACTTTACTTGAGACTATATTTTTATTCACTACATGATATGTGTGTTGCTTGGACCGTCGTGTATGATATGATTCTTTGCTTTCTAGTTTCTCACAATCATCCTTGTTGTACACACCTTTTGAGAGGGACACGCTTCAATCGTGATTTATTAGATTACTCTATGTGCTTCACTTATATCTTTTGAGCTAGACAATTTTGCTGTAGTGCTTCACTTATATCTTTTTAGAGCATGGTGGTGGTTTTATTTTGTAGAAATTGTTAAAATATCTTAATTCACTTATATTATTTTGAGAGTTCTTCAGAATAGCATGGTAATTTGCTTGGTTTTAAAATTAGTCCTAATATGATAGACATCCAAATGACATATAATAAAAACCTTCATATAGAGAGCATTAAATATTATGTGAAGTTTGACTCCTTGTAATTGTTTTGAGATGTTAAGATGGTAATATTAGAATCATGCTAAAGGTAGTTGATGAGGTGAAAGAAATAATTGTGTTAAGGTTTGTGATTCACGAAGCGTGCACGTATGGCCTATGTAACCAAATTGGCGCGCACAATATTTTGAGTGTTTCATCTTTGTTGGAAGGTTGGGGGTGCGCGAAGGTTAACTCCTACCAACCTCCCCCCTAGGGGCATGTGTCGTAGTGTTTTGCTTTGATGGCTCAGTAGATTTTTTACAATAAGTATGTGAGTTCTTTATGACTAATGCGAGTCCATGGATTATACGCACTCTCACCCTTCCACCGTTCTAGCCACTCTAGTGCCGCGCAACTTTCGTCGATGCATAAACCCTCCTTATACTTTCCTCAAAACAGCCACCAAACCTACCTATTATGGCATTTTCATAGCCATTCCGAGATATATTGCCATGTAACTCCACCGTTCCATTTATTATGACACGCTTCATCATTGTCATATTACTTTGCATGATCATGTAGTTGACATGGTATTTGTGGCAAGGACACCTTTCATATTTTTCATACATGTCACTCTTGGTCATTTCACATCCCGGTACACCGCCGGAGGCCTTCATATAGAGTCTTATCTTTGTTCTAGTATTGAGTTGTAATATCGAGTTGTAAGTAAATAAAAGTGTGATGACCATCATTATTAGAACATTGTCCCATGTGCGGTTATCAAAAAATAAAAGAGGCCAATGAAGCCCAAATAAATAAAAGAGGCCAAAGAAGCCCACCAAAAAAAGAGGTCAGAGAGCCCAAAATAAAAAAAAAATGTGAGAAAAAGAGAGAAGGGACAATGTTACTATCCTTTTCCACACGTGTGCTTCATCATAGCACCATGTTCTTCATGATAGAGAGTCTCCTATGTTGTCACTTTAATATATCACAAGTGGGAATTTTCCGTTATAGAACTTGGCTTGTATATTCCAATGATGGGCTTCCTCAAATGCCCTAGGTCTTCATGAGCAAGCAGTTGATGCACATCCACTAGTTGTCTTTTTGAGCTTTCATACACTTATAGCTCCAGTGCATCCGTTACATGGCAATCCCTACTCGCTCACATTGATATGGATTGATGGACATCTCCATAGTCCGTTGATTTGCCTAGTTGATGTGAGACTTTATCCCACCTTTTGTCTATTACCACCTCCACTCCACCCATAGTGCTATGTCCATGGCTCGCGCTCATATATTGTTTGAAGAGTTGAAAAGTTTGAAAGAGTAGAGCATGAAAGCAATTGCTTGGCTGGCTCCGAGATGGGAATGAGGGGTTCATTGTGTTAAGAAAAGGGAGCATAAGGACTATATGATTTGTAGGGATAACATTCTTTAGCCATGTTATTTTTAAAGCTTTATAGATTGATGTTTGTACGATTAAAGTATTATTGTTTTGATATTGAGAAATTTTTATTTTGAGTCTTATGGATCTGAACATTCATGCCACAATAAAGAATATTACATTGATAAATATGTTTGTTAGCATTCCACATAAAAAAATCTGTTTTTATCATTTACCTACTCCAGGACGAGCATGAATTAAGATTGGGGATGCTTGGTACGTCTCCAATGTATGTATAATTTTTTATTGTTCCATGCTTTTATATTATCTATGTTGGATGTTTTATGCATTTATATGCTATTTTATATGATTTTTGGGACTAACTTATTAACCCAAAGCCCAGTGCCAGTTTATGTTTTTTTCCTTGTTTTTGAGTTTCGCATAAAAGGAATATTAAACGGAGACCAGACGGAAGGAAAGTTTTTGGAGATTTTTCTTGGACCATAAGACATCAGATGGACTTGGAGTACAAGCCAGGGGATCCACGAGGCGGCCACAAGGGTGGGAGGCGCCCCCCGGGGGTAGGGCGCGCCCCATAACTTGTGGGCACCTCGTGCCTCCCTCGACCGACTTCTTCCGCCTATAAATACCAATATATTCCTAAAACATCAGACAATCCATCAAAACCACTTTTCCGTCGATGTAACCTTCTGTTCTCATGAGATCCCATCTGGAGGTCTGTTCTGGTACTCTTTCGGAGGGGGAATCAACAACGGAGGGCATCTACATCAACCCTATTGCCCTTCCGATGAAGTGTGAGTAGTTTACCACAGACCTACGGGTCCATAGCTAGTAGCTTGATGGATTCTTCTCTCTTGTTGTTCTTCAATACCATGTTCTCCTCATTGTTCTTGGAGATCTATCCGATGTAATATTCTTTTGCAGTGTGTTTGTCAAGATCCAATGAATTGTGGGTTTATGATCGGATTTATGAATAATATTTGAGTTTCTTCTGAATTCGTGTATGCATGATCTTATATCTTAGTAATTCTCTTTGAAGTATCGGTTTTGTTTGGCCAACTAGATTGATAATTCTTGCAATGGGAGAAGTGCTTTGCTTTGGGTTCAATCTTGCGGTGCTCAATCCCAGTGACAGTAGGGGACATGACATGTATTGTATTGTTGCCACCGAGGATAAAAAGATGGGGTTTTCATCACATTGCTTGAGTTAATTCCTCTACATCATGTCATCTTGCTTAAGGCGTTACTCTGTTCTTATGAACTTAATACTATAGATGCAGGCAGGAGTCGGTCGATGTTTGGAGTAATAGTAGTAGATGCAGGCAGGAGTCGGTCTACTTGTCTTGGACGTGATGCCTATATTCATGATCATTGCCATAGATGCCGTTATAATTATTTGCTTTTTTATCAATTGCTTGACAGTAATTTGTTCACCCACCGTAAACTTACTATCATGAGAGAAGCCACTAGTGAAACCTATGGCCCCCAGGTCTCTTTTGCATCTTATGAGTTTTAGATCTACTATCTTGCAATCGTTTACTTTTCAATCTATAAACCAAAAACCCAAACATATTAACTTTATTTGTTTATCTATCTCTATCGGATCTCACTTTTGCAAATAACCTAGAAGGGATTCACAACCCCTTTATATCGTTGGGTGCAAGTTGTTGATTGTTTGTGCATGTATTTGGCGACTTGTGTGTAATCTCCTACTGGATTGATACCTTGGTTCTCAACAAACTGAGGGAAATACTTACTTTACTCTACTACATCACCCTTTCCTCTTCAAGGGAAACACCAACGTTACCTCGGGAAAGCAGCGAGGAAGCAGGGAGCAGGGTGGGCCGGTGGAGCTACCGCCGCCTGACAATGTGTCGGAGTAGAGCGATGGCCTGGCCAACATGATAGGCTGTGATGGGTCACAGTGGCCTGCGCGATAGTGCCGCCAGCCGCTGTATAGGAAGAGGACGAAAGATTGAATAAAGAAATACAAATGGATAGGTGGTCCCAGATGTCTGTGTACGAGACCTGCTGGGTCCACCTGAGAAGGGGAATATGTTGGGAGGAAGGAGATTCAAAGCACGGCAACCGAGTGAACTTAGTTACATACATAAGCAAATAGCCACTAAAAAAAGCAAACATGTTAGTGGGTTCTTAGAAGAAATATTTTGGACAAAACAGATAATTACGACACATAGGCTAATGCATGGAACACTCAGATGATAGAGGTGCTTAAATAGATAAAGTACAACATCTAGACCTTCCTGGCACACTTGATCATGACACTGCGGCTGTCCGTCTACTCGTTGGTTACGAGAAGCAGACACGACCTCATGTCCAAGATCCGCGTGTACATGTCATAACATGTGTATGCGTCCTTGGCCGCGTAGTTTATGTAGGCTAGATTCAGAGGTACCTCCCACATGCCCAGGTCCTTGGTATCGTTGTCTTCTTTCATGTTGGCATAGCAGGGGTCGATGATGGTCTCGGAAAGGTCAACCACGGAGTCCTTCTCCTGCCCGTTGCGGATGATCTTGTATTTCTTCTGGATGTCGACAAGCTTGTTTCACCAGATGTCGAATCATAACTTTCTTCCTTCTCTCCACCATAGCGAAGGTGCAGTCAGCACTACCGATGAAATGGCTGAATACTCCAGAACCTCTGATGGCCCTACAGCAGTGGTAGACGATAACCTCCTCCCACATGCATACCTGGGCGATGGCGATCCGTTGGTCCTTGTCAGGGCACGAATGGATGGGAACAAGGTCTAGTTCTGCGACCTTGTGCTTTCTCGTCCTATAGGTACTACTTGAACTCAGCAAGGTAGAGCTTCACCGAGTCCGGGTCATTCGTGTACATCACATTCAATTTGGTTCATCCATGGGACTGAACGGCGAACTCAAAGGTTAACACCTTGCTGAAGTCCTTATCCAGCATGCTCACCCCTCGGATCGCCATTGGAGTCTCTTCAAGTGAGCGAGTGGGTAGGCGGCGACAGCAATTCGTTTTTCAGCTCTTGGGGAACTAGATTCAACAGTAAATTGAGTGTGTACAGGCGACAACAATTACTACCCCTCCATCGCACGCTGCACGCCTGACAGAACACGCACCCTCGGCGCATTCAAACGCCTCTATTACTTCGCAGTAAGAAACCTTTTCCAACCACATGTCGGTTCACGAGCGGGTCTGTATTGGTATTGTAATAACAAGTGTTAGTGGTCACTTTACTTAAATTTAATTAGCTTTAATTAAAATTTATTCCTAAAACAAGCAATGCATTGGCTCGTTCTATCATTGTCATAGGATCAACATGCACAACAATTAGAATTATTATTCTCAGGACGCACACGATCAGCACATTTGTCGCGCTCTCACACAGATAATACTACCAAGTTTGAATTGTTTGTTATGGTTGCTGTCCTTTGCGTCATCATGCTGTGTTTCCCAGCTTGCAAGATTCAGAACCAACAAATAAGATTCAAATAATAAGTATAACAAAGATGCCTACACATCTCATTGATTCCCAGCTTGCAAGATTCAGAACAAACAAATAATTTTCAAATAATAAGTACAACAAAGATGCCTACAAATCTCATTGATTCCCAGCTTGCAAGAGTCAGTACCAACCCATTAGAGCCTTTTGATAAAGTGAATATCGGGATTAAATCCATCTTGGCTAGCCGGGTCATACAACCCAAGAACTTGGTGAATGCCTACAAATCTCATTGGTTCCCAAATACTTGTCTTTCTAAAGATTTCAACAAGTGACTACATACCAAGCAAAATGAGCGAATCTACACTCTAAAATATGTCTACATACATCTGTATGTTGTATTCCATTTGAAATGTCTAGAAAGGAAAATATTTGGGAATGGAGGTAGTATAACCGTAAGATCTGTATCCGACAGTGGCACCTATTGGACGCAAACGAAAATACTAGAAAATAATTGCCACAAAACTGCCACACCACGCCCTTCCCCTACACATAAGACTGTCACGCAAGCATTCGCAATTGCCACGTTCGGGTTGCGCTTGGCTCTTCGCCTCTTCAAGAAGTCGGACAATGTTACTTCTACAGTACCAAATCAACTGCTGCATGTCTGATACATCTCCAACATATCTACTTTTCCAAACACTTTTTCCCTTGTTTTGGACTCTAACTTGCATGATTTGAATGGAACTAACCCGGACTGACGCTGTTTTTGGCATAATTACGATGGTGTTATTTTTGTGCAGAAATAAAAGTTATCGGAATAACCTAAAAATCCACGGAGAATATTTTTGGAATATATAGAAAATACTGGCGAAAGAATCAAGACCAGGGGCCCACACCCTGTCCACGAGGGTGGGGGCGCGCCTGCCCCCCCTGGGCGCACCCGCTGCCACGTGGGCCCCCTGGAGCTCCACCGACCTCAACTCCAACTCTATATATTCACGTTCGGGGAGAAGCAAATCAGAGAGAAGGATTCATCATGTTTTACGATACGGAGCCGCCGTCTAACCCTAATCTTCTTCGGGAGGGCTGATCTCGAGACCGTTCGGGGCTCCAGAAAGGGGAATCCGTCGCCATCGTCATCATCAACCTTCCTCCATCACCAATTTCATGGTGGTCACCGCCGAGCGTGAGTAATTCCATCATAGGCTTGCTGCACGGTGATGGGTTGGATGAGATTTACCATGTAATCGAGTTAGTTTGGTTAGGGTTTGATCCCTAGTATCCATTATGTTCTAAGATTGATGTTGCTATGAATTTGCTATGCTTAATGCTTGTCACTAGGGCCCTAATGCCATGATTTCGGATCTGTACCTATTATGTTTTCATGAATATATGTGATTTCTTGATCCTATCTTGCAAGTCAATAGTCACCTACTATGTGTTATGATCCGGCAACCCCGAAGTGACAAAAATCGGGACCACTCCCAGTGATGACCGTAGTTTGAGGAGTTCATGTATTCACTAAGTGTTAATGCTTTGGTCCGGTACTCTATTAAAAGGAGGCCTTAATATCCCTTAGTTTCCAATAGGGCCCCGCTGCCACGAGAGGGTAGGACAAAAGATGTCATGCAAGTTCTTTTCCAAAAGCACTTATGACTATATTCGGAATACATGCCTACATTGCATTGATGAACTAGAGCTTGTTCTGTGTCACCCTATGTTATAACTATTACATGAGGAATCGCATCCGACATAATTATCCATCACTGATCCATTGCGTACGAGCTTTTCACATATTGATCTTTGCTTAGTTACTTTTCCGTTGGCACTGCTACAATTACTACAAAACTGCTACTGCTACTTTTGCCATCGTTTCCGTTACTTCCATACTACTTTGCTACTAAATACTTTGCTACAAATATTTAGTCTTTCAGGTGTGGTTGAATTGACAACTCAACTGCTAAAACTTGAGAATATTCTTTGGCTCCCCTTGTGTCGAATCAATAAATTTGGGTTGAATACTCTACCCTCGAAAACTGTTGCGATCCCCTATACTTGTGGATTATCAAGACTATTTTCTGGCACCGTTGTCGGGGAGCATAGATATTTTCTTTGAGTCACTTGGGATTTATATCTGTTGATGAACTATGAAGAACTTGAGAGATAAATAAACCAAGATCTTTCCCACAACTATGAGGGGAGGTAAGTAACTGTCGTCTAGCTCTGCACTTGATTCACCTTCTGTTTTGAGTAAACTTGTAACACCTACACCTGCTATTGAATCTGATATGTCGCGTGTTATTGATGATGCCACTTCTGCTATGCGTGATAATTATGATGAAACAACTTCTATGTATGATAATACTGTGCCACTAGGTGAATTTCTTGATGAACAACTTGCTAGGGTTAGAGAGAATGAAATTATTGAAACTGATGATATTGATGAAAGTGATGATGAAGATTCTCCCCCTAGAAATGAATTGCATGTTGTGCAGGAGGGTTATGTTATGGATGAAGAAACTGCTAGAGACCTTTTAGCTTGCAAAGATAGACATGACCTTAAGAAATTGTTAGCTAAGCTGAAAGAAAAGTCTTTCAATGCTAGAATGAAATATGACCATGCTTTTGCTACTTCGCCTATCTTTATTTCTAATAAGGATTATGATTTCTCTATCAATCCTGAGTTAATTACTTTGCTTGAATCTGATCCTTTCCATGGCTAGGAATCCGAAACTGTTGTGGCACATCTTAGTAAACTGAATGATATAGCCACCCTATTCACGAATGAGGAAAAAATTCGTTACTATTACATCCTTAAGCTATTTCCATTCTCGCTAAAGGGTGATGCTAAAACCTGGTTTATTTCTCTTGATCCTGGTTGTGTGCGTAGTACCTAGGATATGATTTATTACTTCTCTGCTAAATATTTACCCGCTCATAAGAAACAAGCTGCCTTACGGGAAATATATAATTTTGTGCAAATTGAAGAAGAGAGTCTCCCACAAACTTGGGGGAAGCTCCTCCAATACTTAATGCTTTGCCTGATCATCCTCTTAAGAAAAATGAAATACTTGATATCTTTAATAATGGACAAACCGATGCTTCCAGAGACTACCAGGATAGTTGTGTTGGTTGTGTTTTCGGGGAAAGAACTGTTGACCAAGTTGAATTGCTATTGAATTGTAACATCCCAAATTTTCAATTTGTAATGTTATACACTAGATCATCAATGCATCTCATATTTTCTTGCTTTTGGTTTGATCCTACAAATTCTACGCAACTCAAGGACCCTCGGAGAGAGTTGGGGATTTCGTTATTTTCATATTTGAGTTTTCTCAAATTTTGAAAATATGATCCTTGATTTTTTTTTTTATCTTCAATTATTTCTATAATAAAATATGAGAGAGGGAGTAAAATGACTCTCCCAAAATAAAGAAATATTAAGGATTTAATAAAAAAATCAAGTAAGATTTATTTTGGAGTTTTTGCTATTTTATTTGAATTTAGGAAAAATTGCACGTTTTCAAAACTGCATTTTAGGGCCAAGAAAATGTTCATATTGTTCTAAATATTTTATTTAGACTGTGAAAATTTGTTTTGGTATTTTTAAAATTTTATTTCATTTTCTAGAATTTTTTTAGTTTCGGCGGAATTTTATTAAAAAAAAAAGTTCTCCGCGCACGACTGGGCCGAAAGCCCAGCCGAGCTGTGCCAGGCCCGCGCCACCACCGCCTTCTCGCGGGAGTCCGCACCGCCGCCGCCATCGAGTCCGACCGGGGCACGCCTCCCGAGACCGACCCGGCGCCCCTTCCCCAAGCCACGCCACCCCCCCTCTCATAAATACCTCCGCCGCGGCCGCCTCACCCCGCCACCTCGACCCGCCCCGCCTCCCGCAGGAGCCTGCCGCCGCCGCCGCCGACGCCCGTCGCCACCGAAGACACGCCGCCCGCCGCCGACGCCACCCCATCCGCCGGAGCCCCGAGCTGCCGGAGTCCGATGAGGTAGCCGCGCCGAGCCGTCGGTTTTTGAAGAAAACCGATCCGTTTTTTTAGAAAACCCTATATTCGTTTTTTTAGAATTAGATCTTTTTCCCGGTTTATCCTTTTAGCGAGCGTTCGCCCGTTCGTCCATTTTAACGGACGAATCCGCCATTTAGTTTCAGTTAACGAACATTCATTCGTTAATCTGTTCGTCGGTTTTTCTTTTTCTCGGATTTTTTGCGATTATTTCTGATCGCGATTTCTGATCCAATTTTCGTTCTAGTATAACTTTTCGCTCTTTTATCGGAATCAGGCGATTCAAGCGCCTGGAGTTTGGTCTCGAAACCCTCTTTCCGTTTAACCTACTCAAACAAGTTTTTGCTTCTGTAAAATTTTGACTTAGATCCAGATTAGTAAACGAAGTTTGATTCTTTCGCCGTTTGACTTTCGTTGTTTCGTTCGATTCAATTCTTTTTGCAAACCGGAGTTCTTAAGTTGAACTTTCTGGTTAGTTCTCTTATTTGAGTTTTACCCGTGCATTAGGTGAGTACTTATTGTATGCTTGTTTGTTTAGAGTACCCGGAGTGCGCTGCTTGCTACTTTGAATCTCTAGGTTTCGAGGATCATCAGAAAGGCAAGTAACACTTTGATCATGACTAGGATCTGTTTTAATATGTGGGTTTTGGGAAGTAGATGAGGTAGTACCTATTACCTGTTTTATTATCAAACCCTTGGGAGTTACTTCTACGTTTGCTTGTTATGCCATGCTATGCTAGTAGACGTGGATTGGGTGAGAGTATCCATGACAGATGTGAGATTGTTAAATTAATGGTTTATTTAAGGTGGCAACTTAAACACACATCTGGGTGGATTGAGGCACATGGGTATTCCAGCGATTGCCTATTTTTCTTTATGGACCGCCACCCAGGCTCAAAGGGATCATGAGATATTTCATACTAGAAACTTCCGTGTGCAACCACAAGCTTCTATGGGCTCTACATAGTTGACTAAGTCGTACGAACTCTTACAGTGGTGGACTAGAAGATGTAGGGGATGTAGGTTGGTACGGTCTACCCGATCGTAAGGTGCTAGTGCTTCTAAAAGACTATGTCTCGGTCATCCGTTTCTCAAACATCATGTAGTGCGAGAATCCCAATGGAGGAGATCGAGTCTTTTGGGGAAAAGTGCACAAACCTCTACAGAGTGTATAAACTAATCATGGTTAGCCGTGTCCCCGGTTATGGACGTTTTGAGTATCTAGTACTTGGATTATCATGTGAATCTCATCATGTTACTTTAACTAATACTGTTGGGTTTTATTGATAATGCTTAATTGGGGTTGAGAGGATGTCTATCTTCTCAATGTTCAACAACCACCATGATAGTTAAATAAAAAAAATCTATTCCTTTGCAGTCGGGAAAAATTGGCTTTATGCAAAGACTGTAACCATAGAGCTCTCCACCAGCCATATATGCATGTAGTATAACTTTATTCTTCCATTACTCTCTATGTGTTACATTGCCAGCATATTCCATGTGCTGCCCGTTTTTGGTCTGCAACGTTCATGTTGTAGACTTTTCAGATGACGAGTAAGGTGCTTTTAGTTCGTGGTTCTATACTCGATGATGCCGTTGGAGTTGATGGACTCACTTATCTTCCAAGCCTTCCACTCTTATCGTTATTAGATGGCCTTTAGCCTTACTTATTGTAATAAGTTCTCTTTTGAGACATTCGATGTAATGAGTGTGTGATTGCTACTTTGTTATAAATCCTTCAAGTACTGTGTGTGTTAGCATTACTGATCCAGGGGTGACACTAAAGCATAGAGATCAGACTATTTGAGGTCTGGTCGCTACAAGATTGTATTAGAGCACACGCTGACTGTAGGACACGACCACTAAGCTAAAGCCCTAGATCACTACTCACTCTTCTCATTTCTGACTCCTCATCTTTTCTACTCTTTTAGGATGGCGGATGCAAGGAACAAGTTCATGCAACCGGATGAAGATACACCCTTTGGACATAACTTGAAGGAAGCCACTAGATACCTGAATATCGGAGTACCAAGCTTCACCGGAACCTACAACACCACATTACCTGAAGAGGAGCGCTGGATGATTCAAGTTCAAGTTCCAGGAAGGACCTTCATGCCAGTCACTGAGCCCATAGAGTTTTCCTTTGATGCACCAACCTGGAGTCTAGGCAAGAGTATGGCAGCCCACATCACTATGGGAAGGATTGGAGAAGTCTATAAGCAGGAGCTAAAGGACAATATCTACCAGATTTGTGGACACCGAGATGAGCGTTGGGACATGATCAGCACCCGGAAGGACAGGTCCATTGCAGCGTTCATCCAAGAGTTAAACCAGCACATTCGTCGACAGGAGCACCAGATGTGTGCACGGATGATAGATTTGAAGAATGCACTAACCAGGAACTTGGAGCTAGAAGAGGAACTCAAGTCTACACGTGACGGATACGAGGAGGAGATGATGATACTTGTGGAGAAGAATGATAATTTGACAAGAAAGCTAGGAGAATTCATGGGAGATCCAGCACCAGGAGGAGAAGAAGAGGAAGAAGAACCCAAGGAGATTCGTTCCGAAGACTACATCATCATCGACAACACGGATTCAGACCCCGATTATAGTGATGATGAAGACTATGAAGATGAAGCTGGAGTAGACATCATGGAATCTTCCGCCGATCAAAATTTCTAGATGACCACCCTATGACTAGTAGTTTTCTCCACAAAGTAGAATTTAGAGCACTTTTGTAATGTTAGATCTGTGTAAGCCCTTGTTTGAAATTGATTGGTGTGATATCATTGTGTTTGCCTCATGTGCATATGGGTAGTGATTTTCCCTTAGACCTCATTTCTATTCTAATCTCTTCCCTCTACACCCATCAGATGCCTCCGAGACGTGAGCCCGGATTTCAGTTTCCCCCTGAGCTCACTCAGTTGATCCAGCAACAGAACACTTTGATGCAACTTCTTGTCCATAACACTCAGAACAACCAGAACAACAACAACGGTCGACCACCGCCACCACCTGTTGATCACTTAACCCGTTTTATTAGGCTGAATCCACCGGTGTTCTCCAGTAGCACCGAGCCGATTGTTGTGGATGATTGGCTCTGCAACACAGCAAGGGAGTTGACCAAGGCCAGATGCACAGATGCGGAGAGGGTGCGTTTTTCCGCACATCAGCTTGAAGGACCCGCAACATCATGGTGGGAGAATTTCACAGCCACTTATCCTATCGACACTATCGCATGGGATCAGTTTTAGCAGGCTTTCCGTACTGCCCATGTTTTAGCAGGAGCTATGGCCATGAAGAAGCGTGAGTTTCACAACTTGTGCCACGGAGGACGGACAGTTGGCCAGTATGTGGATGACTTTAGTAAGCTAGCACGTTATGCCCCAGATGACGTTGCTACGGATGCAGCTAAGCAGGAGAAGTTTCTGGAAGGACTGAATGATGAGCTGAGCATGCAGTTGATGGTAGCAAGCTTCAACAACTAACAGGAGTTGGTAGATCGCGCTCTTATGATTGAAGGGAAGCAGCAGCAGATTGAAAACCGCAAGAGGAAGTATGGACAAGGGAAGTACAATTCTGGAGCTTAGCAGAAGCCACGTTTTACCCCTAAACCGGGAGGACATTTTCAGCATACCCATGGCGGAGGTAGCTCGCACTATCATAATGGCCCCAAGAATGGTAATGGGAATGGAGGAAGCAACGGCCAGAACCGTACCAACCCATCAACACCAGCCAAGAGAGACCTGAGCCAAGTCACTTGCTATAAGTGCCAGAAGACGGGACATTACGCCAATGAATGTCCTGAAGCCCAGAATGGAAATGGCAATGTAAGCTCGGGGAAGAAGCCGAACCCTTTCAATAGGGGACAGGTGAACCACGTTAACGTGGAGGAGGTTGAAGCTCAGCCAGATGCAGTAATAGGTAAGTTTTTGGTTAAGTCATTTACTGCACTCGTTCTTTTTGATACTGGTGCATCACATTCATACATCTCAAGGGGATTTGTGGATAAGTATAAACTGACAACCCAAGCCCTTAGGTCACCAATGTTAGTAACCTCTCCTAGAGTAGAGTATATGGCTTGTCTATGGTGTGATCAGTTACCATTAAGATTGGTAACTATGTATTTCCCTCGGACCTAATAGTATTGGAATCTCAAGGATTGGATGTGAAATTAGGCATGGATTGGTTATCGAATTATGGAGGGAACATTGAATGCGCCGGTAAGTCAATTTTGCTTACGACGCCAGAAGGAAGAAGGATCAAGTATGTATCCCAGCATGTGCCAAAGAGGACTCAAGTAAATTCCTTATCAGTAGTTGTGCAGGAGGAAGTACCAGTGGTGAAGGATTTCCCTGACGTATTTCCAGAGGAGTTGCCAGGCATGCCACTGGATAGAGATATTGTGTTTTTGATTGAGCTTTTGCCAGGCACAGGGCCAATATCTAAGAGACCATACCGGATGCCTACAAAGGATCTGGAGGAGATTAAGAAGCAGATTAAAGAGTTACTGGATAACGGTTATATCCGCCCAAGTTCTTCGCCTTGGGGATCGCCAGTACTTCTAGTGGAGAAGAAGGATGGATCGTTAATGATGGTTGTTGATTATCGAGGATTGAATGCAGTAACAATCAAGAACAAGTACCCACTGCCGATGATCAATGGTCTGTTTGATCGATTGCAATGAGCTAAGGTATTTTCCAAGATCGATCTGTGATCAGGATACCTTCAGTTGAATATTCGAGAACAGGATATACCTAAGACGGCTTTTACCACCAGTTCTGAGCTGTACGAGTATACCATTATGTCATTTGGTCTGACTAATGCACCTGCATATTTCATGAACATGATGAACAAGGTGTTTATGGAGTTTTTGGATAAGTTCGTCGTGGTGTTCATTGATGATAATTTGGTCTACTCAAAGAATGAAGAGGAGCATAAGGAGCATTTGCGTTTGGTACTTGAGAAGCTCAGAGAACGTTAGTTATATGCCAAGTTCAGCAAATGTGAGTTTTGGTTGAAGGAAGTTGGATTCCTCGGACACGTTATATCCTGAGAAGGTATAGCAGTAGATCCCACCAAGGTTGACACTGTGACAAATTGGGAAGCACCAACAACAGTTGGAGAGATCCGGAGATTTCTAGGACTTGTAGGATACTACCGGAGATTCATTGAGAATTTCTCAAAAATTGTGAAGCCCATGACGGAGTTGTTGAAGAAGGATACCAAGTTCAAATGGACTGAGGAATGTGAGGCCAGTTTCCAGGAGTTGAAGAAACGTTTGGTTACATCACCAGTGTTGATTCTGTCATATCAGCGCAAGGATTATGACGTGTATTGCGACGCTTCACGTCGAGGACATGGAGCAGTGCTTATGCAGGAGGGTAGAGTTGTTTCGT
Organism: Secale cereale; assembly: GCA_902687465.1. Taxonomy (NCBI): domain Eukaryota; kingdom Viridiplantae; phylum Streptophyta; class Magnoliopsida; order Poales; family Poaceae; genus Secale; species Secale cereale. The sequence continues at coordinate 423,386,810 of LR738711.1, forward strand.
ATGCTTCACGACAGCTGAAACCTCATGAGTTGAATTATGCCACGCATGATTTGGAGTTAGCAGCCATAGTACATGCATTGAAGACTTGGAGACATTTTCTCATTGGAAACCATTGTGAAGTGTACACGGATCACAAGAGTTTCAAGTATATTTTCACGCAGAAGGAGCTAAATCTCAGGCAAAGGAGATGGTTGGAGCTCATCAAGGATTATGATATGAGATTGCATTATCATCCCGGAAAGGCTAACGTAGTAGCCGATGCGCTGAGCCGTAAGAGCCATGTCAAGACACTAATGACAGAAGATTTACCAAAGGAGTTAGCCGAGGACCTTCGTGAGCTATGTTTGGAGATAGTTCCGAGAGGCTATGTAGCGGCATTGGAGATTCAGTCTACTTTGATGGATAAGAACAGAGAAGCTCAGAAGACTGACAAGGAGGTTGCCTCTATAAAGGAGAAGATGAGCAAAGGGAAAGTTAAATGATTTCGTGAGGATGAGCATGATACCCTATGGTTTGAACACCGCGTTTATCTGCCTAACGACCCGGGGATCAGGAAGTTGATTCTGCAGCAGGCCCATAATTCACCATATTCGATTGACCCAGGAAATACCAAGATGTATTTGGATTTGAAGGATACTTTCTGGTGGACCAGAATGAAGAAGGATATTGCGGAGTATGTAGCAGTTTGTAATGTATGTCAGAGAGTAAAGGCAAAGCATCAGAAGCCGGCAGGATTGTTACAGCCATTGCCAATACCCGAATGGAAGTGGGATAAGCTAGGCATGGATTTATTACGGGATTGCCCAGAACTCGTTCAGGCTATGACTCGATTTGGGTTGTAGTCGATCATTTGACGAAGGTAGCTCATTTCATCCCAGTGAAAACTACTTACACATGTGCTAAGTTGGCAAAGATATGCATGACCATTATCGTATGTCTACATGGAGTTCCGAGGAGCATTGTATCAGATAGAGGAGCCCAGTTTACCTCAAAGTTCTGGAATCAGTTGCACGAAACTTTGGGTACCAGGCTAGAGTTCAGTACAACTTTTCATCCGCAGACAGATGGACAGACCGAGAGAGTCAATCAGATTTTGGAGGATATGTTGAGAGCTTCTGCACTAGATTATGGGTCTAGTTGGGACGACAATTTGCCATATGCGGAGTTCTCTTACAACAACAGTTATCAATCCACTTTGAAGATGGACCCTTTCTAAGCCTTGTACGGAAGGAGGTGTAGGACTCCATTGTCTTTGGATTAAGTTGGAGACCGCTAGTTGTTTGGACCGGATTTGATTAAGGAGTCTGAACAGAAGGTGAAATTGATTCGTGATAGGCTCAAGGTAGCTCAGTGCAGGCAGAAGAGCTACACACATTCTAAGCGCAAGGAGACAGTTTACAAAGTCGGGGACCGAGTTTATCTTCGAGTATCTCCACTTCGAGGAGTTAAGCGCTTTGGAGTTAAGGGAAAGTTAGCGCCACGTTTTGTAGGACCATACAAGATTTTGGAGCGTATGGGAGAAGTAGCCTACAAGTTGGAATTGCCCAAAGGATTGTCAGGAGTTCACGATGTATTCCACGTTTCCCAGTTGAAGAAGTGCCACGCTGAGATGGCTGATATACCGTTGAGGGATGCAGTGCCGCTGGAAGCGATTCAGTTGGATAGTGATTTGACCTATGAGGAGAAACCAGTCAAGATTCTTGAGTATGCCAGCTGAGTCACTAGCAGCAAGGTTATCAAGTTTTGCAAAGTTCGGTGGAGCCACCACACCGAGGATGAAGCCACCTGGGAGCGAGAGGAAGACCTGCTGAAGGACCACCCTCACCTATTTTCTAGCCAACCCGAATCTCGAGGGCGAGATTCATCATAAGGGGGGTAGGTTTGTAACATCCCAAAATTTCAATTTGGAATGTTATACACTAGATCATCAATGCATGTCATATTTTCGAGCTTTTGGTTTGATCCTAGAAATTGTACGCAACTCAAGGACCCTCGGAGAGAGTTGGGGATTTCGTTATTTTCATATTTGAGTTTTCTCAAATTTTGAAAATAGGATCCTTGATTTTTTTTATTTTATCTTCAATTATTTCTATAATAGAAATATGAGAGAGGGAGTAAAATGACTCTCCCAAAATAAGGAAATATTGAGGATTTAATAAAAAAATCAAATAAGATTTATTTTGGAGTTTTTGGTATTTTATTGGAATTTAGGAAAAATTGCACGTTTTCAAAACTTCATTTTAGGGCCAAGAAAATGTTCATCTTGTTCTAACTATTTTATTTAGACGGTGGAAATTTGTTTTAGCATTTTTAGAATTTTATTTTATTTTCTAGAATTTTGCTTAGTTTCGGCGTAATTTTATTAAAAAAAAAGTTCTTCGCGCCCGACTGGGCCGAAGGCCCAGCCGAGCCAGGCCAAGCCACGCCGCGACCGCCTCCCGGCAGGAGTCCGCACCGCCGCCGCCACCGAGTCCGGCCCGGCGCCCCCTTCCCCAAGCCACGCCACCCCCCCTTTTATAAATACCTCCGCCGCCGCCGCCTCACCCCGCCACCTCGACCCGCCCCGCCTCCCGCAGCAGCCCGCCGCCGCCGCTGTGTGCCGCCGCCGCCGCTTGCAGCGCCCGCCGCCACCGACGCCGCGCCGCCCGCCGCCGACGCCACCCCACCCGCCGGAGCCCCGAGCCGCCGGAGTCCGACGAGGTAGCCGCGCCGAGCCGCCGGTTTTCTAAAGAAAACCAATCTGGTTTTTGTTAGAAAACCCTAGATTCGTTTTTTTAGAATTAGATCGGTTTTTTCGGTTTATCCTTTTAGCGAGTGTTCGCCCGTTCGTCCGTTTTTAACGGACGAATTCGCCATTTAGTTTCAGTTAACGAACGTTCGTTCATTAATCTGTTCGTCGGTTTTTCTTTTTCCCGGATTTTCCGCGGTTATTTCTGATCGCGATTTCTGATCCGATTTTTGTTCTAGTATAACTTTTCGCTCGTTTATTGGAATTAGGCAATTCAAGCGCCTGGAGTTTCCACTCGAAACCCTCTTTCCGTTTAACCTACTCAAACAAGTTTTTGCTTTTGTAAAATTTTGACTTAGATCCAGATTAGTAAATGAAGTTTGGTTCTTTTGTCGTTTGACTTTCGTTGTTTCGTTCAATTTGATTCTTTTTGCAAACCAGAGTTCTTAAGTTGAACTTTTTGGTTAGTTCTCTTATTTGTGTTTTACCCGTGCATTAGATGAGTACTTATTGTATGCTTGTTTGTTTGCGATAGAGTAACCGGAGTGCGCCGCTTACTACTTTGAATCTCTAGGTTTCGCGGATCATCACCAAGGCAAGTAACACTTTGATCATACTTTCCAATACCCAGTTTTCATTGCATTAGTTATATCCTCAAACACTTGCATGACTAGGATCTGTTTTAATATGTGGGTTTTGGGAAGTAGATGAGGTAGTGCCTAGTTCCTGTTTTATTATCAAACCCTTGGGAGTTACTTCTACGTTTGCTTGTTATGCCATGCTATGCTAGTAGACGTGGATTGGGTGAGAGTATCCATGACAGATGTGAGATTGTTAAATTAATGGTTTATTTAAGGTGGCAACTTAAACACACATCTGGGTGAATTGACGCACCTGGGTATTCTAGCGATTGCCTGTTTTTCTTTATGGACCGCCACCCAGACTCAAAGGGATCATGAGATATTTCATACTAGAAACTTCCGTGTGCAGCCACAAGCTACTATGGGCTCTAGCATAGTTGACTAAGTCGTGTGAACTCTTATAGTGGTGGACTAGCAGATGTAGGGGATGTAGGTTGGTACGGTCTACCCGATCGTAAGGTGCTAGTGCTTCTGAAAGACTATGTCTCAGTCATCCGTTTCTCAAACATCATGTAGTGCGAGAATCCCAACGGAGGAGATCGAGTCTTGTGGGGAAAAATGCACAAACCTCTGCAGAGTGTATAAACTAATCATGGTTAGCCGTGTCCCCGGTTATGGACGTTTTGAGTATCTAGTACTTGGATTATCATGTGAATCTCATCATGTTACTTTAATTAATATTGTTGGGTTTTATTGATAATGCTTAATTGGGGTTGAGAGGATGTCTATCTTCTCAATGTTCAACAACCACCATGATAGTTAAATAAAAAAAAATATTCCTTTGTAGTAGGGAAAAATTGGCTTTATGCAAAATGTAAACATAGAGCTCTCCACCAGCCATATATGCATGTAGTATAGCTCTATTCTTCCATTACTCTCTATGTGTTACATTGCCAGCATATTCCACGTGCTGACCCGTTTTCGGGCTGCAACGTTCATGTTGCAGACTTTTCAGACGACGATGTAATGCCCAGGATGGAGTTATACCTCCTACGTGTCGAGGCACGACTTAAAGGCATAAGTCCATCCTAGAATGATCTCAAGTTTGGTAATCTTTGCACATCTCATGTAAAAGAGGGGATTGTAAACATAAATAGTTGGCTTACACTCGCCACGTCACACAAATACAATACATGTCTCAAACATCATACATTAAGAATATCACAACCCTCTAAGGGCAAAATCCAAATGTCAAGATACCAAACTTAGATAAATAAACCACAGGCGGATCGAATCCTAGTAGAAGTCTCCACTACTGATCATCCGGATAACGAACATAGTACCGACTACGCTCCTCGTCGAACTCCCAATCCAGCTCGGTGCCATCACCTGGATAGCTCACAGCTGGACCTGCATCTGGTGTGGTGAAGTAACTGTGAGCCACAGAGGACTCAGCAATCCCGTTCCCGGGTAACAAGACTATTTAAGCCTTGGGAGAGGATAAGGCTGAAGAAAAGAATAAGTGTCTGCAGCAGCAACTAGCAACTAGCTTACGTGAGTGAGAGCGAGAAGAGAAAGCCTCGGATGAGAAGATGATCACGAAGTGATCCTAGCTACAACACGTCAAACATAACCCCTCCGTGTTCAACTCCCGAATCCCTATTCGGAAATTGACGGTCACGGAACACACGCTGGTAGTGTATTGGAAACATTGTGTCAAGTTATCTACAACCGGATATTAACAAGCTCCCATCTGCCACATAACCGCGGGCACGGCTTTCGAAAGTTCATAACCCTGCAGGGGTGTTCCAACTTGACCCATTACAAGCCCACGATCCGCGGAGTCGCAACTCCAAAGTGGGAAGACCCGAGTATTCTCGGAATCCCGTGCTCAAGATATACCGAACTAAGGTAAGGCTAATCCAGCAAATCCTCCTGGCGTGTCGACACCCTGATAGTAGCCGCGCGTATCTAAGTCTCAGGACACGACCGGATGGGCGATTCTACAGGTTTATATCAATCCTCGAGTTTTCTCGTGGTGACCCCGCAGACTCCCCGTTTCGGACCAACACTCATGAGGAGCACTGGCCCGGGGTTGTTGACTAAGAACTTGGGTTAATTACTCCCTATGCAAGTTATTTAGTTATTAGGCAAATAGTACCAAAGTTGGGACTTGCTGGAAAAGACTTAGCACTTAGCGGTTTATCGAGGGGGTCCCATACACCCCAACCGTGTTAGGAACGCATAATCAAGGAATATAACACCGGTTTATACGGTTCCTAACGGCATGAGTGGAACAAATCACCAAGCAAAAGGCTTAGCCTTCCACCCTTGCCAATATATAGATGATTTCATTTAGCAATTATATAGTGTGATATAACCCAACCAAACTTCAACATGAAGCAAGCATCTTCGATCATCACCTGCAACTAGCAATGCTATAAGAAGGGCTGAGCGAAGCGTACTTAGCCAAACAACGGTTTGCGTAGGTAAGGTGGTTAAACATGGCAATGGTTACCAGTAGGAGGCTAACAGGAAGAACATGGGCATCGAGGCAAAACTATAGAGCGGAACTACTAGCAATAGGCAAAGATAGTAATGTTATCGGGGTTCGGTCATCTTGCCTGAAGAGGAGTCGTTCGGATCGTAAGAAGGGTCCTCGTGCTCAACCTCGTTGGTAACCTCGTGCTCGTACTCATACTCGGTCTCAGCTTCCGGCTCTAAACAAAACAATCACACAAGGCACAAATCAACAAGATGCAATGCGCACTCGAAAAAGATGGATGCATGAAGGATGCACTAAGGATGCACACGGAGCACGGAAATAGCACTCAAGCAATTCACCTCAAAACATGATAACAATATGATATTATGAATCTACATAGAAAATCAATCAAGTTTCATATAAGACTCACTGAAATCGGAGTTACGGGCTAAAAGTTATGCCCGAAACAAGAAATGAGCGAAAGCTGAAAATTACAGCAACATAGCAACTTCGGAGCACAAAATAATTAAGCTACAGCACTCAAACAGCATGTCAAAGGACATGAACATAAACTAGACATATCCTACAGCAAATAAGTCCAAAGGTGCACCCCCAAAGGAGCCACGGATCAATAGCAATGAGCTTGGACATATTGAACTTGACAATAAAATTCTGGCAGCAGAATTTTATTGAAACATTGGAGCAAAAGATAAACATGCTACAGCCACTCAAATAGGCATGTGAGAACATGAATTGAAATCCAACAATATATACTACAAGGAACAAACAAGATTCACTCAAAATCTATCATGGTTTGTCCTAGAGCAGCAAGCAAACATGGCATCGGAACGTTACAGATTTCAGACTTAGTGAAAAACCACTAAGTCCTAAAACAGCAGTTTCATCATGGCATCTAAACGAGCAAGTTTAAGTCACGTCGAAACTAAACATGGCAAGTGGTAAGCACCTCATCAAAGTACACATGATGGTGATTCCGAAACACACAAGCATGCTTCATGGAGATAAACACAACGATAGCAATGAGCTCAACAAGATGGCATTTCATAACAAGTGAAACAACATCACAGCCACATGGCACTTTGCAACGAGGATAAACATGGCAAGAATAAATCTATTATGCAACCTATCACAAACAACATGGAGAGCATGGCAAGACGAACACGTGGACATGTCATTTGCATCATTCGGACAAACGAGCTAAAAGTTATCACATGGCAAAGATGACATAAAAACATCACATAGGAGCAATTATACCGGGATGCACTCTTGCAACGGGAAAACAAGCATCTAGATGATCTCTAACATGCATGACACAAAAAGATGAAACGTAGTGCTAATCACCACGAACGTCTGGACATGCTATTTGCGCGAAACGGAACACCACACTAAAAGTTAGAGCAGTTAGAAAACATCATCAGCAACTAATAACAGGGACATGGATGAAATTAGGGTCAACCTCAGATCTGGGCTCGGGTGGATCTGGATCGGCGAAGTGGATCGGGCGCGGCGCTGGCCCGGCCTAGGAGGCGGCGGGATCCGGCCCGGTTGGCTGGCTCCTGGCGGCCTGGCGGTCGGGGCCTCGCGGAGGCGAGGGAGGCCCGCGGGGCGGAGGCGGCCCGCGGTGGAGGCGCCCGGCGCTGGAGCGGCCTGGTCCGCGGAGCGGAGCGACTCGGAGGGAGGAACGGAGTAGTGGGCCGGCCCGGTGGCGCGGGAGCTGGCGCGCGGGAGGCGGCGTACGGGCCGAAGGGAGCGGCGACCCAGGGCGATGCGGCTGGTCGGCGCGACGAGGAGGGACGAGCTGGCGTCAAAGGCGGGCCCTGGTGGCGGAGTGCGGCCTGGTGCGGTGGTGCGGTCGGGCCAGGAAGGAGGGCGACGAGCGGACGGGCCGGGGTGCGGGGAAGTGGTCCCTGGCGCTCGGTCGCTCGCGGGAGGCCGAGGCCGTTGACCAGGCGGTCGGCGAAGGAGCTGGGGCTCGGCTGGCTCGAGGAGGAAACGAAGGACCTGGTCGGCGCGGCGATCTGATTCCTGCGGGAGGAAGGAGCCAAGTGGAGAGGAGGGGTTGGCTAGATCCAGATTTTTAGGGGGAAGGAGGAGAAGAAAAACTAGGGATGCCCAAAATGGACATAGGGGTCTAAATATAGCAGATTTTAGGGTTAGGGGGGATTTGGGGGTGTTACGAGCCCTCCGATCGCGATCCGACAAATCCGATCGCGGGGGGAGTTTAGAAGGGCCTAGGAGAAGGTAGTGGCTGTTGTAGGGGTGTTCCTGGGACACAAAGTGAAGGCACTTTGGACCCACACGAATAACTGAAGGGATAGCAAGCGGAGTCCAAACGCGATGAGATTTGAGAGGCGGGTTACACACAACAAAACAACAACACACGACAAGTCTCGCGGCACACCGGTAACGTTACACGCCCTAACAACAAAGTAGGCCTACGGGACGTCACGAACACGTGAGGGAGCTCCGGAACGCGAAACGGACAACGGGAAGGAACGCGTGGAACCGGATGCAACCGACAACACAAATGCAATGCGATGCACATGTCTACATGATATGAATGAATGCCACACACGCACACAACAAAACGACGAAAACCCGAAAGACAAAGAACCCGAAATGGAAATAGATGGAGCCGGAGATATATTATATACCCAAAAGGGAAAGTATTACATCCGGGGCATTACAAACTCTCCTCTACTACAAAAAGATCTCGTCCCGAGATCTAGGACTAGAAAAAGGAAGGGTACTCGGAACGAAGACGATCTTCTCGCTCCCACGTAGCCTCTCGGTCGGTGTGATGTGACCCCTTGACTTTCAAGAATTTGATGGACTTGTTGCGGGTCTTGCGTTCGGTTTCTTCGAGAATAGCAACTGGATGCTCTCGGTAGGACAGGTCTTGTTGAAGATCAATCTCTTCAAACGGAATCATGCGCTCAGGTGCCTTGAAGCATTTGCGAAGTTGAGACACATGGAACACATCATGAACATTGGCGAAGTTTGGAGGGAGCTCAAGTTGATAGGCTAGATCGCCTCTTTTGCCGAGAATCTTGAAAGGCCCGACGTATCTAGGAGCAAGCTTTCCTTTGATACCGAATCTTTGGGTGCCTTTCATCGGAGACACACGGAGATAGACATGATCATCAATGTTGAAAGCCAAATCACGATGCTTGCCGTCATAGTAGCTCTTCTGACGCGACTGAGCGGCCTTGAGATTCTCACGTTTGACTTTGCACATTTCTTCGGCTTCTGAGATCAAGTCATTGCCAAGAAGTTGACGTTCACCTGTTTCAGACCAGTTGAGAGGGGTACGGCACTTTCTGCCATAGAGGATTTCAAACGGTGCTTTGCCGGCACTTGCTTGAAAGTTGTTGTTGTAAGAGAACTCGGCAAATGGAAGGCAGTCTTCCCATTTCATGCCAAAGGAGATGACACAGGCTCTGAGCATGTCTTCTAGAATCTGATTCACTCGCTCGACTTGACCACTAGTCTGAGGGTGAAAAGCAGTGCTGAACCTGATCTTAGTGCCCATGGCGGACTGAAAGGAGTCCCAGAACCTTGAAGTGAACAAACTTCCACGGTCTGAGGAAATAACTTGAGGAATGCCATGTAAAGACACAATTCTGGAAGTGTACAACTCAGCCAATTGAGCTGCATTGATTGATTCTTTGACTGGCAGGAAGTGAGCGACTTTGGTAAGCTTGTCAATCACCACAAAGATAGCATCATTTCCTCGCTTGGATTTAGGAAAGCCAATGACGAACTCCATTTCAATGTGGTCGAACTTCCACTCGGGAATAGGAAGAGGTTGGAGAAGACCGGGTGGACGTTGATGTTTTGCTTTCACTCTTCTGCAAACATCACATTCATTTACGAATTGGGCAATCTCCCTTTTCATGCGTGTCCACCAGTAAGACTGCTTGAGGTCTTGGTACATCTTGGAACTGCCAGGATGAATGGAAAGGAGAGAATCATGTGCTTCTTCCATTATGAGCTTCCTGAGATCACCTTTGGGAACAACGAGTTTGTCCTCGAAGAACAAGGTATCTCTCTCATCAACACGGAAGCACTTGTATTTTGGAGTGCCCTTTGCAATACCATGTTTCACCTTCTTCACCATGGTATCCCTGAGTTGGGCCTCACGGACCTGATCTTCCAAGGTAGGAGCAATTTGAAGATTTGCAAGAAAACCCTGCGGAACAACTTGGAGGTTGAGCTTCCTGAATGCTTCACAAAGCTCAGGCTGGCACGGCTTGATAAGAAGGCTGTTGCAATATGCCTTTCTGCTCAAAGCATCTGCAATCACATTCGCCTTGCCAGGAGTGTATTCAATGCTGGGATTATACTCTTGGATCATTTCAACCCAACGAGTCTGACGGAGGTTCAGATGCGGCTGTGTGAAGATGTACTTCAAGCTCTTGTGATCAGTGAAGATGTCGACTTTTCTGCCCAACAACAGATGTCTCCACGTAATCAAAGCATGTACCACAGCTGCTAGCTCGAGATCATGTGTGGGATAGTTCTTCTCACTTGGCTTTAGCTGACGAGAAGTGTATGCCACAATTCTCTTATCTTGCATAAGCACACCACCAAGGCCTTGAAGAGAAGCATCACAGAATACTTCATAGGGCTTGGACTCATCTGGAGGAGTCAGAACTGGAGCAGAGACAAGCTTTTCTTTGAGAGTTTTGAATGCCACTTCACACTCTGGAGACCAAAAGTATTTGACATTCTTCTGAAGCAAGTTGGAAAGAGGCTTGGCAATCTTGGAGAAGTTCTCAACGAACCTTCTGCAATAGCTGGCAAGACCCAGAAAACTGCGGAGCTGCTTGACGTTCTGAGGAGCTTCCCAGTTGACAATTGCTTCAACTTTCTCGGGATTAACCGCAATACCGTCAGCTGAGATGATATGGCCCAGGTACAAAACCTTATCGAGCCAAAACTCGCACTTGGAGAACTTGGCATAGAATTTATGGTCTCGGAGTCGATCAAGAACCAGACGTAAGTGCTTTTCGTGATCTTCTTCATTCTTGGAAAACACCAGAATATCATCCCGATACACAAGCACAAACTCGCCAGTATAGGGGTTGAAGATGTAGTGCATCATCCTAGAAAAGGTAGGAGGAGCATTGGCGAGACCGAAGGACATGACGGTATACTCGTATGAACCGTAGCTCGTTTGGAAGGCCGTCTTGGGAATGTCTTCCTCGCGAATGCGAATTTGATGATAGCCCATTCGGAGGTCAAGCTTAGAGAACACTTTAGCTCCTTTGGGCTGCTCGAAGAGTTCGTTGATGTTGGGGAGCGGATATTTGTTCTTTATTGTCTTCTTGTTCAATGGCCGGTAATCAACACAAAGACGCTCCGTGCCATCTTTCTTCTTGACAAATAAGACACCACAGCCCCAAGGAGACGTACTAGGCCTGATGAGACCCATACTCTCCTGTTTATCAAGCTGCTTCTTCAATTCCTTCAATTCATCCGGAGAGAGCTTGTACGGACGCCGGCATGCTGGCTCAGTACCCGGCTCGAGTTCAATGACAAATTCCACCTGACGGTGTGGAGGCATGCCGGGAAGTTCTTCAGGAAAGACGTCTTGATATTCGTTCACCACCGGAATTTGAGATATGGCATTAATCTCGCCCTTATCATTCAGAGAGAAAAGCGTGATAGTGTTATCCCTGGAGGCAAAGATAATCACATCTTCATCAGGATGAGTCATCTTGACTTCCTTTTGAGCACAATCAATGTGAGCATCATGCTGAGAAAGCCAATCCATTCCGAGGATGAGGTCGATGTCAGAATTACCAAGAACCACCGGTTTAGCCAGAAAGCGATAATCTCCCATGCGAATAGAAACATCCGGAGCATAGACACTAGAAGTCATAATCCTGCCCGGAGAAACAACTTGCAACTTCTGAGGCAAATTTGAAGTGACAACATCATACTTGGATGCAAATGGTTGAGACATGAAAGAACATGAAGCACCCGAATCAAATAACACTTTAGCTGGAAAAGAGTTAACTGAGAGGTTACCCAAAATGACATCAGAAGAATTCTCCGCTTGTGATGCATTCATCAGATTGACCCTTGCTGCCTTTGGATCATGCTTGACCATAGCGGTACCGACAGGAGGAGGAGGCGGAAGGCGCCTTGGGTTGTTGCACTTGTAGGAATAATGACCCTTCTGGCCACACTTGTAGCAAGTAACCTCAGAAAGCGGACGGGCAGGAGGAACACTTAGTCTTGGAGCTTGGAACTGTTGCTTGGACTGCTTGTTGGAGTTGGGTGGGTGGGAGAAACCACGTCCACTAGAGTTCTTGTTGTTGGGGTTGTTGGAGTTGTTGTAAGGAGCTTGAATCACTGGAGGAGGAGGAAGCCAGAATTTCTGATGCTTCGAGACCATCTGAGACGATGAGGAAGAGTGAACGGCATCTCGAATTCTCTTTTTAGAAGCCTCCATCTTAAGCTGAGCTGCTTCTTGTTTCAAAGCCATGCTATAGAACTTGTCGAATTCATCCGGCTCGAACAAGGTGAGAGCAAGTTGAAGTTCATCTTTGAGACCTCCACGGAACTGGTAGATTTTGCTCTTGGCATCAGGAATGTCTTGCTTAGCATAGCGGGCGAGGTTTTGGAACTTGACATTATACTGATAGACTGTCATGGAGCCCTGCTTCAGGTTGCGGAATTGCTCACGCATACCCTCGATGACACTTGTAGGAATGTGGTGCGAGCGAAAATCCTTGCAGAAATTCTCCCAAGAGATCACTTGACCTGGCCTGAAGTCTTTGTACTGCTGCCACCAATCAGCTGCTTGATCTTTTAGTTGGAATGCTGCGAACTTCACATAATCATCTTCCTTCACGTTACTGCACTCAAAATGCTTCATTATGTCGGTTAACCAATCTTCAGCATCAAGAGGGTCGACACAGTAACTGAAAGCTTTAGGATTGTTGGCCAAGAACTGGTTGAGAGTAGCATGGTGCTGCTGGTTGAAGAAGTTGCCTTGATTCCCTGGAACACCCTGATTAGCTTGATTAGCTTGCATCTGTTGCATCATCTGCATCAACATCTGAGTGTTCTGAGCTGTAGTCTGCATAATCGCTCTCCAAGCCTCAGGCGGAGGAGGAGGGGAAGGAGGACGTTCTGGAACCTCTTCACCCTCTGGGTTAGTGTTGGGAACCCTTTTCGGAGCCATCCTGAAAGAGATGACCACGAATCAGCAATTGATTGACAGAAGGCATAAGCTGAATCAATGGAATGAATTGCAACAAGTCTTCACAATAATCATTCGAACAATAAGAACGAATGAAATCATTCGAACAAGAGGAACGAATGCAATTCTCAGTTAAATGATAACATCAATCTTCACGGGAAGCCACATAGGGGACAAAAGGTAAAATAAGAAAACAAGAAGGTACAGACGGGAACAAACACAAGAGAGGAGTTTCGTTCTAACATCTTTGTGCTGAAAGCATATGAACGCGTTACGAAAAGGTTTTGCAATCCCCGGATCAGCATAGCCAAGGACCCTTTAAGATGCAACTCCTGATAGTAACATCGGTCATATAACCCCTTCACTCAATGTAGAACCCCGAACTCACTAACCTGCATCCGTTGGAAGAATGCCTACGATCTACTGGATAAAACCCACCTATAAATTTCCGAAAGATTCCAGTTATGCAATCAGGTGTTGGGGATACACGGGAAGCACCGCGCAATCAACTCTAAACCTACATCCAGGTGTATCCATCCTTCAACACATAACCAGTCTTTCTCGGAAACTGTGCCTCGGACCTTCTAAAAGCATCCACTATAACAAGCTATGGCAATACTCCCGAACTACCTCCCCAGTACTGGGTGATGTCGGGGTTATCTTGCCACTGGCCGTATAGGAGAGATTTTCGATGTCGGCCGTCTTAAGTATTTAGTACTGCCGCGATATGCTTGTGACGACAATACCCCGAAGCTCAACTCCCCGGGACACTGCCACAACCCCTAATGTCAGGAGGCATCGAGAACAATATCCTCGTCACAAGAACATCGAAACAATCCCAGAATACTCGCGGGATTCCTAAAAAAAATGTGTGCAATTTTTGAAGATAGGAGAGACAAGAGTAGTCGTCAGGAGTCCTCACCAGAGAGAAAGGGGATGAGAAGCAAAGAAATCCTACTCTCCGATATAATATAGGACTCAAAATGTTTTCAGTGTGTGCCTAGACTCGACCGTCAACGATTCGATCAATCAGTGGGGGCTCCTAGGTCGGAGAAGGCTCTGAATACCAACTTGTAATGCCCAGGATGGAGTTATACCTCCTACGTGTCAAGGCACGACTTAAATGCATAAGTCCATCCTAGAATGATCTCAAGTTTGGTAATCTTTGCACATCTCATGTAAAAGAGGGGATTGTAAACATAAATAGTTGGCTTACACTCGCCACGTCACACAAATACAATACATGTCTCAAACATCATACATTAAGAATATCACAACCCTCTAAGGGCAAAATCCAAATGTCAAGATACCAAACTTAGATAAATAAACCACAGGCGGATCGAATCCTAGTAGAAGTCTCCACTACTGATCATCCGGATAACGAACATAGTACCGACTACGCTCCTCGTCGAACTCCCAATCCAGCTCGGTGCCATCACCTGGATAGCTCACAGCTGGACCTGCATCTGGTGTGGTGAAGTAACTGTGAGCCACAGAGGACTCAGCAATCCCGTTCCCGGGTAACAAGACTATTTAAGCCTTGGGAGTGGATAAGGCTGAAGAAAAGAATAAGTGTCTGCAGCAGCAACTAGCAACTAGCTTACGTGAGTGAGAGCGAGAAGAGAAAGCCTCGGACGAGAAGATGATCACAAAGTGATCCTAGCTACAACACGTCAAACATAACCCCTCCGTGTTCAACTCCCGAATCCCTATTCGGAAATTGACAGTCACGGAACACACGCTGGTAGTGTATTGGAAACATTGTGTCAAGTTATCTACAACCGGATATTAACAAGCTCCCATCTGCCACATAACCGCTGGCACGGCTTTCGAAAGTTCATAACCCTGCAGGGGTGTTCCAACTTGACCCATTACAAGCCCACGATCCGCGGAGTCGCAACTCCAAAGTGGGAAGACCCGAGTATTCTCGGAATCCCGTGCTCAAGATATACCGAACTAAGGTAAGGCTAATCCAGCAAATCCTCCCGGCGTGTCAACACCCTGATAGTAGCCGCGCGTATCTAAGTCGCATGACACGACCGGATGGGCGACTCTACAGGTTTATATCAATCCTCGAGTTTCCTCGTGGTGACCCCGCAGACTCGCCGTTTCGGACCAACACTCATGAGGAGCACTGGCCCGGGGTTGTTGATTAAGAACTCGGGTTAGTTACTCCCTATGCAAGTTATTTAGTTATTAGGCAAATAGTACCAAAGTTGGGACTTGCTGGAAAAGACTTAGCACTTAGCGGTTTATCGAGGGGGTCCCATACAACCCAACCGTGTTAGGAACGCATAATCAAGGAACATAACACCGGTTTATACGGTTCCTAACGGCATGAGTGGACCAAGTCACCAAGCAAAAGGCTTAGCCTTCCACCCTTGCCAATGTATAGATGATTTCATTTAGCAATTATATAGTGTGATATAACCCAACCAAACTTCAACATGAAGCAAGCATCTTCGATCTTCACCTGCAACTAGCAATGCTATAAGAAGGGCTGAGCGAAGCGTACTTAGCCAAACAACGGTTTGCGTAGGTAGGGTGGTTAAACATGGCAATGGTTACAAGTAGGAGGCTGACAGGAAGAACATGGGCATCGAGGCAAAACTATAGAGCGGAACTACTAGCAATAGCCAAAGATAGTAATGTTATCGGGGTTCGGTCATCTTGCCTGAAGAGGAGTCGTTCGGATCGTAAGAAGGGTCCTCGTGCTCAACCTCGTTGGTAACCTCGTGCTCGTGCTCGTACTCGGTCTCAGCTTCCGGCTCTAAACAAAACAATCACACGAGGCACAAATTAACAAGATGCAATGCGCACTCGAAAAAGATGGATGCATGAAGGATGCACTAAGGATGCACACGGAGCACGGAAATAGCACTAAAGCAATTCACCTCAAAACATGATAACAATATGATATTATGAATCTACACAGAAAATCAATCAAGTTTCATATAAGACTCGCTGAAATCGGAGTTACGGGCTAAAAGTTATGCCCGAAACAAGAAATGAGCGAAAGCTGAAAATTACAGCAACATAGCAACTTCGGAGCACAAAATAATTAAGCTACAGCACTCAAACATCATGGCAAAGGACATGAACATAAACTAGACATATCCTACAGCAAATAAGTCCAAAGGTGCACCCCCAAAGGAGCCACGGATCAATAGCAATGAGCTTGGACATATTGAACTTGACAATAAAATTCTGGCAGCAGAATTTTATTGAAACTTTGGAGCAAAAGATAAACATGCTATAGACACTAAAATAGGCATGTGAGAACATGAATGGAAAGCCAACAATATATACTACAAGGAACAAACAAGATCCACTCAAAATATATCATGGTTTGTCCTAGAGCAGCAAGCAAACATGGCATCGGAACGTTACAGATTTCAGACTTAGTGAAAAACCACTAAGTCCTAAAACAGCAGTTTCATCATGGCATCTAAACGAGCAAGTTTAAGTCACGTCGAAACTAAACATGGCAAGTGGTAAGCACCTCATCAAAGTACTCATGATGGTGATTCCGAAACACACAAGCATGCTTCATGGAGATAAACACAACGATAGCAATGAGCTCAACAAGATGGCATTTCATAACAAGTGAAACAACATCACAGCCACATGGCACTTTGCAACGAGGATAAACATGGCAAGAATAAATCTATTATGCAACCTATCACAAACAACATGGAGAGCATGGCAAGACGAACACGTGGACATGTCATTTGCATCATTCGGACAAACGAGCTAAAAGTTATCACATGGCAAAGATGACATAAAAACATCACATAGCAGCAATTATACCGGGATGCACTCTTGCAACGGGAAAACAAGCATCTAGATGATCTCTCACATGCATGACACAAAATGATGAAACGTAGTGCTAATCACCACGAACGTCTGGAAATGCTATTTGCGCGAAACGGAGCACCACACTAAAAGTTAGAGCAGTTAGAAAACATCATCAGCAACTAATAACAGGGACTTGGATGAAATTAGGGTCAACCTCAGATCTGGGCTCGGGTGGATCTGGATCGGCGAAGTGGATCGGGCGCGGCGCTGGCCCGACCTAGGAGGCGGCGGGATCCGGGCCGGTTGGCTGGCTCCTGGCGGCCTGGCGGTCGGGGCCTCGCAAAGGCGAGGGAGGCCCGCGGGGCGGAGGCGGCCCGCGGTGGAGGCGCCCGGCGCTGGAGCGGCCTGGTCCGCGGAGCGGAGCGACTCGGAGGGAGGAACGGAGTAGTGGGCCGGCCCGGTGGCGCGGGAGCTGGCGCGCGGGAGGCGGCGTACGGGCCGAAGGGAGCGGCGGCCCAGGGCGATGCGGCTGGTCGGCGTGACGAGGAGGGACGAGCTGGCGTCGAAGGCGGGCCCTGGTGGCGGAGTGCGGCCTGGTGCGGTGGTGCGGTCGGGCCAGGAAGGAGGGCGACGAGCGGACGGGCCGGGGTGCGGGGAAGTGGTCCCTGGCGCTCGGTCGCTCGCGGGAGGCCGAGGCCATTGACCAGGCAGTCGGCGAAGGAGCTGGGGCTCGGCTGGCTCGAGGAGGAAACGAAGGACCTGGTCGGCGCGGCGATCTGATTCCTGCGGGAGGAAGGAGCCAAGTGGAGAGAGGGGTTGGCTAGATCCAGATTTTTAGGGGGAAGGAGGAGAAGAAAAACTAGGGATGCCCAAAATGGACATAGGGGTCTAAATATAGCAGATTTTAGGGTTAGGGGGGATTTGGGGGTGTTAGGAGCCCTCCGATCGCGATCCAACGGATCCGATCGCGGGGGGAGTTTAGAAGGGCCTAGGAGAAGGTAGTGGCTGCTGTAGGGGTGTTTCTGGGACACAAAGTGAAGGCACTTTGGACCCACACGAATAACTGAAGGGATAGCAAACGGAGTCCAAACGCGACGAGATTTGAGAGGCGGGTTACACACAACAAAATAACAACACACGACAAGTCTCGCGGCACACCGGTAACGTTACACGCCCAAACAACAAAGTAGGCCTACGGGACGTCACGAACACGTGAGGGAGCTCCGGAACGCGAAACGGACAACGGGAAGGAACGCGTGGAACCGGATGCAACCGACAACACAAATGCAATGCGATGCACATGTCTACATGATATGAATGAATGCCACACACGCACACAACAAAACGACGAAAACCCGAAAGACAAAGAACCCGAAATGGAAATAGATGAAGCTGGAGATATATTATATACCCAAAAGGGAAAGTATTACATCCGGGGCATTACAGACGAGTAAGGTGCTTTTAGGTCGTGGTTCTATACTCAGTGATGTCATTGGAGTTGATGGACTCACTTATCATCCAAGCCTTCCTTTGTTATCGTTATTAGATGGCCTTAAGCCTTACTTATTGTAATAAGTTCTCTTTTGAGACATTCGATGTAATAAGTGTGTGATTGCTATTCTGTTATAAATCCTTCAAGTACTGCGCGTGTCAGCATTACTGATCCAGGGATGACACTAAAGCACAGAGATCAGAAAGTTTGAGGTCTGGTCGCTACATGAATAATATGTTGAGTAAAGAAAACAATTGGACACTTCCTGAACCAGCTCCTAAGCCAACTCCGAAGAAAAGGGGTATTCTATTTCTCAGTCCTGAAAATATGCAAGAGGCAATGAAATCTATGAAAGAAAAAGGTATTAAAGCTGAAGATGTTAAGAATTTACCACCTATTGAAGAAATACATGGTCTTGATAACCCGACACAGGTAGTAAAGGTAAATTCTCTCTATAGATTTGATGAAGGTGATATTCCTCGTAATAAGTCTGCTAGCCAATGCTGAGATGAGTTTGACAATTTTATTGTTAAACAAGAAGAAAACTTCAATGCTTATGTTAGTACACAATTGAAACGTAATTCTTCTATGATTAAACACTTGAGTGATTATATGTCTAGAGTTAAAGGTGAACTTAAACTTATTAGTAAACATGCTTCTATGGTTACCACTCAGGTAGAGAAGTGCTTAAAGCACAAAATGATTTGCTCAACGAATTAAATAATAAGAAAAATGATAATGATGTTAGAGTTATTACTAGAGGGGGTAGAATGACTCAGGAACCTTTGTATCCTAAGGGCCACCCTAAGAGAGTTGAGCAAGATTCTCAAAGAACCAATGTTGATGCACCTAGTCCTTCTAAGAAGAAGAAAAAGAAAAATGACAGGACTTTGCATGCTTCTAGTGAACTTGTTGTTGACACGCCTGAGAATCCAAATGATATTTCTATTTCTGATGCTGAAACACAATCTGGTAATGAACACGAACCTAGTGATAATGTTAATGATGATGCTCAACTTAGCAATAACAAAGATGTAGAGATTAAACCTACTGTTGATCTTGATAACCCACAATCAAAGAATCAACGTTATGATAAAAGAGACTTCGTTGCTAGGAAGCACGGTAAAGAAAGAGAACCATGGGTTCAGAAACCCATGCCTTTTCCTCCAAAACCATCAAAGAAAAAGGATGATGAGGATTTTGAGCGCTTTGCTGAAATGATTAGACCTATCTTTTTGCGTATGCATTTGACTGATATGCTTAAAACAAATCCTTATGCTAAGTATATGAAAGATATTGTGACAAATAAAAGAAAGATACCTGAAGTTGAAATTTCCACCATGCTTGCCAATTATACTTTTAAACGTAGAATACCAAAGAAACTAGGATATCCAGGAGTACCAACTATACCATGCTCCATTAAAAGAAACTATGTTAAAACTGCTTTATGTGATCTTGGAGCCAGTGTTAGTGTTATGCCTCTCTCTTTATATTGTAGAGTTGATTTGAATAAGTTGACACCTACTGAAATATCTTCGCAAATGGCCGATAAATCACCTGCTATACCTGTCGGTATTTGTGAGGATGTGCCTGTAGTGGTTGTAAACGTTACTATTTTAACGGACTTTGTTATTCTTGATATTCCCGAGGACGATAGTATGTCGATTATCCTTGGTAGACCCTTATTGAATACTGCAGGGCTGTTATTGATTGCAACAAAGGCAATGTCACTTTTCATGTCAATGGTAATGAGCACACGGTACACTTTCCGAGGAAACAACCTCAAGTCCACAGCATCAATTCTATTGGAAAATTTACAACGATCAGTTTTGGAGGGTTTGAATTCCCTCTTCCTACTGTCAAGAAGAAATATGATATTCTTATTGTTGGGGACATGCATATCCCCGTTGAGGTAACCTAGTGTTATTCGAAAATTCTCCGGTTTAATGTTATACGGAAAGAGTTTGTTAACAAGACTTGATCAACCTTGTTAATGGATTCCTTTTGATGAGCATGAGATGGATGAAGTTAGAAAGCACAACTCTCTGTACCCTCTTTTTACTTTCTGTTATTTAGATTAAATAAAGCAAAAATAGTTTTTTCTAGCTGTTCTCTGAATTATCCTTGCAATAAGAAATACCCCGAAAATAAAAGTTCTCCAAATGTCCCGAAAATGAAATATGATTTTTGGTAGAATATTAAGAATTATTGGCACTGAGAACACACCAGGTGGCCACATCATCTGGCCACAAGGGTCCAGGGCGCGCCCTACCCCCCTGGGCGCACCCCCATCCTCGTGGGCCCCACGTGGCCCCCTCCACTGATTCCAGCACCCACACACTTCATCTTCCTCCAGAAAAAAATCCTCCCATAGCTTAAACCCATTATCTAGCTCATCTTGCTGCCATTTTCGATCTCCTTGCTCAAAGCTCCATTCACAAAACTGTTTGGGGAGATTGTTCTTCGGTATGTGACTCCTCCAATGGTCCAATTAGATTTTGTTCTAGTGCTCTATTTATTGCAAAAAAAATCTGCTAAGGTGACCCTGTTCTTGAGCTTGCATGTCAAATTTATATGGTCCCAAGTAGTTCTAATGCATGATATAGTCTCTAGGCACTTGTGGGGGTAGTTGCTATCAATTTTGTAGATGTTTTGTTCACTTTTATTTTGAGTCACTAAAAAATTCAGAAATTTTCAGAGGAAGAAAATGTTGAAGAGATTTTTGAAAGGCTCTTCAAGACGAAGCTCAAAGGATAAGCAAAATTAGGAAAATGAAAAGCCCAAATACAATCTTCCGCGCACTGTGGAGATTCGTCCGTGTGAATGGCCTTGTGATGAGTTCTCTAGAGCCGCCGGAATTTATGATGATTTTTTCACTTGGATGAGAAAGCAGGCCTCACCGACTTCCTCCATGACCAGCTCGAACAGCACATACATCATCCTACCCGATGACATTTATGTATATTGGGAGCGAACACAATCCCCAGAGCCTGAGCCTGAGCCATCTCCTGACCCATATCAGGAGTCTATTTATCAGTGGGATCCGCAGGAGCTCGCTAACCACTGGCACACCGAGGATCCTCCTCAGTATACTGGAGAGGACAACTTTGATCCATGTGCCTAAACCAAGTTAGGCCAAAAGCCTAAGCTTTGGGGAGTACGTATTTCTCACCGACATTACATTCATGTTCACACACTCATTCTAGTTGTCGGTGCTCATACTTTTTCATTGTACTATCCATGCTACTTTATTTTCTTTTCTAAGCCTTCTTCTTGTGTGTCTGAAAAACCTCAAGAAAACAAAAAAAAATAGTTGTAGCTTTTTAGCTAGTTTACTTTCCATGCCTGTAGTAGTAATAATTAAAGGAAAACCCAAAAAGATTTATCGTTCTTCTTTTGCTTGTTGGGAGCTTTCCCGTGTAAATGGTTTTATTTCTTTTCTTTGGGGGTTGAGAGGAGAAGACCATGATGAAAATGTTGGGTGGCTCTCATATTCATTACTGTTGATTTAACCAAGAGCCATACTACCTTGTCTTCTCCCTTGTATTGAATGCTTACTGATTCCAGCTTAGTCCAATGCACGTGCACTATTATTATTATCCACACCATTCGGTCGTGCGAGTGAAAGGCAATGATGACGATATATGATGAACTGATTGAGATGAGAGAAGCTGGTATGAACTCGACCTATCTTGTTTTTGTAAATATGAATTGTTCATCATTCCTGATTCGGCCTATTATCAATGAAACATGCTTGCAATGACAATTAGAGATTATAGTTGTTCATGCCATGCTTAATTAGCTAGGAATTTATAATAGTTTACCTTGCATGCCAGCATGCTATTAAAATGGTTGTAATGTGGTATGGTAGGGTGGTATCCTCCTTTGAACGATTCAAGTGGTTTGACTTGGCACATGTTCAAGCATGTAGTTGAAACAAAATCAACATAGCCTCCACGATATTTATGTTCATGGTTATTTATATCCTACTCATGCTTGCACTCATTGTTGATTAATTTAAATGCATGTTCATGACTGTTGTCGCTCTCTAGCTGGTCGCTTCCCAGTCTCTTTCTAGCCTTCACTTGTACTAAGCGGGAATACTGTTTGTGCATCCACTTCCATAAACCCCAATGTTATTCCATATGAGTCCACCAAACCTTCATATATGCGGTATTTACCCGCCGTTCCAAGTAAATTTGTATGTGCCAAACTCTAAACCTTCAAATGAAATTCTGTTTTGTATGCTCCAAATAGCTCATGTATCAACTAGGGCTTGATACGTCCATTTTGCATCATGCTTTTATGTTGATATTTATTGCACTATGGGTTGTTATTACACGTTATGTCACAATACTTATGCCTTTTCTCTCTTATTTTACAAGGTTTACATGAAGAGAGAGAATGCCGGCAGCTGGAATTCTGGGCTAGAAAAGGACCAAACATTGGAAACCTATTCTGCACAACTCAAAAAGCTCCGAAACTCCACGGGACACCGTTTCAGAAAATATAAAAAATATCTGGCAAAAGAGATTCACCAGGGGGGCACCATCTGTCCACGAGGGTGGAGGGCGCCCCCCTCTGGGCGCGCCCTCGTGCCTCGTGGGCCACTCGGTGATCCCCCGATGCCCATCTTGTCCTATATGAGGTGTTTTGACCTGGAAAAAAAATCAGAAGGAGGCTTTTGGGACCAGACGCCGCCGTCTCGAGGCGGAACGTTGGCAAAAACCAATCTAGGGCTCCGGCAGAGCTGTTCTGCCGGGGATACTTCCCTCCGGGAGGGGGAAATCGTCACCGCCGTCATCACCAACAACTCTCCCATCTTGGGGTGGGTTATCTTCATCAACATCTTCACCTGCACCATCTCCTCTCAAACCCTAGTTCATCTATTGTATCCAATTTGTCTACCCAAACCTAAGATTGGTACCCATGGGTTGCTAGTAGAGTTGATTACTCCTTGTAGTTGATGCTAGTTGGTTTACTTGGTGGAACATCATATGTTTAGATCCATTATGCATATTAATACCCCTCTGGTCATGAAAAATATTATGTCTTGTGAGTAGTTTCTTTTGTTCCTGAGGACATGGGAGAAGTCTTGCTATAAGTAGTCATGTGAATTTGGTATTCGTTCGATATTTTGA
Organism: Secale cereale; assembly: GCA_902687465.1. Taxonomy (NCBI): domain Eukaryota; kingdom Viridiplantae; phylum Streptophyta; class Magnoliopsida; order Poales; family Poaceae; genus Secale; species Secale cereale. The sequence goes on from LR738711.1 coordinate 423,410,272, forward strand.
TGACATGTATGTTGTGTCTCCTCTAGTGGTGTCATGTGAACATCGACTACATGACACTTCACCATGTTTGCGCCTAGAAAAAGGCATTGGGAAGTAATAAGTAGATGATGGGTTTCTAGAGTGACAGAAGCTTAAACCCTAGTTTATGTGTTGCTTCGTAAGGGGCTGATTTGGATCCACTTGTTTCATGCTATGGTTAGGTTTACCTTAATACTTATTTTGTAGTTGCGGATGCTTGCATTAGAGTTTAATCATAAGTGGTAGGCTTGTCCAAGTAAGGACAGCACCCAAGCACCGGTCCACCCACATACCAAATTATCAAAGTAACGAACGTGAATCATATGAACGTGATGAAAACAAGCTTGACGATAATTCCCATGTGTCCTCGGGAGCGTTTTCCTTCATATAAGAGTTTGTCCAGGCTTGTCCTTTGCTTCAAAAATAATTGGGCCATCTTGCTGCAATTTATTTACTTTTATTATTTGTCACTTTCTACCAATTACCTTATCACAAAACTATCCGTTACCTATAATTTCAGTGCTTGCAGAAAATACCTAGCTGAAAACTGCCTATCATTTCCTTCTGCTCCTCGTTGGGTTCGACACTCTTACTTATTGGAAGGACTAAGATAGATCCCCTACACTTGTGGTTCATCATGACTCTTTTCTGGCGCCTTTGCCGGGGAGTGAAGCGCCTTTGGTAAGTGGAATTCGGTAAGGAAAAATTTATATAGTGTGCTGAAATTTACTATCGCTTGTTACTATGGCTCATCATCCTTTGAGGCGCTTATTTGGGGTATCTTCACCCCGACCAGAAGAGCAAAGAGTTGCTCCTCAACCTACCGAACCTACTGAAAATGTTTGCTTTGAAATTCCTTCGGGTATGACAGAGAAACTGCTAGATAATCCCATTACAGGAGACGGAACACTGCATCCTGATTTGCATCTAATATATGTGGATGAAATTTGTGAATTATTTAAGCTTGTAGGTATGCCTGAGGATGTTATCAAGAAGAATGTCTTCCCTTTATCTTTGAAGGGAGATGCATTGACATGGTTTAGCCTATGTGATGATATTGGATCATGGAACTATAATCGGCTGAAGTTGGAATTTCATCAGATGTTTTACCCTATGCATTAGGTTCATCGTGATCGTAACAATATATATAATTTTTGTCCTCAGGAAGAAGAAAACATTGCTCAAGCTTGGGGGAGGCTTAAGTCAATGTTATATTCAGGCCCCAATCATGAGCTCTCAAGAAAAATGATCATTCAAAAATTTTATGCTCGGCTTTCTCTCAATAATCGCACCATGCTCGATAATTCTTGTGTTGGTTCTTTTATGATGAAAACTATTGAATTCAAATGGGATTTATTGAAAAGAATTAAATGCAACTCTGAAGATTGGGATCTCAACGAAGGTAAGGAGTTAGGTATGACCCCTAAGTTTGATTGTGTTAAAGCTTTTATGGATACCGATGTTTTCCGTGAGTTTAGCACTAAATATGGACTTGACTCTAAGACAGTAGCTTCTTTCTGTGAATCATTTGCTACTCATGTTGACCTTCCTAAGGAGAAGTGGTTTAAATACCATCCTCCCATTGAAGTAAAAGTAGTTGAACCTGTTAAAGTTGAAGACAAGACTATCACTTATAATGGTAATCCTATTGTTCCTACTGCCTATATTGAGAAACCACCTTTCCCTGTTAGAATTAAGGATCATACTAAAGCTTCAACTGTGGTTCGTAAGAGTGGTACTAGAACACCTACACCCGTTGAGCAAATTAAAGTTGAACCTAGTGTTGCTATGGTTAAATATCTCTTGGTTGAGAATTTAGATGGACATGTTATTTACCTCCAAGAGGAAGCTGCTAGAATAGCCAAACCCGATGCTAGGAATAAACATAGACCTGTTGTAGGCTTGCCTGCTATTTCTGTTAAAATAGGAGATCACTGCTATCATGGTTTATGTGACGTAGGTGCTAGTGCGAGTGTAATACCTATATCCTTATATGACGAAATTATGCACGATATTGCACCCGCTGAGCTAGAAGGTATTGGTGTTACTATTAAGCTTGCTAATAGAGACACTATTTCACCAATTGGGATTGTTAGAGATGTTGAAGTCTTGTGTGGGAAAGTTAGATACCCTGCTGATTTTCTTCTTCTTGGTTCCCACAAGATGATTTTTGTCCCATTATATTTGGTAGACCCTTCTTGAATACTGTCAATGCTAAGATAGTCTGCGTAAAAGATATTGTTAATGTTGGTTTAGGGGATATGTCTCATGATTTTAACTTTGCTAAATTTCGTAGACAACCCCATGATAAATAATTACCTAGTAAGGATGAAATTATTGGTCTTTCTTCTATTGTTGTGACCCCTAACGATCCTTTATAACAATATCTGCTAGACCATGAAAATGATATGTATATGAATGAGAGAAGGAAAATAGATGAAATATTCTTTAAGCAGGGACCCGTATTGAAAAACAACTTGCATGTTGAAATTCTAGGGGATCCTCCTCCACCCAAGGGTGATCCCGTGTTTGAACTAAAACCACTACCTGATAATCTTAAGTTTGCTTATCTAGATGAAAAGAAGATATATCCTGTTATTATCAGTGCTAACCTTTCAGAGCAAGGAGAAGAAAGATTACTGAAAACTCTGAAAAAGCACCGTGCTACTGTTGGATATACTCTGGATGATCTTAAGGGCATTAGTCCCACTTTATGCCAACACAAGATAAAGTTGGAAGAGGACGCTAAACCGGTTATCAATCATCAACAATGGTTAAATCCTAAGATGAAAGAAGTAGTAAGGAAAGAAATACTAAAACTTCTAGAGGAAGGTACTATCTATCCAGTTGCTGATAGCCAGTGGGTAAGTCTTGTCCATTGTGTCCCTAAGAAGGGAGGTATGACTGTTGTTCCTAATGATAAAGATGAATTGATCCCACAAAGAATTTTTACAGGCTATAGGATGGTAATTGATTTCCGTAAATTAAATAAAACTACTAAGAAAGATCATTACCCTTTGCCTTTTATTGATCAAATGCTAGAAAGGTTATCCAAACATACTCATTTTTGCTTTGTAGATGGATATTCTGGTTTCTCTCAAACACCTGTGTCAAAAGGGGATCAAGAAAACACCACTTTTACTTGTCCTTTCGGTACCTTTGCTTATAGACGTATGCCTTTTGGTTTATGTAATGCACCTGCTACCTTTCAAAGATGCATGATGGCCATATTCTCTGATTTTTGTGAAAAGTTTGTTGAGGTTTTCATGGATGATTTCTCTGTTTACGGAACTTCTTTTGATGATTGCTTGAGCAAGCTTGATCGAGTTTTGCAGAGATGTGAAGACACTAATCTTGTCTTGAATTGGGAAATGTGCCATTTTATGGTTAATGAAGGCATTGTCTTGGGACATAAAATTTCTAAAAGAGGTATTGAAGTTGACAAGGCTAAGGTTGATGCTATTGAAAATATGCCGTGTCCCAAGGACATCAAAGGTATAAGAAGTTTCCTTGGTCATGCCAAGTTTTATAGGAGGTTCATTAAGGGCTTCTCCAAAATATCCAGGCCTCTGACTAATCTCTTACAAAAAGATGTTCCTTTTGTCTTTGATGATGATTGTCTAGAAGCATTTGAAATACTTAAGAAAGCATTGATCTCCACACCCATTGTATAGCCTCCCGACTGGAATTTACCCTTTGAGATTATGTGCGATGCTAGTGATTATGCTGTAGGTGCTGTTCTAGGACAAAGAGTTGATAAGAAATTGAATGTTATACAATATGCTAGTAAAACTCTAGACAGTGCCCAAAGAAATTATGCCACTACCGAGAAAGAATTTTTAGCAGCTGTATTTTCTTGTGATAAGTTTAGACCTTATATTGTTGATTCTAAAGTAACTATTCACACTAATCATGCAGCTATCAAATACTTATGGAAAAGAAGATGCTAAACCTAGACTTATTAGATGGGTTCTCTTGCTGCAAGAATTTTATTTGCATATTATTGATAAAAAAGGGAGCTGAGAACCCCGTTGCAGACAACTTGTCTAGGCTAGAGAATATTCTTGATGACCCACAACCTATTGATGATAGCTTTCCTGATGAACAATTATCTGTCATAAATACTTCTCGTACTGCTCCATGGTATGCTGATTATGCTAATTACATTGTTGCTAAGTTTATACCTCCTAGTTTCACATACCAGCAAAGGAAAAAGTTATTCTATGATTTGAGACATTACTTCTAGGATGACCCACGTCTTAATAAAGAAGGAGAAGATGGTATTATTAGACGTTGTGTACCTGAGAATGAACAGGAACAGATCCAACGCAAGTGCCACTCCAAAGCTTATGGAGGACACCATGCTGGAGATAGAATTGCACATAAGGTATTGCAATCTGGTTTCTATTGGCCCACTCTGTTCAAGGATGCTCGTAAGTTTGTCTTATCCTGTGATGAATGTCAAAGAATTGGTAATATTAGTAGACGTCAAGAAATGCCTATGAATTATTCACTTGTTATTGAACCATTTGATGTCTGGGGCTTTGATTATATGGGACCGTTTCCTTCCTCTAATGGGTACACACATATTTTAGTTGATGTTGATTACGTTACTAAGTGGGTAGAAGCTATTCCAGCTAGTAGTGCTAATCACAACACCTCTATTAAGATGCATAAAGAAGTTATTTTCCCGAGGTTTGGAGTCCCTAGATACTTAATGACTGATGGTGGTTCACACTTTATTCATGGTGCCTTCCGTAAAATGCTTGCTAAGTATGATGTTAACCATAGAATTACATCCCCTTATCACCCACAGACTAGTGGTCAGGTAGAATTAAGTAATAGAGAGCTGAAATTAATTTTGCAAAAGACAGTTAATAGGTCTAGAAAGAATTGGTCCAAGAAGCTTGATGATGCATTATGGGCCTATAGAACTGCATACAAAAATCCTATGGGTATGTCTCCATATAAAATGGTTTATGGAAAGGCTTGCCACTTACCTCTCGAGCTAGAACACAAGGCATATTGGGCGATTAAAGAGCTCAATTATGATTTCAAACTTTCCGGTGAGAAGAGGTTATTTGACATTAGCTCTCTTGAAGAGTGGAGAACCCAGGCCTATGAGAATGCCAAGCTGTTTAAAGAAAAGGTTAAAAGATGGCATGGCAAAAGGATACAAAAGCGTGAGTTTAACATAGGTGATTATGTCTTGCTATACAACTCTCGTTTAAGATTTTTTGTAGGAAAACTTCTCTCTAAATGGTAAGGACCTTACGTTATCGAGGAGGTTTATCATTCCGGTGCCATAAAAATCAACAACTTCAAAGGCACAAATCCAAAGGTGGTGAACGGTCAAAGAATCAAACATTATATCTCAGGTAATCCTATAAATGTTGAAACCAATGTTATTGAAACCGTAACCCCGGAGGAATACATAAGGGATACTTTCCAGAACGATTCAGACCCCGAAAAGGAAGAGGTATGCGGTACGGTAAGTAAACCGACTCCAAAACAGTTCTAATGGCAATTTTTCACCGTTTTGGAATATTTATAAAAATAGGAAAATAAGAGGCAGTCCGGAAGAGACACGAGCCGTCCACGAGGGTGGAGGGCGCGCCCCTTCCCCTGGGCGCGCCCCCTGCCTCGTGGGCACCTCGTGTGCCTCCCAGACTCCGATTTCTTGTATGTTACTTCTTTGGTCGGTAAAAATTCATTATATATTCTCCCGAAGGTTTTGACCACCGTATCACGCCAAAATCCTCTGTTTTTGTTTCGAGCTATTTCTGTCGCAGATAAGAGCAAGATGTCTTCTCAGGAGTCAGCTGGAGAGAATCGGGTGTCTCATCCAACACTTGACCCAGGAGCAAACAACGATGCTGACCTCTTTGGTTCATCAACGGAGGAAGAGATGGAGGCTGACCTGAAGAGGATAGATGCCATGGAGGAAGATCAAGAAGTTACTTCTCGGTTTCAAGCTGGATTCACGATGGGGGAACTACAGAGCTCAGCTATTCCAAACTTAGTCATCCCTACCAATGTCAGGTTTCTTTCTTATGAAAATATGAAAAAGAGTGTTACTTGTTTACCCACGGCTATGCAGCATCCTTCGGTGGAAGGAGCTTTAGCCGTCATGGGCAAGCTCCGCAAGGAAATTATGGATCTTAAGCAGCAAGTTAACAAGCTCGAGGAGGAGAATCGTATCCTGAGGGGTATCATTGCCAAGAATATCACATCACCACTTCCGAAGAAGGAGACATAATCATATGGGTATGGCACTCCCCTTGGCAACTGTCTAGCTTGGGGGAGGTGCCCCAGTATCGTATCACCATCACACTCCTATCTTTACCGTTTTTCTTAGTTGGATCCTTTTGGTACTATCTGGATCTAGTAGAATAAAGTTAGCATGATCTAGTTGTGAGCTTTTGCTTTATGATCTTTACCTTTGTAATTGAGTCTGTGAGCTATATAATAAAGATTAGTGTTGAGTCAAGGGCTTGATTTCCTCACTTTGGTCATGTTAGAATAAAAGAAAATATAAAAAGTATCAAAGAAATCATATTGATCTTATGGAAAGCAATGACTTCACATATAAAGAGTATGATGAATAAAAGTTGTTGAGAGTTGACAAACATAGTCTTGGTCATCATTGCAATTGATAGGAAGTAATAAAGAAAGAGAGGTTTCACATACAAATATACTATCTTGGACATCTTCTATGATCGTGAGCACTAATTAAAATATGACATGCTAAAGATTTGATGTTGGACAAGGAAGACAACATAATGGGTTATGTTTTCTTATATTTGAAATAAAGTATATTGTCATGGATCATCCAACACGTTGAGCTTGCCTTTCCCCCTCATGCTAGCCAAAACTCCTTGCACCAAGTAGAGATACTACTTGTGCTTCCATATATCCTTAAACCCAGTTTTGCCATGAGAGTCCACCATACCTACCTATGGATTGAGTAAGATCCTTCAAGTAAGTTGTCATGTTTGCAAACTCTCTAAAATATGTATGATTTATTAGTGTGGAGGGAATAAGCTTTATACGATCTTGTGATATGGAAGTAATAAAAGCGACAGACTGCATAATAAAGGTCCTTATCACAAGTGGCAATATAAAGTGACGTTCTTTTGCGCTAAGATTTTGTGCATCCAACCATAAAAGCACATGGCAACCTCTTCTTCCCTCTGCGAAGGGCCTATCTATTATTCTTGCCTTATAAGAGTCAAGGTGAAAATCACCTTTCCTTTTTACATTTTGTCCTTTGGCAAGCACACTGTGTTGGAAAGATCCTGACGTATATACCCACTTGGGTGTAAGTTATCATGGTCTATTAATGTTGACGTTATCCTTGAGGTAAAAGGTTGGGAGGCAATACCAGAAGCCCCTATCTTCCTCTGTCTCCGATTAAAACTCCATACACATAAGTATTGCGTGAGTGTGAGCAATTGTGAAAGACTATATGATAGTTGAGTATGTGGGCTTGCTGAAAAGATCTTACATTGACTCTTTCCGATGTTATGATAAATTGCAATTGCTTCAATGATTGAGATCATAGTTTGTTGGTTTTCAATGAAGTTTCTAATTCATACTTGACATTGTGAATGAATTGTTACTTTAACATAAGAATCATATGACAATATATGTGTGTTGTTGTTATAAGAATGATCATGATGCCCTCATGTCCGTATTTTATTTTTATCGACACCTCTAACTCAAAACATGTGGACATATTTTTCGATATCTGCTTTCGCTTGAGGACAAGCGAGGTCTAAGCTTGGGGGAGTTGATACGTCCATTTTGCATCATGCTTTTATGTTGATATTTATTGCACTATGGGCTGTTATTACACGTTATGTCACAATACTTATGCCTTTTCTCTCTTATTTTACAAGGTTTGCGTGAAGAGGGAGAATGCCGACAGCTGGAAATCTGGGCTGGAAAAGGACCAAACATTGGAAACCTATTCTGCACCACTCAAAAAGCTCCGAAACTCCACAGGACATCACCTGTCCACGAGCGTGGGGGCGCCCCCCCCCCTTTGGGCGCGCCCCCTGCCTCGTGGGCCACTCGGTGACCCCCTGATGCCCATCTTCTCCTATACGAGGTGTTTTGACCTGGAAAAAAAATCAGAAGGAGGCTTTCGGGACCAGACGCCGCCGTCTCGAGGCGGAACCTTGGCGAAAACCAATCTAGGGCTCCGGCAGAGCTGTTCTGCCGGGGATACTTCCCTCCAGGAGGGGGAAATCGTCACCGCCGTCATCACCAACAACTCTCCCATCTTGGGGAGGGTTATCTTCATCAACATCTTCACCAGCTCCATCTCCTCTCAAACCCTAGTTCATCTCTTGTATCCAATCTTTGTACCCAAACCTCAGATTGGTACCTGTGGGTTGCTAGTAGTGTTGATTACTCCTTGTAGTTGATGCTAGTTGGTTTACTTGGTGGAACATCATATGTTTAGATCCATTATGCATATTAATATCCATCTGATCAGGAACAATATTATGTCTTGTGAGTAGTTACTTTTGTTCCTGAGGACATGGGAGAAGTCGTGCTATAAGTAGTCATGTGAATTTGGTGTTCGTTTGATATTTTGATGAGATGTATGTTGTCTCTCCTCTAGTGGTGTCATGTGAACGTCGACTACATGACACTTCACCATGTTTGGGCCTAGAGGAAGGCATTGGGAAGTAATAAGTAGATGATTGGTTGCTAGAGTGACATAAGTTTAAACCCTAGTTTATGCGTTGCTTCGTAAGGGGCTGATTTGGATCCACTTGTTTCATGCTATGGTTAGGTTTACCTTAATTCTTATTTTGTAGTTGCGGATGCTTGCATTAGTGGTTAATCATAAGTGGGAGGCCTGTCCAACTAAGGACAGCACCAAATCACCAGTCCACGCACATACCAAATTACCAATGTAACGAATGCGAATCATATGAACGTGATGATAACTAGCTTGACGATATTTCCCATGTGTCCTCGGGAGCGTTTTCCTTTATACAAGAGTTTGTCCAGGCTTGACCTTTGCTACGAAAAGGATTGGGCCATCTTGTTGCAATTTATTTACTTTTATTTGTCACTTGCTACCAATTACCTTATCACAAAACTATCTGTTACTTATAATTTCAGTGCTTGCGGAAAATACGTTGTTGAAAACTGCCTATCATTTCCTTCTGCTCCTCGTTGGGTTCGACACTCTTACTTATCAAAAGAACTACGATAGATCCCCTACACTTGTGGGTCATCAGGGCTATCTATACGTTCCGTGATAGGTGGGTTATTCTCGCGATGAGTGGACTCCGCTCATCATTCACGAGGAAATGGCCGGTAACCGGGTTGCCCAATCCAATGCTCAGATCAGATGAAAATAATTAAACAAAACTCCCCCAGGGCTGTAGTTGGTATGGACGGTACCCGTTGTTTTGGGCTTGCCATGGAGTGTGCTTGTTGGTGGTGGGGGAGTATAAACTTTACCATTCTGTTTGGGAACCGCCTATAATGTGTGTAGCATGGAAGATATCGAGAACTCTTGGTTGTTATGTTGACAATGAAATATGCCACTCAAAATATTATTTATCTCTATTTCAAAACTCGAGCTCTGGCACCTCTACAAATCCCTGCTTCCCTCTATGAAAGGCCTATCTATTTAGTTTTATGTTGAGTCGTCATCCTCTTATTAAAAAGCACCAGTTGGAGATCACCGCTATCATTTGTATGCATTGTTATTAATTTATATTGAGTATGACTATGACTGGATCTCTTTTACACAATGTCTAGTCAGTCCTTGATCTTCAGAGGTGCTCCGCATTTATATTTTGCGGTTTCAGAAAGGGCTAGCGAGATACCATCTTGTTATATCATATTATGATTGTTTTGAGAAAGTGTTGTCATTCGAGGTTTGTTATTATTGCTCGCTAGTTGATTATGCCATTGATATGAGTAAACATGAGACCTAAAAGTTATAGTGAATGTGGTTAGTTCATAATCTTTGCTGAAAACTTGAATGCTGGCTTTACATATTTGAAACAACAAGAGCAAACAGAGTTTGTAAAGGTTTTTATTTATCACTTTCAGTTTATCAACTGAATTTCTTGAGGACAAGCAAAGGTTTATGCTTGGGGGAGTTGATACGTCTCCAACGTATCTACTTTTCCAAACGCTTTTGCCCTTATTTTGGACTCTAACTTACATGATTTGGATGGAACTAACCCGGACTAACGATGTATTCAGCAGAATTTCCATGGTGTTGTTTTTGTGCAGAAATAAAAGTTCTCAGAATAACATGAAAATCCATGGGGAATATTTTTGGAATATGTAAAAATACTGGCGAAAGAATCAAGACCAAGGGGCCCACACCTTGTCCACGAGGGTGGGGGCGCGCACCTGCCTCGTGGGCCCCCTGGAGCTCCACCGACCTCAACTCCGACTCTATATATTCACGTTCGGGGAGAAAAAAAATCAGAGAGAAGGATTCATCGCGTTTTACGATACATAGCTGCCGCCTGACCCTAATCTTCTCCAAGAGGGCTGATCTAGAGTCCGTTCGGGGCTTCGGAGAGGGGAATATGTCGCCATCGTTATCATCAACCTTCTTCCATCACCAATTTTATGATGCTCACCACCGTGCTTGAGTAATTCCATTGTAGGCTTGCTGGACGGTGATGGGTTGGATGAGATTTACCATGTAATCGAGTTAGTTTTGTTAGGGTTTGATCCCTAGCATCCATTATGTTCTAAGACTGATGTTGCTATGACTTTGCTATGCTTAATGCTTGTCACTAGGGCCCGAGTGCCATGATTTCAGATCTGAATATATTATGTTTACATGAATATATGTGTGTTCTCGATCCTATCTTGCAAGTCAATAGTCACCTACTATGTGTTATGATCCGGCAACCCCGAAGTGACAATAACCGGGACCACTCCCGGTGATGACCGTAATTTGAGGAGTTCATGTATTCACTAAGTGTTAATGCGTTGGTCCGGTACTCTATTAAAAGGGGGCCTTAATATCCCTTAGTTTCCAATAGGACCCTGCTGTCACGGGAGGGTAGGACAAAAGATGTCATGCAAGTTCTTTTCCATAAGCATGTATGACTATATTCGGAATACATGCCTACATTACATTGATGAACTGGAGCTAGTTCTGTGTCACCCTATGTTATAACTGTTAAATGAGGAATCACATCCGACATAATTATCCATCATTGATCCATTGCCTATGAGCTTTTCACATATTGATGTTCGCTTAGTTACTTTTCCGTTGCCACTGTTACAATTACTACAAAACTACTACTGTTATTTTCGCCACCGTTACCGTTACTTCCATACTACTTTGCTACTAAATACTTTGCTATAGATATTAAGTCTTTCAGGTGTGGCTGAATTGACAACTCAACTACTAATACTTGAGAATATTATTTGGCTCCCCTTATGTTGAATCAATAAATTTGGGTTGAATACTCTACCCTCGAAAACTGTTGCGACCCCCTATACTTGTGGGTTATCAATGTCCACCGCGTGGGGGATGGAGAGCTTCTTGTTGTAAGAAAAAGCTTCTCCTCGTCTGCGAGCCACCACGCGCATGGGTGAGGGAGAGGGTGTACTAGTAAACAAGCTTCTTCTTGTTGTACGAGTTGACGCGACACATCATAGCATGATTTTCTCAAAAACTTGTGTTTACAAATGCATGCATGCCGTGAGTTTCCCGTTGATCCTTGCATCTGTTGATTTAATATGCACCTTGAAGTATGAACATGTGATGATAAACATGTCATGGTGGTGAGCACCTCCAGTGTTTGGAGGCAGCACTGCCTCTAACACCGGCCCCATATTCTTGTAAACTTGTCTAAAAGACTCGCAGTGTATACTAATATTTGTTGCAACCTCTAACATTTACCCCACCACAAGTTAAAATATATATTCATCTCTTGACCAGATCAGCGCACAAACTTCAATCATCAGGATGACAAGTAGGGCCAGAAGATTATTACAATCGAAAAAATGCTTGTAGTCGACCTAGCATGGAGGCGACTCCAATGATTTTAAGCTTAGAGGCATCCCATCTGCAGTGTATGGCATCGGGCTTAGACCTTACACAATTAAGCATTTGCCTTGAACAAATAAGCACCAGTGCCTATTTTTACAAAAATATAGTTTATTTTTTATAGCCAGCTGTCTCAGATCTATTGTACTCCTTATGAAAACCAAATAATCCCAAAAAACATAGGCACTGTGCGTTAACTCTCAACTCGTTTATTGGTTTTTGACATGAATAAATCAATCAACCAATAAGTGATGTGGGGCATGTGTGCTTTCAATGACTTGAGAATACCAAACACGACATGCACTGGTCAGTTCATTGCATGCAATGCTATTAATTACTACATCCGTCCTGATTTATTAGTCCCCTTTGTAGTTTGTGCCAAACTTTGACCAACGATTTAACTAACAAAATGTTAATGCATGTTAACAAAAATTATATCGTTGGATTTGTACTTGAGCATAGTTTTCAATGATATAATTTATTGTGACATGCACAAACATTTTTGTTAGTTAAATTTATGATCAAAATTTGGCACAAAATACAGTAGGGACCAATAAACCAAGACGGAGGTAGTAGCAAATAAACATTAAGTTCTCTCGTTTACCCCTCCTCCTTGGCTGTGATGCACAACCTAAGATGACTTATTCGCCTAGGCGGAGGGAGTAACTTTATGCTACCTCCCCTACACATGAAACTGTCACGCGAGTGTTCGGGTTGCGCTTGGCTCTTCGCCTCTTCGCCTCTTCGAGAAGTCGAACAGTGATGGTACTACTATAGTATGCTTCTGACCATCTGACACCGACTGAACTATTGCATGTCCACTGCGTGCAGGCGGAAGAGCGTGTAGCAAAAGTTTCTCCTCGTCCTGCGAGCCACCATCCTCATGGGCGAGGGAGAGGGCGAGGGAGTTGTAATCAAGCTTCTCCTTGTTGTACAAGTTGATGTGACACATCAGAGTAGTGCACTCTATATATTTCAAAAAATTGTGTTTACCAATGGATTAAATACAATGCATGCATGCATGCCGTGTGTTTGCTTTTCGATCCTTGCATGTGTTTATTTAATGCACCTTGAAGTAGTATGAATATGCGATAGTAAAACATTCTATGCCTCAGCCCTAAGCAAGAGATGGTGGTGCACGAGGAGAGCGAGATCATGACGACAGAACAGGACAGGATGACGGAGGTCTATATCGACCTCACCTTGCTCCAGTTCCCCTTGTGCCTCCGCTGCTTGAAGCCTCCAGTTTACGAGGTTCGAAGACATCTCGTCCGTTCGGCTGATCGAGCAAGGTGCGGGTTTCTTGATTGATGTGATATTCGATTGATTTCTGCAGTGCAAGGGAGGGCACCTATCCCGCGCGGCCTGCCGCGGCGAGCGCCCCGGGAATCAGCGGCAGTGCCATAAGTGCGAGCGTGGCGGCGACTTCGATGTGCTCAACATTCCGATGGATGGCGTCCTCTCCTCGGTGAGGGTTGAGTGCCCGCACGAAGGCTGTGGGCTCTACGTCACTTACCCGAAGCTCGCCGATCGCCAGAGTGTGTGTCCGCTCGCGCCCTACAAGTGCCCCGTGCCCGGCCTCGGCTACGAAAGCCCGCCGCCGGTGCTCCCCCGACACATTAACACCGTGCACCCCATGCTCGTGCAGATGATCCAATACGGCAAGGTGTTCCATCTGTAGGCGCTGGTGTTGGAGCCAAGGCGCTTGCTGTTCATGGAGGAGGACGGTCGCGCGTTTTTCGTGGTTAGTGGGGTGCTCAACATTGGCGCGCCTATCGCCGTGTCGGTCATCTGCATCAGAGCGGGGGCATCCTCGCCGCCACATTACGCGGCCAATATGTGGGCGAACGGGCCATCGGGGTCGCCTAGAGGCACGACCGACGCCATCAAGGTGGAAATAGAGGTGACAAGCAGCAAGGAGCCCGGCGCCATATCCATTGAGGAGCTCACCTACTTCACAGTGCCGCCCAAGTTGCTGGCCGGGGCTAGGAATTCGAGGATGGTGTCCCTCCACATTCAGATTGACAAGCTCACCTCCTAAATGATTCCACGGTGCCTTCTATTTATCTTACTACTAATATGATAATATACTCCAACATCAGATTAGTAGTCGAAGTAGGGTTTAGTATGGTCTACTTTAGCTTAAGAGATGGAGGATTTTGATGGCGATGCAGCAATTACTTCAACATCAGATCAATATTTGAAGTAATTTCCAACGGTCGAATGGATATTTTGTGCCCGTTGGATATAAGATCCTTCATGTAAGAAGTAAACCTAAATAGAAGATGCTTATATGCTTGTTTGTTGAGGAAGTGTTGCATACTTCTGCGAGTTAACGCATCACATCAATGTAGTACTACTAGTAGTAGTACTCACCCGACTGCGCAGCAGACCAAGGCGGCAAGCTCGTGTCGTGTTGGTGCCGTGTGCAAGAGATGGTGTGTGTGAGAAGTCCCGAGAGACTCGTGAGCGTAGGTGTGTGCGTGGGAAAGAGGGAGAGTGCCGATGTAATGCGTGTGAAAAAAGACTAGTCAATGGCTCGTCACGAGGCTATTCCTGGAGAATGCACCAATAACCGTAAGATCTACATCTAACGGTGCCAGCTATTGGACGAAAACATCAGTAAAAAAAGAAGTGCCATGTAATTCAACAAAAATTCCACGCCACGAGCTTTGCTGCACACACGGGCATATTTTTTATTGTGTTTACAGGGTGACTTGGATGGAATAACATGATTGGAAGAAATAAGTTTGAGGGGCCCCACACCCCTGAAAATCTGGTCGGCTGAAGATTACATAACAAAGGAGTCCGTAAACTCCCCGTATTACTCTGTGCGTTAGAATGTGTATTACTCCGTGTGTTTTAGAATTTTCGCCACACCACGCCCCTCCCCTACCCATGAAACTACCGCACGAGGGTTCGCAACTGCCATGGTCTGCTCCTATGTGCGATCTTCATTTTATAAAGCGATCTACAATAAAAGGCCGGCCTTTTGGCGCGCGATAGGCGGAGGAGCTTGGCCTTGTCGTTTTGCTACTGCTCAACTGCGATCGAACATAAGCGCTGTACCAAGCCGATGCGCGTCGCTTCGGTGAGCAGCGGGCCGCACATACCATCTGTTCATGCTAAGCGGCGGGCCAGACTGACCGTGTGTTGGTGCTACTGCTTACATGCGGTCGGACGTGTCAGTGACGCACCAAGCCGATGAGCGTCCCTTCGGTGAGCGGCGGGCCAGACCGACCGTGTGTTGGGGCCACACCAGCGCGATGGGCTGTAAGTTTACCGCCTAACTTAATTTTTATGTAAAGGGTGATGCCCGCAGCCTCTTGGAGCAAAAAATGAGTACCCCTTACCAACTACTAGTACTATACATGTTTGCTGTATGGTTAACTATGTATGACATGGAAACACGTTGTTGGCTATACTATTAACCATGCTGAAAGTACAAGTGCCACGTCCTCTAACAAGTCTTTCAACATGCGTCAAATTATCAATAGGGCTAACTCTCCTTCTAGAATGTGCTCCACTGTGTACATGCGTGTGGGTGTGACGGGAGGCAGTGCGTGCATGCGTGCACCTTTTCTCTTCACTAGTCAACGTGTACGTGCAATGCACGTGAATTTGGAAGTATATTAAGTGCATGCAGATATTAAGTAGGATATTATTTGCGTGTTATTATGTGATTAGCACTATATTTGGCTGCACGCTAAGCGTGTTGAGCGCTCGACATTGAAGTAGTCTAGATCGTTGGATTGACATGATTTGATAGCCGAGATTAATTGGATCTGCCTATTAGGGTCTTTTTTATATTGGTATCGATGGTATAGATATAGATTCATGTCCTCCACGGCTCCACCTAGTGGGTGTGTTAAAGAGAGAGAGAGGGAGATAGTGTGTCCCACATGCCTCTATACATATGTTTCTATCAAAGAGAGTCTTAAATACATAGTGTATGTATGTGGAGTGGGCGATATAGGAGAAGAGGGGGGAAGGGATCGTTTATGCATGTATTGATAGACGCAGACAAAGGGAATAACTCTAAGAACATACGAGCGCTAGGAAAGAGTGGGGGTGCATGTTGGGAGATTATGAGAGAGGCCAACCAAGCGAAGACAAGGAAGGAGTACAAGAGCAAGATCGATAATTAGAGAGAGGGGACGATAACGTGTGTGGGCGCGCTTGTTTGGCCGATAGACAAAGCAAAAGGCATGGATGATGAGACGGGGAGGGTAATTAATGTGTGTGTGGCAGGCAGTCCTATGTAGCTAGAGTGGTCGTGGTTTGGTTGATGTGTGTGTGGGTGAAGAGGGGAGACTTAACTAGAGATATATATCAGACATTTTGTGTGGGGAGATGCAAGAGACATTACTGCATATAGAGGGAAATCAATTGGTTCACATGCATGCATGTGTCAGAGATAAAGAACATCCGGAGTTACGAAGAGAGGGAGATGTGTGTATGGTGGGGGGGTACAACAACTAGCTTGTGACATAGTAAGAGTGCAAGATGGATAACAACAAAGGGGGTGCATCTAGCTTGTGACATTGTATGAGTGCAAGATGGATAAAAACGGAGGGGGCGACAGTGCCCGCATGCCTCGGAGTTAGGACGGGAGGCATGGATGGTGAGAGGAGGGGAGGGACTATGTGTGTACATGTTTGTGTGTCGTAGGCAGGCCTGGGTAGCTAGAGGGTATATCGATCGGTGTGTGTGTGGGAAAGATGGAGACGTAGGTAGATCGTGGGAGACCTACCTAAGGAACAAGAACGTGTGTGCACGATGTAGAAGATGCAAAGTGGCGGGGAGTGCGTATGCATATATACATGCACAATATAGGAAAGTTATTGGATATCCACAAAGGGAGGAGGAGTGTGTGTGTGTGTGTGTGTGTGCGCGTAAAAACTCGCAAAGACGATAATCAGTACAAGAGTGGATTCAAATATTTGAACAAGAGATCATGATGTTTGTAAGTCATGCATGCATGAATATAATGCAGACGTGCCCGACATGGTTTTGAATCAAACATGCTACATACTATGCTCACATCAAACAAGGCCAAATCAATTTGAATTTGCGATACCGATGGCAGTCTCACCACCACTTATCACCACATTGCATCCATGCATGGCCATAACTGTTCTATTTTCAGATAACGTGTGGCTTTCAAAGCTAACATCTAAATGTTGTGTGTGGGGGCGGGGGGGGGGATGCATTGTTGTGTGTGTTAAGCACATTACACATATGAAGACATGGTTTAGATTATTCCGTACATCTTGATACCTAGACCAATGTACTGTGATTTGAATTTAACATAAAATGGATACTAATATTTGAATTGGAGGTCATATGGTACATGTAGTTCATATGTTCATATAAGATGGACGATCAAAATGTAGGACTACATCCATTATAAACCGAAAGGTCACCTAACAATATATTCAAAGTCAACATAACATAGATTCAAAAACTGAAATTCGAGATCCTGGCATTCATAATCGTATAAAACAGGACATGACTCTTTCTGTTGGTGGGAATTGATTTGTTTTTTGTTGTTGGTGAGGGAAGTGCGGATTGATTTGGTATTCTACACGTTAATCTCGTTCTCCCAATTTTTTTTAGTATTTTCTGGTAGTTTTTCATTCGCATTTGTAGAAATATAGTAAAAGGGGACATCCTCTCAAAAAATAAAGAAAAATTAAAAGGGGACATGACTCTCTTGTGTCTTGTATGAGCTATCTTTTTTGTACACGTTTAGTTTGTTCTGCCGAACATTGAATCCGTGCCTTGTTATCCCGAAATTTTCGAAGCTAGAGTATCTTTGTCTCTTCTGCTGCGAAACTCCTGCCTCTTCAACCCGCGCCGCGCCTTGTTATCCTCAAATTTCGACGCGCGCAAAAAATCCCTCCTCATCCGAAATCGGTTGCGCATCCCACACACGCGAAATCCCCTTCTAACCCTCAGCCAAAAATGCCACCTCGATCTCGCGTCGTCAAAACCGGTGGGGGTACGCTCGTAACTTTCCCCACATTTTGGACAAGCGCGTCCCTAAGCCACGGCTCCCTCTACCTTCCCCTTGGTTCCCCCTTCCGCACACCGTGGCCGCCAAAACCCGCGAAACCCCTGCTCCTCTGTCGGCCTCCCGATCGCCGCCTTGCCGGAGCTTCTTCCTTCACGATGTCGTCCACAACAATAGCTCGCCGTCCCTTATCCACCGCACGGGATGAGGCTCCTTCATCGACCTCCACGTCCCGCCGGTTCAGCCGCCCCGTCCTGCACCTCCAAGGAGCTGCCCCAATGTTCGCCTCGTCCATCACGCCACCTCCGTCCCCAAAGCGCCGTCTTCAGCCACCCGACCGGAATCGCAGCACCCTCACCAATTCCTCCAACAAAGCCGAGGCCTACTCGGCGCCACCAAGGAGGTTCTGCACTCACCACTGCATTTTATCTTTCATTTGATCTCACGGGGCTGTCGGTCTTCGATACCGAGTAGCAATGGCGAGTCTCCAACGACGGCGCCGTCGCTGGCCACTTCCTCCATGGCGTCCCTCCCCCATGTCGTTTCTCCCTCGGTGGCAACGTCCACAACAGCAGTAGCTGCTACTGCTGCTCCGGCTCTCGGTCGCGTTGTTGCTGCAGCTTTGTGTCTCGCTCGTGCTGCGGATCTGGTCTTGCTATCAGTCACGCTTCTGCTCTGCTCTTGCTCATGTTCGTGTTGCTGCTCTGCTCTGCTCTTCCCTCGCTCGCGCTGCTGCTGATGCTACATAGCCTGCTGCAGCTGCAGGAGTTGCCGATTTAGCTCTCGGTCGCGTTGTTGATCCGAGCGCAACTGCTGCTGCTGCACGAGCTGCTCTCTGCTATTGCATTCCATGCTCGAGCGGCTGCTGATTTAGATCATTGCTTCTCTGCTACTAGTGCTCGAGCAGCCTAAACTTTTATTGCAGTGCTCTGCTACTTGTGCAATCAGTTTCATCAGTGAAATTCAGTTTCGTTAGTGAAATTCAGTTTCATCAGTTAAGTTCAGAGTCAACAGTATTTACAGCATCTGTTGGAGGGGCCGTGGCGTGGCTGATGCATTCTACATCTAGCACTTTTTGTTGATGTATTTTACATCATCTATTGCATATGCTATTAGAATCCCAATTCAGAAGTAACACTGCATGTCTTGTCCTGCTTCAGCCTCGCCATCGTACACCTCATCGGAGCTGCTCCAGCGACGGAACCGTCCATCACAGCGGAACAGTACCCTCGGCGCCATCTCCAGTGGCCTCGGATCTTTTTCCCCGCCTACGACAGTCACACCAGCCACACCATCCGCCACGTCCAACCCAATGATGCTGAGGTCGATAAGGCTATGGCATAGAGGTTGTACACTCGTCGCATCACTTTTTTACTCTACATTCATGTTGATTCCTTAGGGATCCTTTGGTTCAAGGGAGTTGCAAATCTAGAAAGAAATGAAGGGTGGTCACAAAGATAACAGGGAGAAAACTAAATGACCTTTTGAACCACAATTTGAATAGGTTTAGCAATTTCAAATCTAGAAAGAAATTCCTATGCATGAAGAACAGGACTAAGGGGTTGTTTGGTTCCTATGCACACCTTGCTATAATTTGCCACACCTCACCTTCGGCAAGTTTCACCAAGTTAGGAGGTGTTTGGTTCTAGCCATACTTAAAGTAAGAATGTTTTTATCAGTAGTGAACCCCACATGTCATAGACACAAAAAGTGTGGCCAGATCCCCTGTAATGCCCAGGATGGGACTATACCTCCTACGTGTCGAGGCACGACTTAAAGGTATAAGCCCATTCTGGAATGATCTCAAGTTCGGTATCTTTGCACGAATTATGTAAAATAGGGATGAAAATTGCAAAAGGGTAGTTGGCTTACACTCGCCACGTCACACAATACATTACATAAGCAAAACATCATCCAAATAACATTACAACCCGACTACGGGCGAAGATCAAAAAAAGAAAGATACCAAAAACATAAAGCCACAGGTCCAAATCGCCCCTAGTAGAAACCACTAATGATCGTCGAAAACGTCACAAACATACAACCACTCTCTTCATCGAGCTCCCAGTGAAGTACTTGAACCAGCTCCTGCATCATTCTCAGCTGAACCTGCATCTGGTGTTGTAGTATCTGTGAGCCACGAGGACTCAGCAATCCCATAACCATGGTCATCAAGACCACTGTTCAAGATATCTTCCGATATGCCGATAAATCGGCCGATTTATCGCTTACCGTTGTCTAGCTGATAAGATAAATCGGTCGATAAATGAGCCGATATGGCGATAAATCGGCCGATATGCCGATAAACTGGTCGATTTACCCCTTATCATGGGTCGACTGATAAGTTCCCGATAAGCGATATCCCCAACAATGATCAAGACTAGCAAAGCTTTATGGGAATGGAAGAGGGTATTGGTGAGTTTGCAGCAGCGGCTAAGCATAATATGGTGGCTAGCTTACGAGTACAAGAATGAGATGAGCATCTACGCAAACGGTCGCAAACTAGTAATGATCGCTAAAGATTCTGAACTACCTACGAGTCAAACATAACCCCACCGTGTTCTCTTCTCAAAGAGAAAAGAGACAGTCACGGTTACTCACACAGTTGTGTGTTTTACTTCAGATCCTCTGTCAAGTTTTCTACCACCGAACATTAACAAATTCCAATCTGCCACATAACCGCGGGCACGGCTTTCGAAAGATCTTCACCCTGCAGGGGTGTCCCAACTTAGCCCATCACAAGCTCTCACGATCAGCTGAAGTGTTAAATATAATATCATCACCCCTTATCTTAGGGAAATCCGATCAGGCTTGGCATCCCGGTGCACAAGACATTTCGACAATGGTAAAACAAGTCCAGCAAGACCTCCCGGCGTGCCGACACCCTGATAGTAGCCGCGCGTAACTCGTCTCAGGCCACGTCCGGATGAGCGAAGCGTACAGGAGCCAGATACCCCAAGTTGCCAAGGGGCGGTCCCGCACAGTGCTCTATTTGGGACCAACACCATCAGCACTGGCCCCCCTGCTATGTAGAAGAATCCCTGGGGACGCGACCCCCTATGCAATTTTAATTAAATAATTAAGTTGTTATTATGAGGCAAATTAAAACCAATGTTGGGCCTTGCTGGAGGAGTTTAATTCAAAGACGAACTGTCAAGGGGACCCCATATACCCATTGTGTAAGGAACGCAAAATCAAGGAACATAATGCCGGTTTATCGGCGCCTAAGGTGGCATGAGTGGAACAAAACACCGAGCAAAAGGCCAAGCCTTCCACCCATGCCCAGTATATAGGTGTGTTAATAATAATAATAGATATTGTGATATTCCAACAACAAGTTCCCTCCTGGAACGATCTTCATCTTCACGTGCAACTAACAACGCTATAAGAGGGGCTGAGCAAGCGGGTAACATAGCCAAACAATGGTTTTGCTAGGAAGGTTTCAAATGTTAGAGGTTTCATGGCAACAAGGAGAGGCTGACAATAATGATGCGTAGCGCGACAAGTAACGATAGCATCGAGACACTAAGCATGGCAATGATAGTAAAGGTATCCAAGGGTATGGTCATCTTACCTGGGATCCGCAAGGAAGAAGAACGGTTCCATGAAGTAGTCGAACAGAACCTCACAACTCCGGAACGAACCCGAAGCTAACGAGGGAAGCAAACCGGAAAGAAACAAGCAACACGATCAACACACCACACGAGACATGACAATATGCTCAACCAAGTATGATGCAAGACAGTTCTACATATGATGCACAGCAAGTCTATATAGGAAGCAAAACATGGCAAGGTAGGAAGCATAGAAAAACAACACATTCTATATGATGCAAGACATGGCAAGATATGATGCATGACAAGTCTATACAGGAAGCAATACATGGCAAGGTAGGAAGCACAGAAAAACAACACAAGTCTATATGATGCAATACATGGCAAGGTAGGATGCATGACAAGTCTATACAGGAAGAAATACATGGCAAGGTAGGAAGCACAGAAAAACAACACAAGCAACATGTTTAAATGAGGCCGGAAACTACAACAACAATTCCGGAAAATCCCCATATGCATGTTTAGCAATTTGAAGCAAACAACAAATCACACTTTATAATGTTGCTAACATGATGCAGATGACATGATCAAGTTTTATGCAATTTTTAGTATAAGTTAACATGAAGAGATATGGAGCACTTGTCACCGTGGTGGAAAGAAAGGGGCCACGGCGACGAATCCGAAATGGTGCCACGCAACATATCGGTACCGGTAGCTCGTTGAGAGACCGGTGCAAAAGAAAGGTGGCGTGAGCGAGTCGAACAAGATGAAAGGTGGGGTGATCCCGTCACCGGGTTCCCACGGGTTGCCGCCAAGGCAAACGAGGAGCATGACAAAAGACGAATCGGGCACGGTGCACACATCTGATTCATCTCATACAACACAACAAGCATTCCACGGGTCATCGTCTCGGGGTTATACCTTCGGAACGTTCGTTTCGGGGTGGTTCGAGGTCGTAGTGGAAGTAGTGGTACTCGCGGGTCGTGGTACACGTTTTGTAGCCGTTCACTTTTCCGAAGAGGTACTTGTCGCGGCATCGGACGTCTTCGGGGCGACGGTAGTGGTACATGCACGTAGTGGGAAGTAGTTGTTCTCATTTTGTAGTCGTATACATCTCATCACGGAAGTAGAGGTACACATCATCGGAGAGGAAGTAGTCACTCGGGCGTCGAAGTACTTGGCGCATCGTTGAACTTGGCGTAGTCGAACTTGACAGGTTGACGATGTCGCGGTACTTGGGGTCTTGACGAATCCCAGAGGCACCAGGAACATGTACATAGCAGTTCCAACTTGGAATTTTGTACCATATCTGACCGGTCCAGGGGGGAGGAATCCCACGCAACTGATGCATGCACGGCTCAACGCTCGCTCGAGGAGCAGAGGAGGTGCAAGCGGTCGGCGGGGTCTTGGGGCGCCGCAAGCCAGGAGGATCGGCGGAGCAGGGGACGCGAGCTCCTGGAGCTCGTCGGTGACGACGGTCATGGCACGTGCGTGCTCTGCGCGGAAGGAGACGGGGCTGCGCTCAGCGGCGGGGCCGACGTCGAGGAGGACGACGGTCGGGATGGCGAGGTGCGTCGGCGGCGACCGGCGTCGAGGACACCGTCGGTGCTGGCCTTGAGGGCACGACGGACGACCCGGTGCAGAGCCAGTGCGCGAGGCCTGCCGACGGTGAGGGCTTGGTGCGATGGCGTAGAGAGGCAGCGGGGAGAGGCGGCTCTGGCCCGCCGGCGCTCCAGCGGCGTTGGTCGCCCGCGGCGGGGAGGAGAAGGTGCGCCGCTGTGGCGCGGAGGCGCGGCGGCTGCGTTTGGCGTTGGTGGCGTTCGGCGCCCGAGGGAACTGACAACAGGGAGAGGGAGAGATTGAGGGAGCTCGAGCGGGCGATGGTTGCTAGGTCCGATGGGGATCGAGGTCGGGAGGGTACGCTGCGGCGCTGAGGGAGGACGAGGGAAGAGTGGTTGCGGGCTTGGGTTAGGGGTTTAAGTGGGCTGCGGCTGGCTGGGCTTGGCCTAGGGAGGCCGACCTGCGGCTGGGAGCCCAGATGGCCCCAGTTCGGCTGGCTCTTCCCTTTTTTTCGCAGAAACAAGTAAGAGAAGAAAAGAAAGATGGGGGTTATGGAAAGAGTTCCACGTGAGGTTATTTTTCTCGGGCTCATAAAAATGAGCTTGATCCGATAAAAATAGAAATGGACATTTTTAAGGATATAAAAATAATTCAAGTTTGGATTAGATTCAAACTTGAGCCATTTTTGAACCCAACCAAAACAAGTCCAAAGGAACTAAAAATTGGCAAGGATGTTGAAGGCATGGTTGTGAATGGATAGGAAACGAATGAACATTAAATTGGTGCAGGAAAAAGAATGCAACAATTCAAATGGACTAACGAAGAAGGAGAAGAAGATGATCAAGCAAGGTTGTGGGAGTCAAAACTCGGAGTGAAACAGACATGCGGAATATTATGCAAGTGTGTGATGGTTACTTCCAACAATGGAATATTTTATCATAGCTCCATATATTAGGAGGATATGTTATAAAGAGAAGTCATCCTTCCCTCGTTTTAAATAGATCAAGCGATCTATGCAATTTATTTGGTTGAGATGCAAAGATTAAAGACATGATGGCATGATGACATGATGCAATGCAAAAATAAATAACACAAGCACAAATGAAACACACGGGAGAACCCGGAACATCTGGAATCTTCTAGGACGTCGGTCTTCGGGCGTCACAACTCTCCCACACTAATAGAGGATCTCGACCCGAGATCCTAGAGATGGCACCGGGTAAAAACGAAAAAGAAGAGGTAAACAAAGTTGCTTCTTTGACAGACGAGTGAAACCACTAACCTGAGAGGTTGAACAATCTTGAAAGAAAGAATAGAATGGGGATGAACGAAGTTAAGAGTACTCTGGTAAAAAGGAGGAACATGGTACATTATGAGAACCTTGTAGGTTGAAAGACATGACACAAGTGCTTACGAACCAAAAGAATATGAAACTGCAATGGTATAGCCAAGGAATAAGAATGACATAATTTGGACAGCACTCCGACTGAAAATCGAAGGAATTAACATGAGCTTGAGGAGAAGGGATGATACTTGATGAAATCAGCAACACATTGCCTCCGAAACAATTAAAAGAATGGCACAAGGTTGCGAAAGATTCAGACAACACTCCGGTTAAAAAAAAGATAGGCAAAACTTGATAAGATGAGAGAATTAGAATGGAGGTCACGACACTCCTGTTAAATGGACTAGAAAAGAAAAGAACATGATCTTGATATGACAAGATGATGGTTCGAAGAGAGCAATATCACAAAGCCTCCGGAACGAATAATGGAGTGAAGAGATCGAAGAAGAAGAACATCTTCGACTATAAATGATTTTGAAAGCATCCTTACGAAGAAGGGTTGAATGGGGTTGATGGAAAATCAACAACAAAAACGAATAAGCTTGATGTGGGCTTATGGAAAACATCTCAAAATTAAGAGGTGACAACCAGCCACTAATGGAAAATAATTGATTGGATTGAGATCAACAAGGAGATGAAAAACTTATTTCACCGGAAGGATAAATGAAGAACTTGGGTCATTTATAAGCACCATAATAGCAACAATTCTCAGGGAAAGCTTTTATGTGAATTATAACCCAAGATAACTCCAACGAATAATTGAAGGTTTGAAAAGATCTCCTGAACAAGGAAAATGATGGTTTTAAATATCTCATTCCTGACAACTTGTGAATCATGATACATGAAGGGAAATTGTCAAAAATGGCATACCACCCTCTCAAACAATAAGGTAGAAAGAATTGCACTTGGAAAGCATGATGAAGAATGCTTGAGCTCTAACAAGAATCTTGATGAAGACTTCGAGGATGAATTAAATGATGATGAACCACCATGAAGAACTCCGGTAATGAAAGCATGAGAAGTGAAAGATGAAAAGAATAAGATTCAAGGCCTGCGATGAATTAGATGGAGCTTTGAAATGATATAATTGAAATAACTTGGAACTCCGGAAAACAAGATGAACAACTTAGAACCAAGGATATGATATGATGAACAAGCTCCGGAAAAAAGAGATTAAACACTTCGAGGAAATAAGAATAAGATTTACTGTATGCTTATCCTTCATCAAATTAAATTGATGACAAGCAACGGATTTGGCCTACTACTTATTCTTCTTGAAAAGGATTGGAGAGAGATATAGCCAAACTTGAGAATAATCTTGAACGACTCACCGGTAGGATTATGAAAGGAACAAATGAATTGATATGATAACAACGGAAGAGTAATCTTGAAAGAACCACCGTAAGAATATGGAGGCGAACGAAAAGACATCAATGAAGAATATTTGGAGGACAAAGTTGAAAACTAAGAACGAAGAAATATTCTGAAATGATGGCCTTCGGAGGATCAGAATGGAAAGAATTCATGAAATGCTTAGGATGGGCATAAAAGAATTCCTCACAATCTGAACAATAATGAGGATGGCATGAAGCTAGAACCACGAATCTTGGAAGAACGGATAACCATTCAAGAGGAAATCGTCTTCGGGTCTTCAAAATCTGAGAAGACGATGAGATACACCACCATGAATTGTATAGGCACTCCGTAATGAAGAATTAAAAGGTTGAACCAATGATGAAAAAGAATTTGAAAGCGGTCGTGGAGAAGGACTATGACTGATGGGATCCATACTTACGTCACACTTTGAAAAGAATTTTAGAATAACTCCGGAAAAATTAGAAGAGTCAGGTAAGATCCTGGAAAAAGACCTGTGGGTTATGGGCCCACTAAAGAAATCATCGTTGGAAAAGATTGCTTAAGAGATATTGCACCGGTTGAATTAAATGGCTTGAATAAGATGACAATCCTCAAAATAGCTTGAACGGATTAAGAATGGAATTATGAATCTTCTGAGTTGTCCTGTACACTCCGGATAAGAATAGGAGAGTTGAATAACCAGGAGATACTTCGGATAATAAATTTCAACATGGGAAAACGTGTTAAACAAAAGGAAGAGATATGATCATGACCGAAGCTTGAATTTATTCCACCAGAGAAGAAACGAGAATGGAGAATGATGAACTTGAAGCTCTTGAGCATCTTCACGATAACTCACTGGATAAGAACATTGAAGGAAAAGAATGAAGAAACATCACATTAATAAAATGGATATTTCATTTAAGAATTGCTGGCTCCATAAAGAGAAGGGTGGGAGGGTGGGGAAAAACAAGACAACTTGGGATGAATGGAACAGACAAATCGTCAGATTTCTCAACGGCGTCCGTATGGAATAACTTGAAGAGAAGGCACACCGGTTGAAAAGGATTAACATGAAAATCTTGATTGATCAAGAAGGATTAGCACTCCCATATAAATATGAGAACACCGATTAGGGAAGGTATGGAATCAACACTTGACATCGAAGCAACTCGAATACCAGAATCAAAACAAGAACAAAGGATAGATATGTTGCAACATGATCTTCACAATATCATCTGAACAGAGAATTGAACAAATGAATTTCGTAGGTACATCAACTTGTCGAGAAGCCACTTGGGAGGACAAAAGGTAAATAAAAGCAACAAGGAGCAGATAGAACAAATACAAGATAGAAGCTTCATTCGACATATTCGTGCTGAAAGCTTATGGAACGTGTTACAAAAGGGTTTTGCAATCCCTGGATCAGCATAGCCAAGGACCCTTTAAGATGCAACTCCCGATTGGAACAACGCCCATAAAACCCCTTCACTAAATGTAGAACCCCGAACTCCATATCATGTATTCGTTGGAAGAATGCCTACGAACTACTAGATGAACCCACCTATTAATTCCCGAAAGTTTCCAGTTATGCAATCAGGTGTTGGGAATACAGGGGAAGCATCACGCACTCAACTCTAATCCTACATCCAGCTGTATCCATCCTTGAACACATAACCAGTTATTTCCGGAAACCGTTTACCTTGGACCTTCGAAACGCATCTGCTATACAAGCTATGGCAATACTCCCGAACTACCTCCCCAGTACTGGGTGATGTCGGGGTTATCTTGCCACTAACCGCATAGGAGAGTTTTCGATGTCGGCCGTCTTAAGTATTCCAGAACTGATGCGATATATTTGTGACGACAACACCTCGGAGCTCAACTCCCCGGGACACTGCCACAACCCCTAATGACAGGAGGCATCGACAATAATGTTCTCATCACAAAGACATCGGAACAATCCAAACAATACTCGCGAGATTCCTAAAAAAAATTGGTGAATTTTTGAGAGTAGAAGAGATAAAAGTAATCGTCAGGAGTCCTCACCAGAGTGAAAAGAGATGAGGAGCAAAAGAAATCCTACTCCCCAATATATATATATAGGACTCAAAACATTTTAAGTGTGTGCCTAGACTCAACCGTCAATGATTCGATCAAACAAGGGGGCTTCTAGGTCGGAGAAGACTCTGAATACCAACTTGTAATGCCCAGGATGGGACTATACCTCCTACGTGTTGAGGCACGACTTAAAGGTATAAGCCCATTCTGGAATGATCTCAAGTTCGGTATCTTTGCACGACTCATGTAAAATAGGGATGAAAATTGCAAAAGGATAGTTGGCTTACACTCGGCACGTCACACAATACATTACATAAGCAAAACATCATCCAAATAACATCACAACCCGACTACGGGCGAAGATCAAAAAAAGAAAGATACCAAAAACATAAAGCCACAGGTCCAAATCGCCCCTAGTAGAAACCACTACTGATCGTCGAAAACGTCACAAACATACGGCCACTCTCTTCATCGAGCTCCCAGTGAAGTACTTGAACCAGCTCCTGCATCATTCTCAGCTGAACCTGCATCTGGTGTTGTAGTATCTGTAAGCCACGAGGACTCAACAATCCCATAACCATGGGTATCAAGACTAGCAGAGCTTTAGGGGTATGGAAGAGGGTAGTGGTGAGGTTGCAGCAGCGGCTAAGCATAATATGGTGGCTAGCTTACGAGTACAAGAATAAGATGAGCATCTACGCAAACGGTCGCAAACTAGTAATGATCGCTAAAGATCCTGAACTACCTACGAGTCAAACATAACCCCATCGTGTTCTCTTCTCAAAGAGAAAAGAGACAGTCACGGTTACTCACACAGTTGTGTGTTTTACTTCGGATCCTCTGTCAAGTTTTCTACAACCTGACATTAACAAATTCCAATCTGCCACATAACCGCGGGCACGGCTTTCGAAAGATCTTAACCCTGCAGGGATGTCCAACTTAGCCCATCACAATCTCTCACGATCAGCTGAAGTGATAAATATAATATCATCACCCCTTATCTTAGGGAAATCTGATTAGGCTCGGCATCCCAGTGCACAAGACATTTCGACAATGGTAAAACAAGTCCAGCAAGACCTCCCGGCGTGCCGACACCCTGATAGTAGCCGCGCGTATCTCGTCTCAGGCCACGTCCGGATGAGCGAAGCGTACAATAGCCAGAGACCCCAAGTTGCCAAGGGGCGGTCCCGCACAGTGCTCTATTTGGGACCAACACCATCAGCACTGGCCCCCCTGCTATGTAGAAGAATCCTCGGGGACGCGACCCCCTATGCAATTTAAATTAATTAATTAAGTTGTTATTATGAGGCAAATTAAAATCAATGTTGGCCCTTGCTGGAGGATTTTTATTCAAAGTCGAACTGTCAAGGGGTCCCCATATACCCATCGTGTAAGGAACGCAAAATCAAGGAACATAATGCCGGTTTATCGGCGCCTAAGGTGGCCTGAGTGGAACAAAACACCGAGCAAAAGGCCAAGCCTTCCACCCATGCCCAGTATATAGGTGTGTTAATAATAATAATAGATATTGTGATATTCCAACAACAAGTTCCCTCCTGGAACAATCTTCATCTTCACCTGCAAATAACAACGCTATAAGAGGGGCTTAGCAAGCGGGTAACATAGCCAAACAATGGTTTTGCTAGGAAGGTTTCAAAGTTTAGAGGTTTCATGGCAACAAGGAGAGGCTGACAATAATGATGGGTAGCGCGACAAGTAACAATAGCATCGAGACACTAAGCATGGCAATGATAGTAAAGGTATCCAAGGGTATGGTCATCTTGCCTGGGATCCGCAAGGAAGAAGAACGGTTCCATGAAGTAGTCGAACGGAACCTCACAACTCCGGAATGAACTCGAAGCTAACGAGGGAAGCAAACTGGAAAGAAACAAGCAACACGATCAACACACCACACGAGCCATGACAATATGCTCATCCAAGTATGATGCAAGACAGTTCTACATATGATGCACAGCAAGTCTATATAGGAAGCAAAACATGGCAAGGTAGGAAGCACAGAAAAACAACACAGTCTATATGATGCAATACATGGCAAGATATGATGCATGACAAGTCTATACAGGAAGCAATACATGGAAAGGTAGGAAGCACAGAAAAACAACACAAGTCTATATGATGCAATACATGGCAAGGTAGGATGCATGACAAGTCTATACAGGAAGCAATACATGGCAAGGTAGGAAGCATAGAAAAACAAGACAAGCAACATGTTTAAATGAGGCCGGAAACTACAACAACAATTCCGGAAAATCCCCATATGCATGTTTAGCAATTTGAAGCAAACAACAAATCACACATTATAATGTTGCTAACATGATGCGGATGACATGATCAAGTTTTATGCAATTTTTAGTAAAAGTTAACATGAAGAGATATGAAGCACTTGTCACCGTGGTGGAAAGAAAGGGGCCACGGTGACGAATCCGAAATGGTGCCACGCAACATATCGGTATCGGTAGCTCGTTGAGAGACCAGTGCAAAATAAAGGTGGCGTGAGCGAGTCGAACAAGATGAAAGGTGGGGTGATCCCGTCACCGGGTTCCCACGGGTTGCCGCCAAGGCAAACGAGGAGCATGACAAAAGACGAATCGGGCACGGTGCACACATCTGATTCATCTCATACAACACAACAAGCATTCCATGGGTCATCGTCTCGGGGTTATACCTTCGGAACATTCGTTTCGGGGCGGTTCGAGGTCGTAGAGGAAGTATGGTACTCGCGGGTCATGGTACACGTTTTGTAGCAGTTCACGTTTTCGAAGAGGTACTTGTCACGGCATCAGACGTCTTCGGGGCGACGGTAGTGGTACATGCACGTAGTGGGAAGTAGTTGTTCTCGTTTGGTAGCCGTATACATCTCATCATGGAAGTAGAGGTACACATTATCGGAGAGGAAGTAGTCACTCGGGCGTCGAGGTACTTCGCGCATCGTTGAACATGGCGTAGTCGAACTTGACGGGTTGACGATGTCGCGGTACTTGGGGTCTTGACGAATCCCAGTGGCACCAGGAACACGTACATAGCAGTTCCAACTTGGAATTTTGTACCATATCTGACCGGTCCAGGGGGGAGGAATCCCACGCAACTGATGCGTGCACGGCTCAACGCTCGCTCGAGGAGCAGAGGAGGTGCAAGCGGTCGGCGGGGTCTTGGGGCGCCGCAAGCCAGGAGGATCGGCGGAGCAGGGGACGCGAGCTCCTGGAGCTCGTCGGCGACGACGGTCATGGCATGCGGGTGCTCTCCGCGGAAGGAGACGGGGCTGCGCTCGCGGCGGGGCCGACGTCGAGGAGGACGACAGTCGGGATGGCGAGGTGCGTCGGCGTCGACCGGCGTCGAGGACACCGTCGGTGCTGGCCTTGAGGGCGCGGCGGACGACCCGGCGCAGAGCCAGTGCGCGAGGCCTGCCGGCGGTGAGGGCTTGGTGCGATGGCGCAGAGAGGCAGCGGGGAGAGGCGGCTCTAGCCCGCCGGCGCTCCAGCGGCCTTGGTCGCTCGCGGCGGGGAGGAGGAGGTGCGCCGCTGCGGCGCGGAGGCGCGGCGGCTGCGTTTGGCGTCGGTGGCGTTCGGCGCCCGAGGGAACTGACGTGAGGGAGAGGGAGAGACTGAGGGAGCTCGAGCGGGCGATGGTTGCGAGGTCCGATGGGGATCGAGGTCGGGAGGGTGCACTGCGGCGCTGAGGGAGGACGAGGGAAGAGTGGTTCCGGGCTAGGGTTAGGGGTTTAAGTGGGCTGCGACTGGCTGGGCTTGGCCTAGGGACGCCGACCTGCGGCTCGGAGCCCAGATGGCCCCAGTTCGGCTGGCTCTTCCCTTTTTTTAGCAGAAACAAATAAGAGAAGAAAAAAAGATGGAGGTTAGGGAAAGAGTACCACGTGAGGTTATTTTTCTCGGGCTCATAAAAATGAGCTTGATCCGAGAAAAATAGAAATGGACATTTTTAAGGATATAAAAATAATTGAAGTTTGGATTAGATTCAAACTTGAGCCATTTTTGAACCCAACCAAAACAAGTCCAAAGGAACTAAAAATTGTCAAGGATGTTGAAGGCATGGTTGAGAATGGATAGGAAAAGAATGAACAATAAATTGGTGCAGGAAAAAGAATGCCACAATTTAAATGGACTAACGAAGAAGGAGAAGAAGATGATCAAGCAAGGTTGTGGGTGTCAAAACTCGGAGTGAAACAGACATGGGGAATATTATGCAAGTGTGTGATGGTTGCTTCCAACAATGGAATATTTTATCATAGCTCCATATATTAGGAGGATATGTTATAAAGAGAAGTCATCCTTCCCTCGATTTAAATACATCAAGCGATCTATGCAATTTATTTGGTTGAGATGCAAAGATTAAAGACATGATGGCATGATGACATGATGCAATGCAAAAATAAATAACACAAGCACAAATGAAACACACGGGAGAACCCGGAACATCTGGAATATTCTGGGACGTCGGTCTTCGGGCGTCACATTCCCTCGAGCCAGCCAAAGTGTGGCTAACTATTTGAGAAACTCAAGGTAGGCAAGTGTAGCAAAAATCATGTGCCAATATAAGGCAAAGGTAGTCACAATCCATACAGCCCCTAAGTGCATTAGTGGGATATAATATGATTCTAAATTCGCATTTTCATGTGGTTTGACTATAATTTGACCATGTTTCTCTCCATTCATGTGTTCTTCCAATTCATGTGAACCAAACACCCTGGTTGACAGAAATCCTATGTTTGCACATGCTCTGTTTTACACGTGCATTCCTGTCCTAATCCTATGTTTTTTCTGTCCCTGCATTTTTAGAATCCTCCAATTCTAAGGAGCACTTACATATTTACTTCACTTACAGATAGGTGTCAAAGACAACTATGTGTGTTTTGTTCTGCTCCTGCCGTGCCATCGTCCACCCCACCTGAGGTGCACCATCGATGAAAGCGTCCACCGAAGCAGAGATCCCCTTGCAGACCTCCTTTCGCTGCCTTGGATCATCTTCCCCATTGCCGACAGCCACGCCAACTGCATTACCAGCATGGACTGAGTAGATGAACCTAAGGACTACACAGTTCCGGAAGAGAGGTCGCACTCTTTCCTGTATGCTTATGTTATACATTGATTATTATTACGTGCTACTTTATCGTCCTTTGCACCTCTTAGACTCCAAGTCGGGTCCAAACTAATATTTGAAATTGACTTTTTAATATGCATGTGGGGAACATATTGAGGCAGCAACAAATAGTATCTCTGTCTACTACCTGCTTTATCTCGGGTCTTCTATATGGTTCATATTTGGTGGGCAACAAACAGTAGAGGATCCATCGTTTGTGTTTTTACACTAAAGCTATCATCTGCCTGCTATCATTAGTTTTGGATCTATCCACACGTTGCTACAATTAGTCTTGATTTCTCCATGCACCCCTTAGGCCTTACATAATCTAACTATGTTTCTTTATTATGCATGTTAGTTATTATACCCAATCGTTCTGAACATGTGGAGAAAAAGATAAGACCGTTACATGGGAATATAATGTCATGCAGACGCGGCTCCATGGTGGGTGCAGTGCCCCCCTCCCCCCATTCCAGATTGTATTCCATAGGAAGATAACTGTTCAGAGGGGATTCAGAGGGAGCCGACCACTCCTATTTACCCCCTGAGGTGTTTACTCTAACCTGGCATGCTGATGTTGTTCATATCATGCATATCGCGCCTCGCATTACTTACTTTATACTCCCTCCATCCCAAAATAAGTGAACCGACTTTGTACTAACTTTGTACAAAAGCTAGTACAAAGTCGAGTCACTTATTTTGGGACGGAGGGAGTACATCTTATATGTCATCAGCTTAGTTTAGATTTGCTTTGTGTGAATGCCACCTGTTTGGTTTCTATATCATATATGTGAATTATGCAATGTCGTCTTATTTAGCCAGGCATCATATATGTGAATCATGCAATTCCATCCTGTTTAGCCAGTCATTGTATATGTGAATTGTATCATGCCATACTATTTGTTGACAATGTTTGTACATTCATATACTCTTCCATTGCATCAGCCATTTGAGTCGGTGATGGAAAAATATGCAGTGAAAAAAGGTCCTTTGAGCAGTCAGTGCTACCTCTCGATGCAGAATTCTTGCTGGTTACAGATAACTCCTTAGAGGAGGATTCAGAGACAGATGATTAGTCGTATCCCCCCCAAGGTGTATGGTCTAACTTGGCGGGGTTATATTGCTCATATCATGCTTACGGTGTCTTGCATTGCTATGCCATCTGCTTAGATTAGACATGCTTTGTGTGAATGCCTATTGTCTAGTTTCTATATCAGATATGTGAATTATCTAATGCCATCTTTTTATCCAGTTGTCTTATATGTGAATTATGCAACGCAATCCTATGTAGCCACGCATCATATATGTGAATTATCTCATGCCATCGTTTTTTCATTATGTATTCCATTAGTAAACAATATTTGTATATTGAACTACTCTTCATGTGCATTAGCCACTTGAGTAGGTTATGGAAAATCCGGAGTGAAAACAAGGTCTTCAGAACAGGCAATGGTACTTGGTGAAGCATATATCTCGATGGTTATAGGTAGATCCTCAGAGGACGATTCAGAGAAAGATGGCCATTCGTATGTCCCACCTGAGGTGTATGCTCTTAACTTGCAATGTTTATATTTTTTATATCATGCATATGGTGTCCTTCATTGCTTAGTTTAGACATCATATACACAATGTTCGAATGCCATCTGCTTAGTTTATAGATCATATATGCGAGTGACAGCTGCTTAGTATATCAATCAATTATGTGAATTATATCATGCCATCCTGTATACTCAGACAACATGTATGTGAATTATTTCATCCCAACCTATTTTAGAAAACATCATATAGTTATGTCATGTCATCATGTTTAGATACTCATCATATGTTGAATAATGGCATTCTATCATGTTTAGTTATCCATAATATATCTGAAACTGTGTCATGCTATCCTGTTAGGTAGCCATTTGATAACCCACAAGTATAGGTGATCGCAACAATTTTCGAGGGTAGAGTATTCAATCCAAATTTGTTGATTCGACACAAGGGGTGCCAAAGAATACTCTCAAGTATTAGCAGTTGAGTTGTCAATTCAACCACACCTGGAAGACTTAATATCTGCAGCAAAGTATTTAGTAGAAAAGTTGTAGCGACCACGATCTGAATGGACCGAAGTCTCTGTGTTCTGTGTCATCCCTGGATCGGTAATGCTGACACACACAGTACTTGAAGGATTTATAACAGAGTGGCAATCACACACTTATTACAACGAATGTCTCAAAAGAGAACTTATTACAAAAGTCTATGGCATAAGGCCATCTAGCAAAATAACAGTGGAAGGCCTGGAAGATAAGTGAGTGCATCAACTCCAACGGCATAGCTGAGTGCATGACAAACGACCTAGCACGTCTTACTCCTCGTCTGAAAAGTCTGCAACGTAACATGTTGCAGCCCGAAACGGGTCAGCACATGGAATATGCTGGCAAGATAACACAGTAGAGCAAGTAACAGAATAAAGGCTAACACTATATGCATATTTGGCTCGTGGAGGCTCTAAACTTAAAGTTTTTGCATAAAGCAAATTTGTCCCTACAACAAAGGAATAAATTTCATTTTTAACTATCATGGTAGTTGAAACATCATTGAGAAGGTACCTCCAACTCAATCCCAATTAAAGTAGTCAACATTAACCCAACAAATTAATTTTAGAGTGATGAGATCAACCAATAATTCAAGTACCAGATACTCAAGATTGTCCATAACCGGGGACACGGCTAATCATGATTAGTTTGTATACTCTGCAGAGGTTTGCGCACTTTTCCCCACAAGACTCGATCTCCTCCGTTGCATTTCTCGCACTGCATGGTGTTTGAGAAACGGATGACCGAGACATAGTCTTTCGGAAGCATTCACTCTTTACCCCGGGTGGACCCGTACACCTACTTTCCCCTACATCTGCTAGTCCACTACTGAAAGAGCTCACACCACTTACTCATACTATGCCAGAGCCCATAATGGCATTGTGGCTGCACACGGAAGTTTCTAGCATGAATAGTTTTATGATCCCTTTGAGCCTGGGTGGCATTCCATAGGATAATCACACGGTACATCTGGGATTTCCTAGGATAACATTGGATTCTCCAGGTGCCCTGCAACCAATCCACCCAGATGTGTATTCAAGTAGCCACCTTAAGTTGAACCATTAATTAACAACTCACATATGTCATGGATATTCTCTCAAACCCAAACCATGTCTACGAGCATAGCATGGCAACCTAAGCATAACGTAGAAGTAACTTCCAAGGGTTTGAAAATAATGCAGGTAATAGGTTCTACCTCAATCTACTTCCCAGACCCACAAGTTAAGAGATCCTACTCATGAAATGTGTGTGGCTTTGATCTAATGCATAAAAACTGGGTAATAAAGGGTATGATGAAAGTGTTACTTGCCTTGCTGATGATTCGCAAAAACTAAAGACTCGTAGTAGCACGCTTTGCACTCCGGGAATTCTATCGCAAGGAAACAGTAGCATACATAAGCAAACAAGCAAAGATGCACAGGTAAAACTCCAAATAAGAAGATCTAACCAGAAAGTTCAACTTAAGAACTCCGGTTTGCAACAAGAATCAGATCAAACGGAGCAACGAAACCAAAACTGCGAAAGAAACACGATCCGTTTACTAGATTGGTCCAAGATCAAATTTCAAAGTAGCAAAACCTTGTTCAAGTTGGTTAAACGGAAAGAGGGCATCGAGACGAAGATCTGTGCGCTTGAATCGCCTGATTCTGACTCTCGAGCGAAAAGAAAAACTAAAAACAACATAAGGGCAGAAATTGCGATCGATACTAATCGCGGAAAAACCCTGAAAAGAAAACTGACGAACAGGCTAACGAACGAACGTTCGTTGTCTGTGACTAACGGGCGAACCGCGTTCGTTAAAATGAACATACGGACGAACGTCCGCTATTTAACTAAACCAAAAAACCGAACCGATCTATTTAAAAAAACAGATCTAGGGTTTTTTAAAAAGAAAACCGAACGATTTAAAAAAAACTGGTGGTACCTTAACGGGTCGGGCGGCAGGTTGCGGGCGGCGGGCGGCAACGGCGGCGGCGGCGGCGACTGTGGCGGCGGCGGCGGGCTCGGCAGCGATGGCGGCGGCAGCAGCTAACGGCGGCGTCGGCTGCGGCGCGCGGCGGCGGTGGTGTGGAGGCGAGACGGGGTTGGCGGCGGCGGCTTTTAAAGGCCCGGGGGGAGGGGCTTGACTTGGCCGAGGGGCCAAGCGGCGGCGACGTCGGCCACCCAGAATCCGGCGCGAGTCCGGCTCGGGCACGGCTGGGAAGGCGGCGGCGCATGGGCCGGCAGGGCCTTCGGCCCAGTTCGGTCCGAAAACAATTTTTTTTAAAATATCCTCACGCAGCAAAACTCAAAAATAAAATACTAAATGGAGACGAAAAATTGCGAAATAAATTTTCACCATCCTCTAATAAAATATAGGACAAAGTGAACATTTTTCCCTGACCTAAATGCAATTTTGAAAAACGTGCATTTTTCCTATGCAAATAAAACCGCAAATAAATCTGAATAAAATCCCAAAAGTGATTTTAATATTTTTCCTCCAATATTTCTTCTATTTTGGAGAAGTCATATTATCTCAGCTCATAAGTTTTATTAAGAAATATTTTTAGGGAAGAAAATAATTAAAACCAAAGTGATCCCCGCACCGGTATTCGAGAAAACTCAAATACGAAACGGTAGAATTCCCAACTCTCTCCGTAGGTCCTTGAGTTGCTTAGATTTTTTTTCGAGGATCGCCACACACAAATGCAATAAAAATATGCAATGCATTATGATCTATGTATAACATTCCAAATTGAAAATTTGGGATGTTACAAAAGTAGTATGATAGTAACGGTAGCAGTGGCAAAAGTAACAAAACAACAAGCAATATGTGAAAAGCTCGTAGGCATTGGATCAGTGATGGATAATTATATTGGATGTGATTCCTCATGTAATAGTTATAACATAGGGTGACACAGAACTAGCTCCAGTTCATCAATGTAATGTAGGCATGTATTCCGAATATAGTCATACGTGCTTACGGAAAAGAACTTTCATGACATCTTTTGTCCTACCCTCCCGTGGCAGCCGGGTCCTATTGGAAACTAAGGGATATTAAGGCCTCCTTTTAATAGAGTACCGGACCAAAGCATTAACACTTAGTGAATACATGAACTCCTCAAATTACGGTCATCACCGGGAGTGGTCCCGATTATTGTCACTTCGGGGTTGCCAGATCATAACACATAGTAGGTGACTATTGACTTGCAAGATAGGAACAACAACTCACATATATTCATGAAAACATAATAGGTTCAGATATGAAATCATGGCACTCGGGCCCTAGTGACAAGCATTAAGCATGGCAAAGTCATAGCAACATCAATCTTAGAACATAATGGATACTAGGGATCAAACCCTAACAAAACTAACTCGATTACATGGTAAATCTCATCCAACCCATTGCCGCCCGGCAAGCCTACAATGGGATTACTCACGCATGGCGGTGAGAATCATGGAATTGGTGATGGAGGAAGGTTGATGATGACGACGGTAAGGATCTCCACTCTCTGGAGCCCCGAACGGACTCCAGATTAGGCCTCCCGAGAAAGATTAGGACTTGGCAGCTGCTCCATATAGTAAAACGCGATGAATCCTTCTCTCTGAGTTTTTTTCTCCCTGAAAGTGAATATATGGAGTCAGAGCTGAGGTCGGTGGAGCGTCAGGGAGCCGACGAGGCAGGGGGGCGCGCCCAGGGGGCCGCCCCCCACCCTCGTGGACAGGGTGTGAGCCCCCTGGTCTTGATTCTTTCGCCATTATTTTTTATATATTCCAAAATAATTCTCCGTTGATTTTCAGGTCATTCCGAGAACTTTTATTTCTGCTCAAAAATAACACCATGGCAGTTCTGCTGAAAACAGCGTCAATCCGGGTTAGTTCCATTCAAATCATGCAAGTTAGAGTCCGAAACAAGGGCAAAAGTGTTTGGAAAACTAGATACGTTGGAGACGTATCAACTCCCCCAAGCATAAACCTTTGCTTGTCCTCAAGCAATTCAGTTGATAAACTGAAAGTGATAAAGAAAAACTTTGACAAACTCTGTTTGCTCTTGTTGTTGCAAATATGTAAAGCCAGCATTCATGTTTTCAGCAAAGATTATGAACTAACCACATTCACAATATCTTTTAGGTCTCATGTTTACTCATATCAATGGCATAATCAACTAACGAGCAATAATAACAAACCTTAGATGACAACACTTTCTCAAAACAATCATAATATGATATAACAAGATGGTATTTCGCTAGCCCTTTCTGAGACCGAAAAAAGTAAATGCAGAGCACCTCTGAAGATCAAGGACTGACTAGACATTGTAATTCATGGTAAAAGAGATCCAGTCACAATCATACTCAATGTAAATTAATAGCAATACATGCAAATGATAGCAGTGCTCTCCAACTAGTGCTTTTTAATAAGAGGATGATGACTCAACATAAAAGTAAATAGATAGGCCCTTTGCAGAGGGAAGAAGGGATTTGTAGAGGTGCGAGAGATCGATTTTGAAATAGAGATGAATAATATTTTGAGCAGTATACTTTCATTGTCAACATAACAACCAAGATATCTCGATATCTTCCATGCTACACACATTATAGGCGGATCCCAAAGAGAATGGTAAAGTTTATACTCCCCCACCACCAACAAGCACACTCCACGGCTAGCCCGAAACAACGGGTACCGTCCATACCAACAACAACCCTGGGGGAGTTTTGTTTAATTATTTTGATTTGAGCATCGGACTGGGCATCCCGGTTACCAGCCATTTTCTCATGAATGATGAGTGGAGTCCACTCATCGTGAGAATAACCCACCTAGCATGGAAGATATAGACAGCCCTAGTTGATACATGAGCTATTCGAGCATACAAAACAAAATTTCATTTGAAGGTTTGGAGTTTGGCACATACAAATTTCTTGGAACGGCAGGTACATACCGCATATAGGAAGGTATGGTGGACTCATATGTAATAACTTTGGGGTTCATGTATGTGGATGCACAAGCAGTATTCCCGCTTAGTTCAAGTGAAGGCTAGAAAGAGACTGGGAAGCGACCAGCTAGAGAACGACAATAGTCATGAACATGCATTAAAATTAATCAACAATGAATGCGAGCATGAGTAGGATATAAATAACCATGAACATAGATATCATGGAGGCTTTGTTGATTTTGTTTCAAACCACTTGAATCGTTCAAAGGAGGATACCACCCTATCATACCACATCACAATCATTTTAATATCATGTTGTCATGCAAGGTAGACCATTATAAACTCCTAGCTAATTAAGCATGGCATGAGCAGCTATGATCTCTAATTGTCAATGCAAGCATGTTTCATTCATAATAGGCTGAATCAGGAATGATGGATTATCATATTTACAAAAACAAGAGAGGTCGAGTTCATACCAGCTTTTCTCATCTCAATCAATTCATCATATATCGTCATTATTGCCTTTCACTCGCACGACCGAACGGTGTGGATAATAATAATAGTGCATGTGCATTGGACTAAGCTAGAATCTGCAAGCATTTAATACAAGGGAGAAGACAACGTAATATGGCTCTTGGTTAAATCAACAATAATGCGTATGAGAGCCACTAAATATTTTCATCACGGTCTTCTCCTCTTGACCCCCAAAGAAAAGAAAAGAAATAAAACTATTTACACGGGATAGCTCCCAACAAGCAAAAGAAGAATGAGAAATCTTTTTTGGTTTTCTTTTAATTACTACTACTACTACTAGCATGGAAAGTAAAGTAGCTAAATGCTACAACTAATTTTGTTTTTGTTTTTCTTAAGGTTTTTCTAACACAAAAGAAAAAGACTAAGAAAAGAAAATAAACTAGCATGGATCAACAGATATAAATCCCAAGTGACTCAAAGAATATAGCTATGCTCCCCGACAACGGCGCCAGAAAATAGTCTTGATAACCCACAAGTATAGGGGATCACAACAGTTTTGGAGGTTAGATATTCAACCCAAACTTGTTGATTCGACACAAGGGGAGCCAAAGAATACTCTCAAGTATTAGCATTTGAGTTGTCAATTCAACCATACCTGGAAAACTTAATATCTGCAGCAAAGTATTTAGTAGCAAAGTAGTATGGTAGTAACGGTAGCAGTGGCAAAAGTAACTAAGGAACAAGCAATATGTGAAAAGCTCGTAGGCATTGGATCAGTGATGGATAATTATATCGGATGCGATTCCTCATGTAATAGTTATAACATAGGGTGACACAGAACTAGCTCCAGTTCATCAATGTAATGTAGGCATGTATTCCGAATATAGTCATACGTGCTTACGGAAAAGAACTTGCATGACATCTTTTGTCCTACCCTCCCGTGGCAGCGGGCTCCTGTTGGAAACTAAGGGATATTAAGGCCTCCTTTTAATAGCGTACTGGACCAAAGCAGTAACACTTAGTGAATACATGAACTTCTCAAACTACGGTCATAACCAGGAGTGGTCCCGATTATTGTCACTTCAGGGTTGCCGGATCATAACACATAGTAGGTGACTATTGACTTGCAAGATAAGATCAACAACTCAGATATATTCATGAAAGCATAATAGGTTCAGATATGAAATCATGGCACTCGGACCCTAGTGATAAGCATTATGCATGGCAAAGTCATAGCAACATCAATCTTAGAACACAATGGATACTAGGGATCAAACCCTAACAAAACTAACTCGATTACATGGTAAATCACATCCAACCCATTATTGTCCAGCAAGCCTACGATGGGATTACTCACGCACGGCGGTGAGCATCATGGAATTGGTGATGGAGGAAGGTTGATGATGACGACCGCGACGATCTCCACTCTCCGGAGCCCCGAATGGACTCCAGATCAGCCCTCCCGAGAGAGATTAGGGCTTGGCAGCGGCTCTGTACCGTAAAACGCGATGAATCCTTCTCTCTGATTTTTTTTCTCCCCGAAAATGAATATATGGAGTCGGAGCTAAGGTCGGTGGAGCGTCAGGGGGCCCACGAGGCAGGGGGCGCGCCCAGGGGGTGCCCCCACCCTCGTGGATAGGGTGTGGGCCCACTGGTCTTGATTCTTTCGCCAGTA
Organism: Secale cereale; assembly: GCA_902687465.1. NCBI lineage: Eukaryota > Viridiplantae > Streptophyta > Magnoliopsida > Poales > Poaceae > Secale > Secale cereale. Next base: position 423,452,488 of record LR738711.1, read on the forward strand.
TTTTTATATATTCCAAAATAATTCTCCGTTGATTTTTAGGTAATTCCGAGAACTTTTATTTCTGCACAAAAATAACATCATGGCAGTTCTACTAAAAACATCGTCAGTCTGGGTTAGTTCCATTCAAATCATGCAAGTTAGAGTCCAAAACAAGGGCAAAAGTGTTAGGAAAAGTAGATACGTTGGAGACGTATTACCATCATATATGTGAAATTGTGTCATGCTATCCTATTTGGTTAGAAAACATATATTTGAATAACTACATCTTTGTATCCATCATTTTCTTCTTGTTTACCAGTCGTTTGAATTGGAGGGGGTGATGGCAGTATCTAAGGGAGTAAAAACACGTTCTTCATAAAAGGCGGTGCTACCCGTCGATGCAGATAGAACCGTGGATGTACTGGCCCATGAACTCGCCCCACCACATATAACTGAGACTCTTGCAGATTGTACCCCTACACCGTTGGACAGAGAACCAGCTACACCCCATCTAACCCCAACCTCAGCAGATAGTAGCCCAGTTCTAGCTGACATAGCACCATGTCCAACACAAAGTACTGGGACAAGCAGTTAGAAAGGCAACTGCAGTGCCCAAATCACAAAGACCACTACAGCAAACCAAAACTCCATGTTTAAAGCAGAAGAGCAACTGTTGTCTTGTTAGATTCCGTAGTTGTGGTGCATACTCCTTTGCTCTTGCATCACTTTATTTACTCATACCAACTAATTTCGCATTTGAAGGATCCAATTTAAACTCCAATGGCGCAACAGGTATGTTTTATTCCTATTTCTTTAATAGATTGTTGTTATAGCTTCTTGCTCTATGTTGATTTCAGTTTCAATTGTATAAACATTTATGTTCGCATGTCATGCACATTACAAGTGTTGTTAGTCCTGTGTAGTTTCCCACACTTATATTCTGTCTATGCTGCTTTCTCTTAAACAAATATGATTTGAATTGTCTCCATCTTGATTTGGCAACATAAACTAGAATGATATAGACCACACAGTGACCATACTACAGAGATATATGTTTGTTTCATGTTGCTATCATGTCCACCTTGCAACTGAACTGGTTTACCAAAATGAGTTTCATATCCAACATGGTAAAACTGTGACGTGTCTTCTTGTTCCTCTTGTAGAATGCTGATAGAATATTGGAGAAGAGCACCCCATTGTGCAATGGTAGAGAAAGTAAGGCAGATCAAGATAGTGAGACAACCATGTTGGTCTCCAAGAAAGCTAATAAAAACTATCTTGTAGACAGTGAGACAAACTGAAAGTCATGCCTTGATGTAGTGTTTGAGTTACTGGCCACTACTGCTGGCACAAGCTCTTCGAACTCGCTGCCTGAATCAGTTTAGTTTCCTGAGTCTCAACTTCAAGTTGTAAGACATCGATCAGATGTGCTACGCCAAGAAGCCAAAGGACAGAGGAAGTCCCTACAGAATTCAGATGCATACTTTCTGGTGTAACAACATGTGCTGGAGGATTTAAGCGCCAAACAAGAGAAAGCTAATAAGCTTGCTAAGCATCTTGCCAGCATGGTGGATACCCAGGATATTGTTTCTTGAGCTCTTGTGAAGTGGTTTCAGTTCTGGACTTGTTTGCTGCAGCGTTTATTTGCACTGGTCGCCAACTTTGACAACCAGTGTATGTAATATGGTGCTTTGTTCCCCTTATTTACACAGGTGGCGAACTTTGATACCCAGTGGTTGTAATATGTGTAATAGCTGTAATAGCCTAGCGTATGTTGCTTGCTTATTTATTTCCTTGTTGTCTTGTTTATTTGTTTTCTTGTAGACAATGCAGTTCTTTTTGCCGCGGTTTGCTAGTGGCCGCAGTAACCTATTTTGTAAACTAGGCCACAATAACCATGGGTAACATGCGGACCTTTGTCACCATGGCCTTCTATGGGCCCTAGAATTAATGGGCCTTTTACGGGTTGTATGGTCAATTGGCCAAACATGGGCCAATAATGGACCGCATTATGGGCCGTAAACGGGCTAGACTGGCAGCCGTCCATTCATGGGCCGACCATAACGGGCCTTGAAGAGGCCGACGAGTATAACAGGCTTAATTCCAACGACATACATAACGGGTCGTTAATGGGTCGTATTTTATGACGCTGTGAAAACGGCTCAACGGGTCAAGGGGCCACAAACGGGCCGACTTTAACCACATGCTGAATTTGACCCACAAGCGGAAAAGGCCAGTAACGGACCGTAAGCTACAGAATGCTGCAAATCAGCCCAAGAATAAATGGGCCCTTAAAAGGCCGAAAGATAACACGGGTTGGGAGCGGCCCAATGGAGTAATGGGTCATTAATGGGTCTAAAGCGAAGTAGTGTTCATTATGGGCCAGTTTCACCGCGGGTCGTTAATGGGCCAAGAGTTATAAAGGGCCTCATATGGGCCAAAAGACATCATGGGCCGTACATGGGTCGGAAGTTACAATGGGCTAGAATCATATTGTACAGCCCAGATGAAGCTAGTGGGCCGATATCGTAAAGGCCATGATAGTCCATGAGTTATCGGGCCTGAATGGGCTATATGCGAGCACACCGTTAGTAGGCTTTCGATGGGCTGGCCCGTTATCCCTTAACCAAGTCAACCAGCCCAGCATTTTGACCTGAATGGGCCACTGTTGGGTCGTGCCACGTGTAGACGTATCATTGGCGCCTCCTGTCCAGTGGTTGGTTGACATCTGTCCACACGTGGAGCCGACATGTGGTCCCTTCGGCCAATGAGAATTTTACACGTGGAAAATTCCCATTGGTCCTCGCTGTTAGCGGGTTGTCGGATCCAAAACTGGACCCGATAGCTTAACGGTGACCCGTTATGGTGGATGCCACATGTCGCTTACCCTTGACAAAAGCACTTCCATGACGCGCCATTTATCGTTATGGAAGTGAACACTTCCGTGATGATAATTTTTGTATTGTCATGGAACACTTCTACGACTACACATGTATGACTGTCTTGATTCTGTCATAAAATCGTCATGGATGTACATGCATGACAGAAAACATGACCTACTATGACAAACACGTATTATCACAGAAGTGTTCTTTTGTAGTGGATGATCATGCAATTCTGCTCCACATCACATTTCTATCCATATGGCATAATTGTGTGGATGACTGAGGGATACAGATACCAGTCGACCATCAAATAATGGGCTCAACTTCTTGGTGCTACAAAGGAGGAGGATGGAGATATTTATGTATATGGGAAGCCTAGGATGGATCACAACTCCATGGCTAACATGTACAAGCCTATTCCAAAGAAAGATCTTGACACTCATAAGATTGGATCTGTAAAGCATTTGCTTGCTGGATTGGCCACCACCAACACAATCTTGAGGCACACTCTTTTTACGAAGTCTAGAGATGACAAGATGATCCGTGGCCACTCCATCAACTTGCTACATTTGTTTGACACACCGTAGAAATTCAAAGTCGTGAGCCTTATGGTTGAGACAATCAAGAGGACCGGAGCTGACCAGAAAAGATTATGTGGATTTTCTCCGCACATTCAGTTTCTCATCAACTCCAACGATGGAACATGAACTTATATACTTGATCGTGAGCATCTCCCATTGTAGCCTGAGTTTGAGGATAGTGTTGTTGTGATGGAGCCTTCACATCCTTCGTCTTCCCAAGCTCAAGAGGAAATTTAGGCAGCAGCAGCAGCAAAAGAAGCTTAGAAGGCATCTGCTCCCAATGCTCCCCATTGCCAACCTCAAGTCCAAGAATGAGCGGATGACTTATCTCTTGGAATCTACCATGAGGATTGAGCAAAGTCTATCCAACCTAGCCAAGAACCAGGAAAGCTTAGAGTGGGTAGTCGAGGACAAGATATATATTCTTGATGTCAAGATTATTGAGGTAAAGTCTATAGTCGAGAAGGTCGGGGACGATGTTGACAAAGTCAGGCCTGCTTCTGATGACAGTGGAGATGACAGGCACACGAGTGAGAGATATCAGATAGTACCCGGGGCACCCAGATCTGCTATCGTCCCCATTGCAGACACGAGGACCACTCACTTTGTACCTACTGCTACTACTACAGTGCCACCTCCAGTCTGTACTCCACCAACCAAGCAGACATCAACTGAAGCCTTCACCGATGCACTCATCTCAACGCCATCTACGCACACCGGACCGCCAGCCAGAAGTCACCTTCAGGAGCTGCCGAGGATCGTGCGTGGAGAGACACATAGCTCTATACCTTTTCGAACTTTTTGGTACTTGTTGCCAAAGCGGGAGAATTTGTATAGATCATTAGGCTTCGAGAGAGGGAGAGTCTCGCTTTTGCTCGTTGGTTTTTTTAGGTCTAGCTACTATTTTTGTTGGACTCATGATACTTTTCTCATTATGGGTGTGAGATACTATGTTGGTTATGTGTGATTGATCATACTATGCTTCATGTGATGATTAATGCTTATATCTATCATTAATTTGAGTACGATCATTCACTTATGTTTTTGTTGATGCGTGCTTACTATTTCATTCATATCATTTTGTGCGCTCCACCAAGTTGCATGTGACATGGAAGAGTCACCCATGATCCTAATCGATTGTGCATTTGCATTCAAATGCAAATTTTAAATAATGCATAAATTTAAGGGGAGCTCTTGCTTGTCACATACTTCTCAAAGCGGCGATGTATTTTATTCATTTAATCACTTGTCGAAGGTTTGATCTATATGTTGTCATCAATTACAAAATAGCGGGAGTTAGAAAGTGCAATTAATCCCCAATTTGTTTTGGTAACTCATAACAACATATACCTTATTGAACTAATGTTCATTTAAGATAAATATTTCAGGATGTTCAATGATTGGCATGGCAAGGACTAGAGATGTGGACCCCTCAAAATGCTAAGGAAAAGGATTGGCAAAAGGTCAATACTCTACATTTTTGTTTAAGTGATCCAAGATTACATTGAGTCCATAGGAAAGCCAATAGTATTAAGAGGGGGTGAGGTGTTGCTTAATTATCTATTTTCTCAAGTGCTTAGTGATATTGCTCCAAAATTCTCAGCCACATTATCAATCCAAATATTTCCAATCCATAAACTCCAAACTCGGTGATGAGGTCATGAATAACTTAGATACGACCAAAAATATTTCATACATGCATATTTGTGAGGTGATTTCTAATGCAAACGATGCAATAATTTATTTATGTTATCCAGGTCAAAAAATACTTCACGGACTTTTGTGCCATGTCTAATTGCAGGTGTATGGGACATTTGTACAATCCACGTATGAAGATAAGGGAAAAAGAGAAGTTTATGTGATGTTCAAAATGTCCTCTCACGTCACTTTTGGCCCAAGAGAAGATAGAGTCCAAGTCTCTCACGTTCTGGACTCAGATTCGGACTACACAGACATATCTGACTCAAAACACCATGATCTCTTTCATACGGACTTCGAATTGGGTGATTCTTTCTTTGTTGGTATGTAGATTTCATGCACTTTCCAACCCAATTGGATTCACCTTCAAATTCATCCGGAGCATTGAGTTATGGACGAAACAATCTGATGTTGCAGCAGAATCCGAGTCAAACTACAAGTCCAAAGGGGTTGCATCACCTCCACTTGGTCCCATGAGCCTTGTACGATCTAGGGTTAGTTTGAACCTACCTTGGGAGGTCCTCCCACCTCCTTGGCCGACATCCATTGCTCATATATAAGTAGATCCATCTAGTAGCTTTTCCCTTGGAATTTGTTTAGTTAAAAGTTAGCCATCGCAACTTTGTCTACTTCGTTCGTGTCCAACGACCAGACCAAGACCGCTTTAGGATCTCCACCATTATCAATACTTCATCTATATTTGCAATATTCAAATTGCTTTATCGTATTTTTACTTGTTCTTCGATTGCATGCAGGAATAGACCTTCGTGGTCAGGTTGATCGTGCTTCTCGCATCGTCAGTAACCCCTGGAGATTTGTTTAGCGATTGCTAAGGTGCAATGTCGTGCACGTTTGTTGTCCAATCATCAAACTCGACTCCACCAAATTGACAGTTATCATCTCTTTGAAAGATCATGACCCTCGCCTCCACTCGGCCCCACAGATATTTCCTACCGGGAGCCACCGAGTTCATCTAGACTTAGCAACTGCCAAAAGCCTAACAAATCGGATCCACCGATATGGATCTCGATCCCACCAAGATGGCCTTGCCAATTCTCTGTTGCTTATTGCAATTCTTTTGGTCTCATTGAGAATTGCAATCGGTATCACCGAGATGGCTTGACAAAATCTCTATTTCCTTATTGCTTCACTTTGATCCCACCGAGTTGATGCAATCGGTGCCACCGAGACACTATTTTTTCCTAGCTATTGCACATCGGCCCCTCCTATAATTGTTCCCATCGGTCCCATTGAGATTCCTGACGTTCATATTTTTACACAGATCAGTGCCATGAAGTTTTCTGATCGGTGCCACCGAGATGGGTCAAAAGTGTGTAATGGTTGGATTTTGCGTGGGGCTATATATACCCCTCCACCCCTTCTTCCTCATTGAGGAGAGCCATCAGAACGTGCCTACATTTCCACCATTCATTTTCTGAGAGAGAACCACCTACTCATGTTTAAGATCAAGATATTCCAATCTTACCATTTGTACTTTGATTTCTAGCCTTCCAGAAGTTGATTGCCACTCAAATTCTTCTTCCATCTAATCCAAATATGTGAGAAAGAGTTTAGTGTTGCGGAAATTATCATTTGAAGCACAAGAGCAAGAAGTTCATCATCAACACACCATCTATTACCTTTTGGAGAGTGGTGTCTCCTAGATTGGTTAGGTGTCGCTTGGGAGCCTCTGAGATGAGGTGGAGTTGAATAAGGGCAAGGTGATCGCCTGCTTCGTGAAGATCTACCCGAGTGAGGCAAGTCTTCATGGACCATGGCCATGGTAGGATAGAAAAAGTTGCTTCTTCGTGGACGCTTCGTGGGTGGAGACCTCCGTGGAATCACTCACCTATTACCCTCCTTGGGTTGAAGTCTCCAGCAACATGGACGTACGATAGCACAACCTATCGGAACGACGCCAAAAATCTTCGTGTCCCCATTGCGTTTGCCTTCTCCAAACGCTTCCCTTTACTTACATGTCCAATGTTTTACATTCCGCTACTATGCTCTTAGACTTACATGTGTAGGGTGTTACTTGACTTGTCGTAGTTTTCTAAAATCTTCCTACAACTAAATTTGGGAAAAGGAAAGATTTTATTTGGTCAAGTAGTCTAATCACCCCCCTGATGCGGGGCTAACCTGATCTAGGCCAATCTTTCACAACTGGAAGTCATTTACACGAATAACACGATGGGAAAACACGAGGGAAATGAGAGGAAACACTCAAATCAACAAGAAACAATCACACTTGTGCTAGATCCTCAACACAATGAGATACACCGTCCAATTCTAACAAAGGAAAGATACAAGGTAGCTAGTTCATCTCCGTGAGGAGTGCTACTTCTCGAGGTTGCGTTGTATTCCCTCGAAGAGGAAAGAGTGATGTAGCATAGTAGCGTAAGTATTTCCCACAGTTTTTTAGAACCAAGGTATCAATCCAGTAGGAGACCACGCGCGAGTCCCTCATACCTGCACAAACAAATCGGAACCTCACAGCCAACGCGATAAGGGGTTGTCAATCCCTTCACGGTCACTTACGAGTGTGAGATCTGATAGATAGGATAAGATAGTATTTTTGGTATTATTGGTATAGGAATAGAAAGTAAATAAAGCAAATAAACAACGGCGACAGAAATTGGCTAGTTGATGGGAAAGTAATATGATAAAGATAGACCTGGGGGCCATAGGATTCACTAGTGGCTTCTCTCATGATAGCAGAATTCTACGATGGGTGAACAAATTACTGTCGAGAAATTGATAGAAAATCACATAGTTATGAGAATATCTAGGCATGATCATTATATATAGGCATCACGTCCATGACAAGTAGACCGAAACGATTCTGCATCTACTACTATTACTCCACACATCGACCGCTATCCAGCATGCATCTAGAGTATTAAGTTCATAAGAACATAGTAACGCCTTAAGCAAGATGACATGATGTAGAGGAATAAACTCAAGCAATATGATATAAACCCCATCTTTTTATCCTCGATGGCAACAATACTATACATGCCTTGCTTCCCCTGCTGTCACTAGGAAAGGACACCATAAGATTGAACCCAAAGCCAAGCACTTCTCCCATAGCCAGAACTATAGATCTAGTAGGCCAAACCAAACCAATAATTCGAAGAGACTTGCAAGGATATTATAATCATACATAAAAGATTTCAGAAAAGAATCCAATATTGTTCATAGATAATCTTGATCATAGACCCACAATTCATCGGATCTCGACAAACACACCGCAAAAAGATTACATCGAATAGATCTCCTCGAAGATCGGGGAGAACTTTGTATTGAGATCCAAAGAGAGAGAAGAAGCCATCTTGCTAATAACTATGGACCCGAATGTCTATGGTAAACTACTCACAACTCATCGAAGGAGCTATGGTGTTGATGTAGAAGCCCACCGTGATCGATGCCCCCTCTGGTGGAGCTCCGGAACAGGCCCCAAGATGGGATCTCACGGGAACAGAAGGTTATGGCAGTGGAATTAGGGTTTATTCCTGCTCCTCGATGTTTTCAATATATATGGGTATATATCGGAGGAAAAAGTATGTCGGTGGAGCAACATGGGGCCCACGAGGGTGGGGGCGCTCCTACCCCCCTGGGCGCGCCTTGGCCCCTCGTAGGCACCTTGTTTCTTCTTTGACTTGTACTCCAAGTCTCTCGTGAAGATATCGTTCCAAAAATAACTCTCCCGAAGGTTTCATTCCGTTTGGACTCCGTTTGATATTCCTTTTCTGTGAAACACTAAAATAGGCAAAAAAAACAACAATTTGCACTAGGCCTTGGGTTAGTAGGTTAGTCCCAAAAATAATATAAAAGTGTATAATAAAGCACATTAAACATCCAAAACAGAATGTATAATAGCATGGAGCAATCAAAAATTATAGATACGTTGGAGACGTATCAAGCATCCCCAACCTTAATTCCTGCTCGTCCTCGAGTAGGTAAATGGTAAAAACAGAATTTTTGATGTGGAATACTAACCAACATAATTCTCAATGTAATTTTATTTATTGTGGCATGAATGTTCAGATCCGAAAGATTCAAGACAAAAGTCTATATTGACATAAGAATAATAATACTCCAAGCATACTAACAAAGCAATCATGTCTTCTCAAAATAACATGGCCAAAGAAACTTAGGCATACAAAACCATATAGTCTGGCTATGCTCTATCTTCATCACACAAAATATTTAAATCATGCACAACCCCAGTTTCAGCCAAGCAATTGTTTCACACTTTAATTCTTTCAAACCTTTCAACTTTCACGCAATACATGAGCGTGAGCCATGGATATAGCACTATGTGGAATAGAGTGGTGGTGGTGGAGGAGACAAAAGAAGAAGATAGTCTCACATCAACTAGGCGTATCAATGTGAGTGAGTAGGGATTACCATGCAACGGATGCACTAGAGCTATAAGTGTATGAAAGCTCAACAAAAGAAACTAAGTGGGTGTGCATCCAACTTGCTTGCTCACGAAGAACTAGGGCATTTGAGGAAGCCCATCATTGGAATATACAAGCCAAGTTCTATAATGAGAATTTCCACTAGTATATGAAAGTGACAAAACAAGCCTTTTTTTATGGCCTCTCTTTTTTTCTTTTTTTGGTCCGGAGTCTCATCCCGACTTGTGGGGGAATCATAGTCTCCATCATCCTTTCCTCACTGGGACAATGCTCTAATAATGATGATCATCACACTTTTATTTACTTACAACTCGAAGCTAGAACAAAATATGACTCTATGTGAATGATAATGATGAAGCATGTTATATGCACGAAACGGTGGAAAGTTGCATGGCAATATATCTCGGAATGGCTATGGAAATGCCATGATAGGTAGGTATGGTGGCTGTTTTGAGGAAGGTATATGGTGGGTGTATGGTACCAGCGAGAGTTGCGCGGTACAAGAGAGGCTAGCAATGGTGGAAGGGTGAGAGTGCGTATAATCCATGGACTCAGCATTACTCATAAAGAACTCATATACTTATTGCAAAAATCTACGAGTTATCAAAACAAAGTATTTAACGCATGCTCCTAGGGGAAGGGTTGGCAGGAGTTAACCATCACGCGATCCCGACCTCCACACAAAGGATGACACTCAATAAATAAATCATGCTCCAACTTCATCACATAACGGTTCACCATACGTGCATGCTACGGGAATCACAAACTTTAACACAAGTGTTTCTCAAATTCACAATTACTCCACAAGCATGACTCTAATATCACCATCCTCATATCTCAAAAACAATCATCAAGTATCAAACTTCTCATAATATTCAATGCACTTGTATGAAAGTTTTTACTATACCCATCTTGGATGCCTATCATATTAGGACTAGTTTTATAACCAAAGTACATTACCATGCTGTTCTAAAAGACTCTCAAATAGATATAAGTGAAGCATGAGAGATCAATAATTTGTACAAAATGAAACCACCACCGTGCTCTAAAAGATACAAGTGAAGCACTAGAGCAAAACTATCTAACTAAAAAGATATAAGTGAAGCACATATCGTATTCTAATAAATTCTAAATCATATTTATCTCTCTCAAAAGGTGTGTCGAGCAAGGATGATTGTGGCAAACTAAAATCAAAGACTCAAATCATACATGACGCCCAAGCAAAACACATATCATGTGGTGAATAAAAATATAGTCTCAAGTAAAGTTACCGATAGACGAAGACGAAAGAGGGGATGCCTTCTCGGGGCATCCCCAAGCTTAGGGTTTTGGTTATCCTTGAATTTTACCTTGGGGTGCCTTGGTCATCCCCAAGCTTAGGCTCTTCCACTGTTTGTTCCATTGTCCATCAAATCCATACTCAAAACTTGAAAACTTCAGAACACAAAACTTAGCCAAAAATCTCGTGAGCTCTGTTAGTATAAGAAAACAAACCACCTCAAAGGTACTGTAATGAAATCATTCTTTGTTTATATTGGTGTTAAACCTACTATATTCCAACTTCTCCATGATTCATACCCCCCGATACTACTCATAGATTCATCAAAATAAGCAAACAACACATGAAAAACAGAATCTGTCAATACCAGAATAGTCTGTAGTAATCTGTAACTTTCAAATACTTCTGTAACTCTAAAAAATTGAAATAAATTGGTGGACATGAGGAATTTGTCTAATAATCATATGCAAAAAGCTTAAAATCACTCTCCAGTAAAAACTGACAGCCAATCTCGTGAGCGCTAAAGTTTCTGTTTTTTACACCATGATCGAGTAAACTTCACACAAGTCTTCCCAAAGGTTCTACTTGGCACAAACACTAACTAAAACAAAAAACCACATCTAAACAGAAGCTAGATGCAATATTTATTCCTAAAAAGAAGCAAGAAACAAAGAAAAGAAAATTGGGTTGCCTCCCAACAAGTGCTATCGTTTAACGCCCCTAACTAGGCACGATACAAGAATAGATATTGGTATTGCCATCTTTGGTAGGCAATCCATAAGTGGCTCTCATAATAGACTCATAACGTAATTTGATTTTCTTTCCAGGAAAGTGTTCCATGCCTTTCCTTAACGGAAATTTGAATCTAATATTTCCTTCCTTCATATCAATAATTGCACCAATCGTTCTAAGGAAAGGTCTACCAAGAATAATAGGACATGAAGGATTGCAATCTATATCAAGAACGATGAAATCTACGGGCACATAATTCCTATTTGCAACAATAAGAACATCATTAATCCTTCCCACAGGTTTCTTAATGGTAGAATCCGCAAGATGCAAATTTAAAGAACAATCATCAAGTTCATGGAATCCTAACATATCACACAGAGCTTTTGGAATTGTGGAAACACTTGCACCCAAATCACACAAAGCAAAGCATTCATGATCTTTAATCTTAATTTTAATAGTAGGCTCCCACTCATCAAAAAGCTTTCTAGGGATAGAAACTTCTAATTCAAGTTTTTCTTCATAAGACTGCATTAAAGCATCAACTATGTGTTTGGTAAAAGCCTTATTTTGACTATAAGCATGCAGAGAATTTAGCACGGATAGCAACAAGGAAATACAATCTATTAAAGAGCAACTATCATAATTAAATCCCTTGAAATCCATGATAGTGGGTTCATCGCTATGCAAAGTTTTGATCTCTTCAATCCCACTTTTAACAATTTTAGCATCAAGATCTAAAAACACCGAATCATTGGGACGCCTTTTAACTAGAGTAGATTCATCTTTAGTCCCATCTTTATCAATATTCATACTAGAAAACAAGGATTTAATAGGATATACATTAATCACTTTCATATCTTCATCTTCATTCTCATGATAACTAGAAGAACACGCTTTCATAAAGTAATCTTTTTTAGCACGCATCCTAGCGGTTCTTTCTTTGCACTCATCAATGGAAATTCTCATGGCTTTGAGAGACTCGTTGATATCATGCTTAGGTGGAATAGATCTAAGTTTCAAAGAATCAACATCAAGAGTAATTCTATCCACGTTTCTAGCCAACTCATTAATCTTAAGCAATTTTTCCTCAAGCAAAGCATTGAAATTCTTTTGCGAATTCATAAACTTTTTAACACTAGTCTCAAATTCAGAGGGCATCTTACCAAAGTTTCCATAAGAGTTATTGTAGGAATTACATTAATTATTATAGGAATTACAAGGAAAAGGCCTAGGATTAAAGTTTCCTCTATAAGCATTGTTACCAAAATTATTCCTACCAACAAAATTCACATCCAACGATTCATTATTATTTTCAATCAACGTGGACAAATTTATATCATTAGGATCAGAAGAAGCACTCTTAGTAGCAAATAATTTCATAAGTTCATCCAACTTTCCACTCAAAACACTAATCTCTTCAACAGCATGCACTTTTTTTTACAAGTAGATCTTTCGGTGTGCCATTGAGAGTAGTTAACCATAATATTATCTAGGAGTTTGGTAGCTTCACCTAAAGTGTTTTCCATAAAAGTGCCCCCGCGGCCGAATCTAAAAGATTTCTAGAAGCGAAATTCAAGCCGGCATAAATTTTTTGTATAATCATCCATAAGTTCAAACCATGAGTAGGGCAATTACGTATCATTGATTTCATTCTCTCCCAAGCTTGTGCAACATGCTCATGATCTAGTTGCTTAAAATTCATAATATCGTTTCTAAGAGAGATAATCTTAGCGGGAGGAAAATACTTAGAGATAAAGGCATCTTTGCACTTATTCCATTAATCAATACTATTTCTAGGCAAAGAGGAAAACCAAGTTTTAGCACGATCTCTATGTGAAAACAGAAATAGCTTCAATTTAACAATATCATTACTCGTATCCCTCTTCTTTTGCATATCGCACAAATCAACAAAGTTGTTTAGATGGGTAGCGGCATCTTCACTAGGAAGGCCAAAAGATTGATCTTTCATGACAAGATTCAACAGAGCAGCATTGATCTCACAAGATTCAGCATCTAAGATAGGAGCAATCAGAGTGCTAATAAAATCATTATTGTTGGTATTGGAAAAGTCACACAATTTGGTATTATTTTGAGCCATAGTGACAAGCAAGCAATCCAACACGCAAGCAAACAATAGGCAATCGAACGGTAAAACACGCAGAAAAAGAAGGGCGCATAAAACAGCAACGGTGAAGTGGGGGAGAGGAAAACGAGAGGCAAATATTGTAGTGCGAGGGATAAGGGTTTGTGATAGGTACTTGGTATATGCTTTTGCGTAGATCTCCCTGGCAACGGTGCCAGAAAATGGCTAGTTTTCGGGAGATCAGATCTTGACTTGACTTGGCGTGGGTCTCCCAGGCAACGGTGCCAGAAATTCTTCTTGCTACTTCTCGAGATTGCGTTGTATTCCCTCGAAGAGCAAAGGGTGATGCAGCACAGTAGCGCAAGTATTTCCCTCAGTTTTTGAGAACCAAGGTATCAATCCAGTAGGAGACCACGCATGAGTCCCTCGTACCTGCACAAAAAAATAAGAACCTCGCAACCAACGCGATAAGGGGTTGTCAATCCCTTCACGGTCACTTATGAGAGTGAGATATGATAGATTGGATAAGATAGTATTGTTGGTATAGGAACAGAAAGTAAATAAAGGAAATAAACAACGGCGACCGAAATTGGCTAGTTGACGGGAAAGTAATATGATAAAGATAGACCCGGGGCCATAGGTTTCACTAGTGGCTTCACTCATGATAGCAGAATTCTACGGTGGGTGAACAAATTACCATCGAGTAATTGATAGAAAAGCGCATAGTTATGAGAATATCTAGGCATGATCATTATATATAGACATCACGTCCGTGACAAGTAGACCCAAACGATTCTGCATCTACTACTATTACTCCACACATCGACCGCTATCCAGCATGCATCTAGAGTATTAAGTTCATAAGAACAGAGTAACACCTTAAGCAAGATGACATGATTTAGAGGGATAAACTCAAGCAATATGATATAAACCCCATCTTTTTATCCTTGATGGCAACAATACTATACGTGCCTTGCTTCCCCTGCTGTCACTGGGAAAGGACACCGCAAGATTGAACCCACAGCCAAGCACTTCTCCCATTGCAAGAACTATAGATCTAGTAGGCCAAACCAAACCAATAATTCGAAGAGACTTGCAAGGATATTATAATCATACATAAAAGATTTCAGAAAACAATCCAATATTGTTCATAGATAATCTTGATCATAGACCCACAATTTATCGGATCTCGACAAACACACCGCAAAAAGATTACATCGAATAGATCTCCTCGAAGATCGGGGAGAACTTTGTATTGAGATCCAAAGAGAGAGAAGAAGCCATCTAGCTAATAACTATGGACCCGAAGGTCTGTGGTAAACTACTCACAACTCATCGGAGGAGCTATGGTGTTGATGCAGAAGCCCTCTGTGATCAATGCCCCCTCCGGCGAAGCTCCGAAACAGGCCCCAAGATGGGATCTCACGGGAACAGAAGGTTACGGCGGTGGAATTAGGGTTTCTTCGTGCTCCTCGATGTTGTCAGGATATATGCGTATATATAGGAGGAAAAAGTACGTCGGTGGAGCAACGTGGGGCCCACAAGGGTGGGGGCACGCCTACCCCCCTGGGCGCGCCCTGCCCCCTCGTGGGCACCTCGTTTCTTCTCTAACTTGTACTCCAGGTCTCTCGTGAAGATATCGTTCCAAAAATAACTCCCCCAATGGTTTCATTCCGTTTGGACCCCGTTTGATATTCCTTTTCTACGAAACACTGAAATAGGCAAAAAAACAACAATTTGCACTAGGCCTTGGGTTAGTAGGTTAGTCCCAAAAATAATATAAAATTGTACAATAAAGCCCATTAAACATCCAAAACAGAATATATAATAGCATGGAAAAATCAAAAATTATATATACGTTGGAGACGTATCAAGGAGGTATTGAATCCGCGAGGGATCTTGCCATGAGGGGTCTTGAATCCATGCGTGGATCTTCTCCGTAGAGGTCGCGGTCTCTCAATGGTGTGGAACAACATGGATGAGCAAAGCTCTAGGTCTCAAATGAGCTAACACATTACTAGCCCTAAAATGGTGGAGGTGGAGGAGTATATATAGTCTACGGCCACCAAGGGGTAAGTGAGGAGCGAAATGGGTACATGGGCCTCGGCCCTGATACATGCACGCAGGCAAGGCCGGCTGATCGGGACTGGGTCCCGAATGATCCGAGCGTCGGGTCTCTGGATGATCCGGACGGAGTCCCGGATGATCCGGCTTCGGTGCAAGCAATCGGGTGTGTTTGGCGCACTTATTCGGACGAACCAGGGGAGGGTCCGGATGATCCGGCTGAGTTCAGATGATCTGGACGGCGGTAAGGACATCCGGCCTGGCTCCAGCAGCTGCTCCGTCTTCTTCTCCTTTCTTCCGTCCTCTCTTCCGCGCTTCCCTCGCGGATAGTGTAGTCGTACCTTCACGCTTGCACTCCTCCTCGACATTAGTGAAGCTCTAACAATACCTATGCATGCACATGGGAGAAGTGTTAAGTAGTATACCATCCTCGGAGGGGTCAAGTGAACATGTGCAAAGGAGATGATTCACCTTTGTGTATGTGAAGTAGATGTCGCACGTGTCACTTGCCAAACGGATTCTTGACATGGTGATGTCCGCAGGATGCCTCGCGTCACCCCCTCCCCCTTGGGAAAGATCCAACCTCAGATCGAAAACAAATCACTATGGGAAAGAAATTGTGTCGACATGTAGAAGTGTACGATCACCAAGTACTCGTCATCTTGAAGCTCAAAATGGACATTCTCCAATGTCGCACCGTATAGTGATTCCTTCAAAAGGAGCAAGGACAACAAACACTTGGAAAAACAAATGTGGTTAGCGTTAGTGCAAAACCAAGAATTCGGATGATTTACCCAACAAGTGTGGTCATCAAGCATAGCATGTGGTGTGACAAAGGATTGTGACATGGCATGTAAGCACGTAAATTGAGCTCAGTCGAGGACATCATGGAAACAAGCATGTAATTGTGAGGTAGAGATGCACATATGTGTGACAAAGAATGAGCATCTACCTTAAGGTCATATAAAGCAATCACAAATCGCTCAATGAAAGGTTTGTGGTAGGCATAGGAATCATTCATAACACAAAATAAAATGAAGTTTCTAAACACATGGGTCAAGTGCAAGACAATCCAAGCATAATGTGCATAGGGTGTAGTGAAAATAGTGTGGCACTCAACACAATAGAAAGAGCAATTGTTCATCATGTCTGAGGCAATCAAGTTAGTCATGTGACAAGCAATGGGACATGGCATATGTGAAGAAATGACATTGTTGCAACCAAGCATATGATAGGAGCAAGTAATCCACAAGTCGGATGCAACACACAAGGTATATATGTCATGAGGCAAAGAACGGTGAAAATGACATGTCGAAGAAAGATCTCTAACATGTGTGCAATCAAGCGGTCCAAGATGACCAAGAAGTCTCATGGTGCAAGCAACACAAGTAATATGATCCACAATATTCATGATCATGGTTTTGGGGTTCTCGAAAGAGAAGGATATCACCTTGAAAGTGTGTCCTTGTGCCTCCATCACAATGCCTAAGCACAAGCAAGTGCGATGTAGAAGCGTCGTAGTCGAGTGTGGTCTCTCTTAGGAGCTCGAATGGTCAACTCACGGGAAGTGGAAGTTGACCTTAAGTCCAAGTAACCTACACATGCACAAAACAAAGAAAAAAACGTATGTGCATGGTAGATAGAAACATCATCCATCATGATGGTTCTCTTCTCTTGAACATAACCATTAGAAGCACAAGTGCATGAATAATATGATGCAACAATGGCTATATTCATGGCACTAGGTATTTGGTGCAAAGGGGTGAGAGAAGCATGCTTCACAAGAAATATGTCAAAATCTTCGAATATATGAGAGAAATCTATGCAGGTGTCGATGTCAAAACCGGCAGATCTCGGGTAGGGGGGGCAAGCTATGCGTCTAAGAATCGATGGTAACAGGTGACTGGGGACACAATGTTTACCCAGGTTCAGGCCCTCTCGATCAAGGTAATACCCTACTTCCTGCTTGATTGATCTTGATGAATATGTGTTACAAGAGTTGATCTACCTCGAGATCGTAATGGATAAACCCTAAAGCCTAGCCTATGAGGATGTAATGATTCTGATGTTAGCCTCTACAGACTAAACCCTCCGGCTTATATACACGCCGTAGGGGGCCAAGAATTACAAAGGTGACTTGGGGAGGAAGTAATAACTACAGCCGGACATCATGCCTGCCTTTCTACGAACATAGGAGTCCTGACCAAATACGGGGGAAGGTCTTCTGCTTCTATCTTCGTGGCCCATCAATACGGCCCAGCTTCATCGACCCGGACGCCTGAGGACCCCTGAATCCAGGACTCCCTTAGTAGCCCCCGTACTTGCTTTCAAGGATGAGATTGTATCCGGCTTCATGTCTTCGGCCTTGCAAGGTGAGTCCTTCTGGATGATAGTTCGGCGTCATTTAATATTATATCCCGTCAATTCCTCACCGTCGTTGCCTTTGCCTCCATGTGTCCAACGAATGCAAACCGTCTGGTATTTTTCCAATTACCCCCTTGACTGTGTAGGTAAAATGCCTATATAAAGAGACTAGATCTCAGATGCCGTTCCACTCCATTCCACGCGGAAAATCCCCAGTACATGCCACAAAAAATCCTCAAACATGGCCGATGTTCCCAGCTCTTCCTCGCGCCCTCACGGCCCTCGAGCGGGCGATTGGGAAAGTTCCTCCGTATCCCATGCACATATGAGAAAGCTTCAAGCGCAGGGATATCTCCCTCCCGAGGATCTAGTCCCCGTCCAGGCTGGATTAACTTCCATCGACAATCAAGCCCTGGCAGAGAGTTTTCCCAACCCCTCAAGTGGAGAGCGGGTATGCTTTGTTTCCTTCCTTCTGAGAGGCGTAGGATTTCCCATCCACCCCTTCCTTAGGGGGCTCCTGGTGGTCTATGGTCTTCAACTGCATGATCTCACGCCAGGGTCTATCCTGCACATTGCGGGATTCGTCACTTTATGCGAACTATTTCTGGGCTGCGAGCCTCATTTTGAGCTATGGCGGAAGTTCTTCTGCCTTGTCCCTCGCTCCGAAGAGGGATCCATATTTGAGGTTGGAGGCGCCGAAATATGGCGCATAGCAGGGACAGGCTATCTGTCTGGCACTCCAAAGAAGGCATCCGAAGAGTGGCCTTCGGAGTGGTTTTATATCAATGACGTTGCCCTGCCGGATCCAGTTCGGCAAGGTCTCCCCAAATATTCCAATACTCCTCCAAAGAAGCTTTTCAACTGGCACCCCTGCAGTCCCACAGAAGAAGAAAATGCGGAGGTCAAAAGACTGCAGAGCAAGATCAGATTGCTTTCCAGTTCAGGGTTGTCAATAATTGAAGTGATGGCGATCTCCATAAAGCGATGTGTGCAGCCGCTCCAAGCTAGAGGTTTTCCTATGTGGCATTATAATGGCCAGGATGATGCGTCACACTGCTTACGCTTGGGTCTGGACGACCCTGCCGCTCTAGCCGCTATCCTAGAAGGTCTTTACAAGGGAGAGAAGCAAGACTTTCTTCACTTGAAGTGTCGGGAGGGTTTCTCTATGTATAATCCTCCTGACTGGGTAAGTCTTTCTCTTGACCGCTATTTTCGGCCGTTTTTCATTGTATGATGTGTTGACTGAACTGAATTCGGTTATTCCCAATAGGAGTGGAGTAAGGTGGTCGAGGGGATTAATAGTCCCGCCCCACAGCCAGAGGGCCACTTTCGAAACGAGGGCCCCAGATATAATGAAGATCCGGACATAGGCATAGAGCTAGAATATGGAGTCTTCTATCAAGCCAGGCGCGACGGCGCCGTGGTGGCTATCGTAGCTGATTATCTCAGCCTCATTCCTTCCTCTCCCGTAAGTATCCAGCACATACCTCCTCAAAGAGAAGATTCCCAGCACGCCTTACCCATCACACTTTTTTATGCTCAAATGGGGCTATTTTCCTCATGCCAAACTGTGCGAAGACCGTCATCCCAGAGGGCGATGCTTGCATCGGGTGAGCCCTGGAAGCGAAAGAGGACCGCGTACACCACCGAACCTTCGAAGAGGTATGTTTGTTTTAACATATACTTGGGGGGTTAAGCCGGTATTACAACTTTCCGCCTTACTTTTCCTTTTAGGAGGAACATACACAAGACTGTGTCCAGAAATCCTACAGAACAAGCTCCGACCAATCCGGCATCCGGCCCGTCTATGAGGACAAGGGTCAATGCAGATGCAGCGCCGGATTGTCCTCTTCAAGAGGATTCAGACGAAATGTCTGTCACTAATTACGAAGCGGAGGTCGCAATGGTTCACCGGCGGTGAAAAGCAGCCATGCGTGACCCAGCCTTTTCTAAGGAGGCGTTTAATGCCCTCAGTTCTGCGGATGCTTATATCTGAGCCGCTCAAGATGTGAGAACCTCGGATATGTAGTATACGGGCTTTTGAACGGGGAACTTATGTCCCTCTTCGGCTCGTTGTTCGACGAGCATGCACTCACTACCTGGTGAGTGGCTGATATATACAGCAACATTGGTTCGCCAACACCCGGGGCGGCTAGGATTAGGTTGCTCACTAGTAGAGTTTTTATTACTTCCAATCCAGCTATGGCCGCGTCCGTCCATTCGAAGTTATCAATGTGTCGTACCAATCTATAAAGTGCCAATGCTTTCTCTCCTAACTTGGAGATGAAGCGGCTAAAGGCCGCTACGCAGCGTGCCAGTTTTTGCACTTGATTGAGATCGGTTGGCGTTCTGAGCTCTAACAAGGCCCGGATTTTAGCTGGGTTAGCTTCGATTGCTCTACGGGATATAGTGAACCCTAATAGCTTTCCGGCCGAAACGCCGAAGACGCATTTTTCTGGATTGAGCCTTATGTCATATGCTCTAAGGTTATCAAATGTAAGGCAGACATCATCCAACAATATTTCGACGTGTTTGGTCTTAACGACTATGTCGTCAACATATGCCTCCACTGTCTTGCCAATTTGTTTTTCAAATCATGTTTGAATCATGCGTTGATATGTGGCACCAGCGTTTGAGTCCAAAGGGCATATGTGACGCCCGAAGACCGACGTCCCAGAAGATTCCAGAAGATTCAAGATGTTCCGGGTTGCCCGTGTGTTTCTTTTGAGCTTGTGTTATTTTTTTTGCATTGCATCATGTCATCATGCCATCATGTCATATTTTTTTTTGCATCTCAACTTAAATAAATCGTGTGGACCTTTGGTCCATTTAAATCGAGGGAAGGTGACTTCTCTTTATAACATATAAAAGTCTCTCAATATTTTAGGGAGCTATATTATAATATTCCATTTGCTTCGGAATAACCCAACACACTTGCATTTATTCTCCGGACATCTTTTGATTCAAGTTTCACCGTCCAAACCCTCCCTATAATTCTTTTCCGTTGTTTCGAGGTTCCTCCGAAAATCCTCAACATTTTTGGATACTTCTATATTCATGTCTTAGTTCAAACCCGTTTGAATTAAATTCAAATATGTTTGAATTATTTTTCGTTCATGCCTTTTCTATTTTCTCGGACTTTGCTCTTTTTATGATGCCCGAGAAAAATAGTCGCATGTGCTATTTTTTTCCCTAACCTCCCTCTTCTTTCTTTTCTTCTCTCTTTTGTTTTATGCTAAAAGGGATAAAAAGGAGAGCAGCCCAGCAGCCTTCCTCCTCCCAGCCCGTCCTCCAGCTGGCCTCAGGCCTCATCCCAGCCGCGGCCCCCTCCTTGGCCCAGGGCACCTCGGCCCCTTAGGCCCATCGGCCCAAACCCCCATGTAACCCTAGCCGTCTCCTCGCTCTTCCTCCCTTTCCCTTCGTGCGCCGCCACACCCTCCTTCGCTCGAGCGCCTCACCTCTCGCCTCTGCCCCGATTCCCTCTCGACCTCTCGCCCTCCTCCCATCGCTCGACCCATCTCAAGTCCCGCTCCCTCCAATCGCCAGCAGCAGTGCAGCCCGAGGCCCCCTCCCGAGCGCCTCGTGACCCTCCTCGCGTCCGAGCGCGCGCCTCGTCTCCTCCCATCCCCGCGTCCGAGCCGCGCCGCCTCCCCTCTCCTTTCTCTAGGACCCTTCATCGCCATGGCTGCCGCCCTGCGCGCCCTAGGCCGGCCAGGAGCCGCCGTCCTTCTCCCAGGCCGTGCGCCCCTCCGCGCCCCAAGGCCAGGCCTCGCCTCCCTCCGGATCGAGCCAGCAGCGCCGCACCCCCGCAGCCCTTTTCCTTTTTTTGTTGCTGTTTTTTTGTTTATCTCAAGTACCAGGAACGCCAAGAACCACTATGTTCGGACCCGAGCAGCTACATGGCCTTTTTCATGAACGACTACATGAACGAGTACACGGCGACCCGACCAAGTACCCCGACATCGATGACATGAACAACTACGGAACGTGTACGACTCTGAGACGAGAACGACTACACGTGTCGACGAACGCCAAGTACCACCACGTCCGACGGTGCGACATGAACCCCTACGACAAGTACCTCTCCGAACGGGATGTGAACGACTACACGTGTACCTCTACGGAACAACTACTTCCTCTTCGGAAACGTGAACCACTACTTCCGCTACCGTCGCCCGAGTACTACTACCGCCTCGAGAACGTCTCCTTCGACTTCTTCCACTACGTCCCTCGACGACTCGACCCGCCCCGAGAACGTTTGTCCCGAAGGTATAACCCCGAGACGATGACCCATGAGATGCTTGTTGTGTTGTATGAAATGTTTCCCGTGTGTGCACCGTGTCCGTTTCGATCTTTTGTCATGCTCCTCGATTGCCTCATCGCCGACCCGTGGGAACCCGGTAACGGGATCGCCCCACCTTTTCTTCTCGTTTGGCTCGCTCACGCCATCTTTCCTTTTGCACCGGACTCTCAACGAGTTACCGGAACCGATTTGTTGCCGTGGCATCATTTTCGGAATTGTTGCCGTGGCACCTTTTTCCTTCCACCACGGGGACAATTGCTTCTTATCATATCTCTATATCAACCCTTTTAGTATAATTGCATAAACTTGATCATGTCATCCGCATCATGTTAACAACATTATATGTGTGAATTGTTGTTGCTTTAATAATTGCTAAACATGCTCATGGGGATTTTCCGGATATGTTGTTGTTATTTTCCGGCCTCATTTAAAATGTCTAAATAGTTAGTTTACTTATGCTTCACCTCTTGCCATGTTAAAAACATTTAATCTTGTCTTGTTAATAAACGTGAGTCAATTAAATAATTAATTGTGGTGTTTTGTCAATATGCAACTCGTTGCATATTGAGCTCCACTTAACTTGTAGTTTTGTTTGTGCACTTTGCCATGCCATGCATATTTAAACCGGACATGCATCATACTTGGATGTGCATCGTATGCCATGTTTATGCTTGTGTGTTTACCGTGTTGTTTGCTTCTTTCCGGTTGCTTCTCTTGTTAGCTTCGGTTTCGTTCCGGAGTTGTGAGGATTCGCTCGACTGTGTTGCTTCGTCTACTTCATGGATCCGTTCTTCTCCCTTGTGGAATCCCAGGCAAGATGATCATACCCTTGGATACCTTTACTACCATTGCCATGCTTAGTTGTCTCGATGCTATCTTTACATGTCGCGCTACCCATCTTTTATGTCAGCCTCTCCTTGTTGCCATGAAACCTCTAACCTTGACACCTTCCTAGCAAAACCACTGTTTGGCTATGTTACCCGCTTGCTCAGCCCCGCTTGCTCAGCCCCTCTTATAGCGTTGTTAGTTGCAGGTGAAGATGAAGTTCGTTCCAGGAGGGAACTTGTTGTTGGAATATCACAATATCTATAATTATTATTAACACACCTTATATACTGGGCATGGGTGGAAGGCTTGGCCTTTTGCTCGGTGTTTTGTTCCACTCATGCCACCTTAGGCGCCGATAAACCGGCATTATGTTCCTTGATTTTGCATTCCTTACACGATGGGTGAAATGGGGACCCCTTGACAGTTCGACTTTGAATAAAACTCCTCCAGCAAGGCCCAACATTGGTTTTAATTTGCCTCATAATAACAACTTAATTAAATAATTAAATTTGCATAGGGGGTCGCGTCCCCGAGGATTCTTAATTCTACATAGCAGGGGGGCCAGTGCTGATGGTGTTGGTCCCAAACGGGGGTCCTGCAGGGCCGTCTTGGGGAAACCCGAGGTATCTGGTATAACCTGTAGCATCACCCATCCGGTAGTGTCCTGAGACGAGATACGCGCGGCTACTATCAGGGTGTCGACACACCGGGAGGTCTTGCTGGACTAGTTTTACCATTGTCGAAATGACTTGTGCTACCGGGATGCCGAGCCTGATCGGATTTTCCCTAAGATAAGGGGTGATGATATTATATTTATCACTTCAGCTAATCGTGAGAGCTTGTGATGGGCTAAGTTGGAACACCCCTGCAGGGTTATGATCTTTCGAAAGCCGTGCCCGCGGTTATGTGGCAGATTGGAATTTGTTAATGTCCGGTTGTAGAAAACTTGACAGATGATCCGAAGTAAAACACACAACTGTGTGAGTAACCGTGACTGTCTCTTTTCACTTTGAGAAGAGAACATGGTGGGGTTATGTTTGATTCGTATGTAGTTCAGGATCTTTAGCGATCACTACTTTTGCGACCGTTTGCGTAGATGCTCATCTTATTCTTGTAGTCGTAAGCTAGCCACCATATTATGCTTAGCCACTGCTGCCACCTCACCACTTTACCTCTTCCTACCCCTAAAGCTCTGCTAGTTTTGATACCCATGGTTATGGGATTGCTGAGTCCTCGTGGCTCACAGATACTACAACACCAGATGCAGGTTCAGCCGAGTTTGATGCAGAAGATGGATCAGAACTCCACCGGGAGCTCGATGAAGAGAGTGGCCGTATGCTTGTGACGTTTTCGACGATCAGTAGTGGTTTCTACTAGGATTCGATCCTGACCTGTGGCTTTATGTTGTTTTGGTATCTTTCTTTGGATCTTCGCCCGTAGTCGGGTTGTGATGTTTTGAATGATGTTATGCTTATGTAATGTATTGTGTGAAGTGGCGAGTGTAAGCCAACTATCTCCTTTTGCAATTTTAATCCCTCTTTTACATGAGTCATGCAAAGATACCGAACTTGAGATCATTCTAGGATGGGCTTATACCTTTAAGTCGTGCCTCGACACGTAGGAGGTATAGTCCCATCCTGGGCATTACAAGTTGGTATCGGAGCCTTCTCCGACCTAGAAGCCCCCACTGATTGATCGAATCGTTGACGGTTGAGTCTAGGCACACACTTAAAATGTTTTGAGTCCTATATTATATCGGAGAGTAGGATTTCTTTTGCTCCTCATCTCTTTTCACTCTGGTGAGGACTCCTGACGATTACTCTTATCTCTTCTACTTTCAAAAAAATGCACCAAATTTTTTTTAGGATCTCGCGAGTATTGTTTGGATTGTTTCGATGTCTTTGTGACGAGAACATTGTTCTCGATGCCTCCTGACATTAGGGGTTGTGGCGGTGTCCCGGGGAGTTGAGCTCCTAGGTGTTGTCATCACAAATCGATCGCGGCAGTACTAGAATATGTAAGACGGCCGACATCGAAAACTCTCCTATGTGGTTAGTGGCAAGATAACCCCGACATCACCCAGTACTAGGGAGGTAGTTCGGGAATATTGCCATAGCTTGTATAGTGGATGCGTTTCGAAGGTCTGAGGTAAACAGTTTCCGAGAAAGACTGGTTATGTGTTGAAGGATGGATACACCTGGATGTAGGTTCAGAGTTGATTGCGCGGTGCTTCCCGTGTATCCCCAACACCTGATTGCATAACTGGAAACTTTCGGAAATCTATAGGTGGGTTCATCCAGTAGTTCTAGGCATTCTTCCAACGGATGCACGATATGAAGTTTGGAGTTCTACATTGAGTGAAGTGGTTTTATGGACTTGTTCTGATCAGGAGTTGCATCTTAAAGGGTCCTTGGCTATGCTGATCCGGGGATTGCAAAACCCTTTTGTAACACGTTCCATGAGCTTTCAGCACGAAGATGTCGAACGAAGCTTCTATCTTGTATTTGTTCTATCTGTTCCTTGTTCCTTTTTATTTACCTTTTGTTCTCCAAGTGGCTTCTCGACGAGTTGATGTACCTGCAGAATTCATTCGTTCAATTCTCTGTTCGGATAGATATGTTGCAACATAATCTTCTTCATAAACATATCTATCCGTTATTTTGATTTGATTCTGGTATTCGAGTTGCTTCGATGTCAAATGTTGATTCCATACCTTTCCTAATCGGTGTTCTCATATTTCTATGGGAGTGCTAATTTTCTTGACCATCGAGATCTTCATGTTAATCCTTTTCAACCGGTGTGCCTTCTTTTCAAGTTATTCCATACAAACGTCATTGAGAAATCTGACGATTTGTCTGTTTCATTCATGTCAAGTTGTCTTTGTTTTTCCCCACCCTCCCATCCTTCTTCTTCTCGGAGCAAGAAATTCTCAGATGAAGTATCCATTTTATTCATGTGATATTTCTTCATTCTTTTCCTTCAATGTTCTTATCCGGTGTTTTCTCAAGAAGATGCTCAAGAACTTCAAGTTCTTCATTCTTTTGTTCTCAATTCTGCCGGTGGATGTAATTCAAGATTTCGGTATCGATCTTATCCCTTTTCCTCTTTTCACAATGCTTTCTTATTCCGGTGCACCAATTAATCATTCTCCTCTTGCTATTCATATACGGAGTGCTGAAGATTCATGTTTCCATTCTTATCCCGTTCAACTTTTTTTTGAGGATTGTTATCTTATTCAAGCCATTTAATTCAACCGGTGTAATATCTCTTCAGCAATGTTTTCCAACGGTGATTTCTTTAGTGGGCCCTAACCCACAGGTTTTTCCCAGGATCTTACCTGACTCTTCTTTTCCGGAGTATTCTGAAATTCTTTTCATGTGTGACGTAAGAATGATTTCCATCAGTCACATGCCTTCTCCAAGCTTGTTTCAATTATTTCCATCTTTAGCTCCACCTTCCTCTTGTCATTCGTCCGGAGTATCTCGAAATTCTTCATGGCATTTCTCGTCTTCATTCTCAGCATTGGAGACCGGAGAAGTATTTCTCTTAAATCTTGGTCCGTTCTCTTGAAGATTTGTGGTTCTAGCTTCATGCCATCCTCATTATTGTTCCGATTGTGAGGAATTCTTTTATACCCATCCGAAGCTTTTCATGAATTCTTTTCTTTGTGATCCTCCGAAGGACATCATTTCAGAATATTTCTTCGTTCTTTGTTTGCAACTTCGTCCTCCAATTATTCTTCATTGATGTCTCTTCGTTCGTCTCCATATTCTTACGGTGGTTCTTTCAAGATTACCCTTCCGTTGTTATCATTTTAATTCACTCGTTCTTTCATAATCCTACCGGTGGTTCGTTGAATTAATTATCCGAGCTTGTGTTAGATCTCTCTTTAATCCTTTCCAACGAGAATAAGAAGTATACCAAATCCTTGGTTGTCATCAATTTAATTGGTGAAGGGGATGCATAACATAATTCTTATTCTTATTCCTTCAAGGTGATTTAATCTCTGTTTTCCGGAGCTTGGTCATCATATCACATTCTCGGTTTTAAATTCTTCATCTTGTTTTCCGGAGCTCCAAGTTATTTCAATAATATCATTTCAAGCTTCATCTAATTCATCGCAGGCCTTGAATCTTATTCTTTTCATTTTTCACTTCTCATGTTTTCATTACCGGAGTTCTCATGGTGGTTCATCATGTTTTAATTCATCCTCGAATTCTTCATCAAGATTCTTGTTGGAGCTCAAGCATTCTTGATCATGCATTCCAATTGCAATCCTTTCCACCTTATCTTTCAGATGGTGTTATGTCATTTTTGACAATTCCTTCAGGTTTCATGATTCACAAGTTGTCAGGAATGAGATATTTAAAACCATCATTTTCCTTGTTCAGGAGATCTTTTCAACCCTTCAATTATTCATTGGAGTTATCTTGGGTTGTATTTCACCTAAAGCTTTCCCTAAGGATTGTTGCTAATTATGGTGCTTAATAATGACCCAAGTTCTTCATTTATCATTCCGATGAAATAAGTTTTTTTTCGTCTCCTTGTTGATCTCAATCCAAGCAATTCGTTCTGTTAGTGGCTGGTTGTCACCTCTTAATTTTGAGATGTTTTCCATAAGCCCACATCAAGCTTATTCTTTTCGTTGTTGATTCTTCCAACAAATCCGTTCAACCCTTCTTCATAAGGATGAATTGCAATTCATGCGTGGGAGAAGTTGTCTTTTTCTTCTCCATTCATTTCTTTCGTTGATCTATATGCTATTCTTTCATTCCGGAGGTATTGTGAGGTTGCTCTCTCCAAACCATCATATCGTTTTGTCGAGATCATGTTCTTTCCCTTGCTTATCATTTAACCGGAGTGTTGTATTCTTCATTCTAGTTCCGTCATCTTGTCTAGTTTGCCTCTCTTTTCAACCGGAGTGCTATCTGAATTCTGTCTTACCCCTGGTGTCATTCTTTTAATTGTTTCGGAGGCAATATGTTGTTGTTTTCATCAAGTACCATCCCAACTTGGCAAGTTCTTGTTCAATTCCTTCCATTTTCAAACGGAGTGCTGTCCAAGTTCTGTCATTCTTATTCCTTGGCTATACCATTGCAGTTTCATATTCTTTTGGTTCCTAAGCTCTTGTTTCATGTCTTTCAACCTGCAAGGTTCTCGAGATGTTCCTTGTTCCTCTTTTCTAACGGAGTTTTCATCTTCGTTCATCTCCATTGTACTCTTATTCAACTTGTTCAACCTCTCAAGGTTCTTTGGTTTCACTCGTCTGTCAAAGAAGCAACTTTGTTTCACCTCTTCTTTTTCGTTTCTATCCGGTGATATCTCTAGGATCTCGGGTCGAGATCCTCTGTTAGTGTGGGAGAGTTGTGACGCCCGAAGACCGACGTCCCAGAAGATTCCAGAAGATTCCAGATGTTCCGGGTTGCCCGTGTGTTTCGTTTGAGCTTGTGTTATTTTTTTTGCATTGCATCATGTCATCATGCCATCATGTCATTTTTTTTTCATCTCAACTTAAATAAATCGTGTGGACCTTCGGTCCATTTAAATCGAGGGAAGGTGACTTCTCTTTATAACATATAAAAGTCTCTCAATATTTTAGGGAGCTATATTATAATATTCCATTTGCTTCGGAATAACCCAACACACTTGCATTTATTCTCCGGACATCTTTTGATTCAAGTTTCACCGTCCAAACCCTCCCTATAATTCTTTTCCGTTGTTTCGAGGTTCCTCCGAAAATCCTCAACATTTTTGGATACTTCTATATTCAAGTCTTAGTTCAAACCCGTTTGAATTAAATTCAAATATGTTTGAATTATTTTTCGTTCATGCCTTTTCTATTTTCTCGGACTTTGCTCTTTTTACGATGCCCGAGAAAAATAGTCGCATGTGCTATTTTTTTTCCCTAAGCTCCCTCTTCTTTCTTTTCTTCTCTCTTTTGTTTTATGCTAAAAGGGATAAAAAGGAGAGCAGCCCAGCAGCCTTCCTCCTCCCAGCCCGTCCTCCAGCTGGCCTCAGGCCTCATCCCAGCCGCGGCCCCCTCCTTGGCCCAGGGCACCTCGGCCCCTTAGGCCAATGGGCCCAAACCCCCATGTAACCCTAGCCGTCTCCTCGCTCTTCCTCCCTTTCCCTTCGTGCGCCGCCACACCCTCCTTTGCTCGAGCGCCTCACCTCTCGCCTCTGCCCCGATTCCCTCTCGACCTCTCGCCCTCCTCCCATCGCTTGACCCATCTCAAGTCCCGCTCCCTCCAATCGCCAGCAGCAGTGCAGCCCGAGCCCCCCTCCCGAGCGCCTCGTGACCCTCCTCGCGTCCGAGCACGCGCCTCGTCTCCTCCTATCCCCGCGTCCGAGCCGCGCCGCCTCCCCTCTCCTTTCTCCAGGACCCTTCATCGCCATGGCTGCCGCCCTGCGCGCCCCAGGCCAGCCAGGAGCCGCCGTCCTTCTCCCAGGCCGTGCGCCCCTCCGCGCCCCAAGGCCAGGCCTCGCCTCCCTCCGGATCGAGCCAGCAGCGCCGCACCCCCGCAGCCCTTTTCCTGTTTTTTTTTGTTGTTGCTGTTTTTTTGTTTATCTCAAGTACCAGGAGCGCCAAGAACCACTAGGTCCGGACCCGAGCAGCTACATGGCCTTTTTTGTGAACGACTACATGAACGAGTACACGGCGACCCGACCAAGTACCCCGACATCGATGACATGAACAACTACGGAACGTGTATGACTCTGAGACGAGAACGACTACACGTGTCGACGAACGCCAAGTACCACCACGTCCGACGGTGCGACATGAACCCCTACGACAAGTACCTCTCCGAATGGGATGTGAACGACTACACGTGTACCTCTACGGAACAACTACTTCCTCTTCGGAAACGTGAACCACTACTTCCGCTACCGTCGCCCGAGTACTACTACCGCCTTGAGAACGTCTCCTTCGACTTCTTCCACTACGTCCCTCGACGACTCGAACCGCCCCGAGAACGTTTGTCCCGAAGGTATAACC
The DNA here is from genome assembly GCA_902687465.1 of Secale cereale. Classification (NCBI taxonomy): domain Eukaryota; kingdom Viridiplantae; phylum Streptophyta; class Magnoliopsida; order Poales; family Poaceae; genus Secale; species Secale cereale. The sequence goes on from LR738711.1 coordinate 423,482,705, forward strand.
CCGAGACGATGACCCGTGAGATGCTTGTTGTGTTGTATGAAATGTTTCCCGTGTGTGCACCGTGTCCGTTTCGATCTTTTGTCATGCTCCTCGGTTGCCTCGTCGCCGACCCGTGGGAACCCGGTAACGGGATCGCCCCACCTTTTCTTCTCGTTTGGCTCGCTCACACCATCTTTCCTTTTGCACCGGACTCTCAACGAGTTACCGGAACCGATTTGTTGCCGTGGCATCATTTTCGGAATTGTTGCCGTGGCACCTTTTTCCTTCCACCACGGGGACAATTGCTTCTTATCATATATCTATGTCAACCCTTTTAGTATAATTGCATAAACTTGATCATGTCATCCGCATCATGTTAACAACATTATATGTGTGAATTGTTGTTGCTTTAATAATTGCTAAACATGCTCATGGGGATTTTCCGGATATGTTGTTGTTATTTTCCGGCCTCATTTAAAATGTCTAAATAGTTAGTTTACTTATGCTTCACCTCTTGCCATGTGAAAAACATTTAATCTTGTCTTGTTAATAAACGTGAGTCAATTAAATAATTAATTGTGGTGTTTTGTCAATCTGCAACTCGTTGCATATTGAGCTCCACTTAACTTGTAGTTTTGTTTGTGCACTTTTCCATGCCATGCATATTTAAACCGGACATGCATCATACTTGGATGTGCATCGTATGCCATGTTTATGCTTGTGTGTTTACCGTGTTGTTTGCTTCTTTCCGGTTGCTTCTCTTGTTAGCTTCGGTTTCGTTCCGGAGTTGTGAGGATTCGCTCGACTGTGTTGCTTCGTCTACTTCATGGATCCGTTGTTCTCCCTTGTGGAATCCCAGGCAAGATGATCATACCCTTGGATACCTTTACTACCATTGCCATGCTTAGTTGTCTCGATGCTATCGTTACATGTCGCGCTACCCATCTTTTATGTCAGCCTCTCCTTGTTGCCATGAAACCTCTAACCTTGACACCTTCCTAGCAAAACCACTGTTTGGCTATGTTACCCGCTTGCTCAGCCCCTCTTATAGCGTTGTTAGTTGCAGGTGAAGATGAAGTTCGTTCCAGGAGGGAACTTGTTGTTGGAATATCACAATATCTATAATTATTATTAACACACCTTATATACTGGGCATGGGTGGAAGGCTTGGCCTTTTGCTCGGTGTTTTGTTCCACTCATGCCACCTTAGGCGCCGATAAACCGGCATTATGTTCCTTGATTTTGCGTTCCTTACACGATGGGTGAAATGGGGACCCCTTGACAGTTCGACTTTGAATAAAACTCCTCCAGCAAGGCCCAACATTGGTTTTAATTTGCCTCATAATAACAACTTAATTAAATAATTAAATTTGCATAGGGGGTCGCGTCCCTGAGGATTCTTAATTCTACATAGCAGGGGGGGCCAGTGCTGATGGTGTTGGTCCCAAATGGGGGTCCTGCAGGGCCGCCTTGGGGAAACCCGAGGTATCTGGTATAACCTGTAGCATCACCCATCTGGTAGTGTCCTGAGATGAGATACGCGCGGCTACTATCAGGGTGTCGACACACCGGGAGGTCTTGTTGGACTAGTTTTACCATTGTCGAAATGACTTGTGCTACCGGGATGCCGAGCCTGATCGGATTTTCCCTAAGATAAGGGGTGATGATATTATATTTATCACTTCAGCTAATCGTGAGAGCTTGTGATGGGCTAAGTTGGAACACCCCTGCAGGGTTATGATCTTTCGAAAGCCGTGCCCGCGGTTATGTGGCAGATTGGAATTTGTTAATGTTCGGTTGTAGAAAACTTGACAGATGATCCGAAGTAAAACACACAACTGTGTGAGTAACCGTGACTGTCTGTTTTCACTTTGAGAAGAGAACACGGTGGGGTTATGTTTGATTCGTATGTAGTTCAGGATCTTTAGAGATCACTACTTTTGCGACCGTTAGCGTAGATGCTCATCTTATTCTTGTAGTCGTAAGCTAGCCACCATATTATGCTTAGCCGCTGCTGCAACCTCACCACTTTACCTCTTCCTACCCATAAAGCTCTGCTAGTTTTGATACCCATGGTTATGGGATTGCTGAGTCCTCGTGGCTCACAGATACTACAACACCAGGTGCAGGTTCAGCCGAGTTTGATGCAGAAGATGGATCAGAACTCCACCGGGAGCTCGATGAAGAGAGTGGCCGTATGCTTGTGACGTTTTCGACGATCAGTAGTGGTTTCTACTAGGATTCGATCCTGACCTGTGGCTTTATGTTGTTTTGGTATCTTTCTTTGGATCTTCGCCCGTAGTCGGGTTGTGATGTTTTGAATGATGTTATGCTTATGTAATGTATTGTGTGAAGTGGCGAGTGTAAGCCAACTATCTCCTTTTGCAATTTTAATCCCTCTTTTACATGAGTCGTTCAAAGATACCGAACTTGAGATCATTCTAGGATGGGCTTATACCTTTAAGTCGTGCCTCGACACGTAGGAGGTATAGTCCCATCCTGGGCATTACAGCATAGTTTTGAAATAGAAAGGACCGTACGGGGTGATAAATGTTGTTCTAGCCTGACTGGATTCCTTCATCTTTATTTGATGGTATCGGGAGTAAGTATCAAGGAAACACAACAAGTCGTGTCCGGCCGTTGCATCGATAATTTGATCGATGCGGGGCAGAGGAAAGGGATCCTTAGGGCAAGCCTTGTTTAGGTCTGTAGAATCGACACAAAGGCGCCAGGATTTATCCTTCTACGGTACCATGACTAAGTTGGCTAGCCAATCCGGATGTTTATCTAATGAATCCGGCTTCTAATAGCTTGGCTAGCTCCTCTCCCATTCTTGTCTTTTGGGTTCAGAGAATCATCGCGGTGACTGCTTGATAGGTTTGAACCCTTTGGTAATGTTGAGGTTGTGTTCGGCCAGCCTGCATGGGATTCCTGGCATATCTGAAGGGTGCTAGGCCAATATATATCCCAATTTCCGCGAAGAAAGGCGCGTAACGCGCTATCTACCATCGGATCCAACTGTGCACCGATAGACGCTGTCTTATTAGGGTCTGTTGGGTTCACTTGGAATTTTACAATTTCATCTCTGGCTTGAAGGAGGTAGATTTCGATCTTTTGGCAAGGATGACATCGTCCTTGTCCACTGTGGATCGTAAGGTGGTTAGTTCCTCGGCCGCGAGGGCTTCGGATAATGCCTCCAGGGCTAAGGATGTCGTTTTGTTTTCGGCACAGAGTGCTCTGTCCGGATCACTTGTTACTGTGATTATTCCATTGGGCCCTAGGATTTTAAGCTTCATGTACCCATAATGGGGTATGGCTTGAAAGCGTGAAAAAGCATCATGTCCTAAAAAGGGCGTGGTATCCTCTATTGAATGGAACAATGTGGAAGAGCAGTTCCTCCGACCTATAATTCTTGGATGTGCCAAATACTACATCGAACTTAATCCTTCCCAAACACCGGGCTTCCCGGCTGGGAATAATTCCCCTGAAGGTTGTGTTGGTGTGCTCAATGCGGGATTTGTCAATTTGCATTTTTGCAAGCATTTCCTCGTATATGAGGTTGAATCCGCTTCCTCCATCCATAAGTACTTTAGTGAGGCGAAAGCCATCTACTATTGGATCTAGTACAAGGTTTGTTGTTGCTCGGACCGGCTGGACTCGAGGTGCGTCTTCGGTAGAAAAGCTAATTGCCGTCTCGCTCCATGGGCTTGTAGAGCTAATTTGATAGACCTCGGCAAGTTCGCGATTTGTTCTCTTGCGGCGGTTGTTTGAGGAGAATGTCTCGAAGACAGTGAAGACACCGATGTCCTTCTCCCCTGATACTGCGGTGGCAAGGATTGTTGCACCGCTCTTTGCTACCTGCCGGAGTACCCAACATGCCCTAAGGCAGTGGTTTGGGATATTGTCCGGGGCTGCGTGTATTTGGCAAGGTTTATCGAGCAGTTCATCCAGTACGGACCTCCATCCTGTAGAAGGTTTATTCTTCTTGCCAATAGGAATATTATCAATGACCTGCTAGGGTATATCCGTTTAGCCTTAACAATGTGTTGTCCAAATATGGACTGTTCCAGAGGTGTATTCTAGGCTTTCCAAGTGCTTTCCATTGCGCAATACTTTCGTACTAAGTGCGACAGTTCTGTGAAACTCAGAACGCGACGTCGGTTGAGGGTGTTCAAAACTCCCTCATCCATACAGTTGCGGTGAAATAAGTGGATCGCATCATGGTCGCAGTAGTCCTTAATCTTGTTCTTGACAAGCAGGAATCTAGCCCAAAAGTGGTTGACCGTCTCCTCGGGCTGCTGCTCTATGTTCGCGAGATCATTTATGTCCGGGGTTCCGGATTTACTTGGAGAGTTTTTCACGGGGTGGGTGGGTGTTGGTAATTTTAAGTCCCGACCCAACGTGGTACTTTCACAACCTCCGATGTGGACGATCTGGGCACGACAAGATCTGACCGTTCCGTGAGCCCAGCATTAATCCCAGAGCTCGAAGAACACAAGGTGCCACCCGACAGGGGCGTGTTCGGCTCGATGGGTTCGGAGATCCAAACTGTGACGGTCTTCATCTCAAGAGGGGGAGTATCTTCGGCTCCGTCCTCGACTGCCGCCACTAGATGAGTGATCGGGAAGGGATCAATCTCATCCTGACCAGATTTAGGTCCGATCTGATATCTTGGTGATGAAAGCCCCAAGGCGGAGATGCGGTCCAGCAGCTCATTTAAGGGTGAGAGGTCTGCCGAGGTTGCATCATCGAAGTGGCCGGAGTCAACATAAGTCTGATGCTCAATGACCACAGGGAGTGCGGCCAGCACGGAGGCCATGCGGGCGCATACAACGAACCCGCCGAGCTGGAGAACCTGGCCAGTGGCCAAGTTATTTCTGAGGGTGATCTCATCGTTGATAACGAGACGAGCCATCAATCGCTTATTGCGAGCGCACACCGGAGCTCTCAATGAAAGCACCATTGTCGGTGTCAAAACCGGCAGATCTCGGGTAGGGGGGGCCAAGCTATGCGTCTAAGGATCAATGGTAACAGGAGACTGGGGACACGATGTTTACCCAGGTTCAGGCCCTCTCGTTCGAGGTAATACCCTAGTTCCTGCTTGATTGATCTTGATGAATATGTGTTATAAGAGTTGATCTACCTCGAGATCGTAATGGCTAAACCCTAAAGCCTAGCCTATGAGGATGTAATGATTCTGATGTTAGCCTCTACAGACTAAACCCTCCGGCTTATCTACACACCGGAGGGGGCCTAGGGTTACAAAGGTGACTTGGGGAGGAAGTAATAGCTCCATCCGGACATTATGCATGCCTTTCTACGTACATAGGAGTCCTGGCCGAATACGGGGGAGGTCTTCTGCTTCTATCTTCGTGGCCCATCGATACGGCCCAACTTCACCGACCCGGGCGCCTGAGGACCCCTGAATCCAGGACTCCCTCAGCGGGCATTCTCATTAGCAAGACTAAAAGCATTGTTTCACTCAATACATGGCAAATCATCTAGAATGAGAGAGGCAACATCTGGAGAAATATGACAAGAAGCAATCGTAATCATGTGCAAAGCATGGCAATGGTTGTCATCAACCACATGAAATGAACTAGTATGAATCATTGGTGTTGCAACATAGTCAAGCATCAAAATCATGTCGTGCTAACTAGTAGCACGGAGATGCAACATACTAGAGACATCCATATCAATCATGTCATGGGAGCAAATAATAGATACACGCAATGCACATGGCATATCGCAAGCATGAAAATGAAACATGATCAAAGCATCATCATATGCATGTGGCACAAAGCAAACATGGCAATAACAAGCAATATCTCCACCAAGTTTGCAAACACACATACAAGTAATAGAATCAACCATCATGTGTAATGCAAAGCATGGGTCACAAATGCATGGCAAAGGCATAGGAATGAGCATGTCATGCAAAGTGAACATGGCAATATGGGAAAATGATACATAATGGACAATAACTCATAACCAAGTGAGGGCCATGTAAAAGGAATGCGCGAAGTAATGGCGCAATGGAGATGGTGTAAAAAACAATCCACGGGTTCCCAAGTCATCATTTCTCTCTAGAGCTCATTTTGTCAACTCATGGGATTGTGAGGTTGACAAGTATTCATGGGTACCTACACAAAAGAGACACAAACCAAAGAAATTGTGTGCGTGGTAAATGTACACATCATCCATCATGATGTGTAAGTGCACGCGTGAGTTAGCCCAAGATAAGCATCACTCAAAGAAATTTGATGCATGATATAAGAACATGTCATCCATCATGAAAGAATAGTTGTTATGTATAACATGATGGGGACACAAATTGAGCAGACGAGTATATGGCACTTCAATAGCATTTTCATTTATGGGGAGCATATTGTGCACACAATTATGAGAGTCATGCAATCGATGGGGTGGATCAAAATCTCCTAAAATTTATGAGGAAACTATGGGGGTATCCTCAAGTGTAATATCGGAAGCAAAATATGGAGAAGTGGAACAACATCGAAAACAAGGCATATCCGAAGCTAGGTGTTCATGGCATGGCATATGAGATAAATGATGCAAAGGGGCGTATCAATATCATCACCAGAAAAACAAATGCCAATAACCATGGTCTTGTCATCTATGCCATATGTGCAAATTGGGTTTATCTTAATGGCATATGCATTGTTACTACGATGAGATTGCAAATATGACATATTGTTGATCTCATGCATAGCATATGACAAGTCAAGCGGGTTGTCAAACATGATGTGACCAAAAGAATTTTCAAATGATATCCTATGGATCATAACATCACAGCTCGGCAAATCAACATGCTCATCATCATATTCATCATAAATTGGTAAGCCATGGCATGAGGAAGTCACGCTAGCATGAAGAATGGTAATAGGTGGATTAACATCATGCAAGCAATCATCTGTAAGATAGTCCACTAGTGGGGCAAGAGAAGCACCATCACCTATGTTACCTTTGGAGTGTCGCACATGTGTTGTAGCTGAGGTGTCGAAGATCCAATCAATGTCATTTTCATCTTGATGGAACCATGTGGGTGGTGCATATTCTTCCACCATGGCCAACGGTTTTCCCATTGGAGGTATGGACTCATCGAGGATTGGCGCTTCGTCTTGTTGTAGATCTAACACCAAATAAGAAAACACACTCGGGGTAGAGGTTAATTCGTTAGAAATCATAGTGGCCTCATGTACCCTATCGACTACCTCACTCACTAAGTGTTGTGCCTCACATACTCCCTCTTGGATGCTCTCACTCATATGGTTGGTGGAGTCACTCGAATGGCTGTCAACCTCACATAGGATGTGTAGCATGCTCGCATGTGTGGGGCTAGTGGTGGTCACTCTCATCCTCTCATAGGAAATGCACTCAATGTCACATATGGTGGAGTCACTCATATCACTCAGGGTTGGGTGGCTCTCATCAGATGGGAATTGGGGCATCTCCTCATATGTGGGTGTTGGAGAGATGTAGGTGCAAATGTCTCCATGCTCAACTCATATCGCCGTCGTGGTTGAAGGGATAGTCCCATTCTCAACCTCCTCATCCATAATGCCTCCAAAGATGAATGTCGTAGGATGTGGCAAAACATCATTCTCCTCCGATCAAAGAGAAGGTCTCATGTGCGCTCGCGTAGCTTGACTCGGAGTATAAGTCATAGGGGCGCCGTCTTCAAGTTGTTGAAGAGGGTGATGCTCGTCGCCTTTGTCTAAGGGGACGGCCCATGCTCGATCATCTCCCTTGAGGGGCTTCCTAAGATGGAAGTGTCGCCGTCGCTCATAGGTGGTCGCCTTGTTGTTGAAGATGTCGATGTAGGTGAACTCACGTGAAGTAGGCGAAGAGGCCTGATACGTCTCCAACGTATCTATAATTTTTTATTGTTCCAAGCTATTATATTATTTGTTTTGGATGTTTAATGGGCTTTAATATGCACTTTTACATTATTTTTGGGACTAACCTATTAACCGGAGGCCCAGTGCCAGTTACTGTCTTTTTTGCCTATTTCAGTGTTTCGTAGAAAAGGAATATCAAACGGAGTCCAAACGGAACGTAACCTTCTCGAGGATTTTTTTTGGAACAAACGCAATGCATAAGACTTGGAGTAGAAGTCAAGGAAGCAACGAGGCGGCCACGAGGCAGGAGGGCGCGCTCCCACCCTCATGGGCCCCTGTAGCTCCAAAGACGTACTTTTTCCGCCTATATATACCCTTGTACCCTAAAAACATCCAAGAAGGAAATGAAACCACTTTTCCACAGCAGCAACCTTCTGTACCCGTGAGAGACCATCTTGGGGCCTTTTCCGATGCTCCGCCGGAGGGGGAATCGATCACAGAGGGCTTCTACATCAACACCATAGCCTCTCCGATGATGTGCGAGTAATTTACCACAGACCTTCGGGTCCATAGTTATTAGCTAGATGGCTTCTTCTCTCTCTTTGGTTCTCAATACAAAGTTCTCCTCGATGTTCTTGGAGATCTATTCGATGTAATTCTTTTTGCGGTGTGTTTGTCGAGATCCGATGAATTGTGGGTTTATGATCAAGATTATCTATGAACAATATTTGATTCTTCTCTGAATTCTTATATGCATGATTTAATACCTTTGCAAGTCTCTTCGAATTATCAATTTGGTTTGGCCTACTAGACTGATCTTTCTTGTAATGGGAGAAGTGCTTAGCTTTGGGTTAAATCTTGCGGTGCTCGATCCCAGTGACAGAAAGGGAACCGACACATATTGTATTGTTGCCATCGAGGATAAAAAGATGGGGTTTATACCATATTGCTTGAGTTTATCCCTCTACATCATGTCATCTTACTTAAGGCGTTACTCTGTTCTTATGAACTTAATACTCTAGATGCATGCTAGATAACGGTCGATGTGCGGAGTAATAGTAGTAGATGCAGAATTGTTTCGGTCTACTTGACACAGACGTGATGCCTATGTTCATGATCATGCCTAGATATTCTCATAACTGTGCGCTTTTCTATCAATTGCTCGACAGTAATTTGTTCACCTCCCGTAATATATGCTATCATGAGAGAAGCCACTAGTGAAACCTATGGCCCCCGGTTCTACTTTACATCATATAAGTTTCCGATCTACAATTCTAGTTTACTATTTATTTTGCAATCTTTATTTTGCAATCTATACAACAAAAATACCAAAAATATTTATCTTATTATCTTTATCAGATCTTACTTTTGCAAGTGGCCCTGAAGGGATTGACAATCCCTTTATCGCGTTGGTTGCAAGGTTCTTGATTGTTTGTGCAGGTACTAGGCGATTTGCGTGTAGTCTCCTACTAGATCGATACCTTGGTTCTCAAAAACTAAGGGAAATACTTACGCTACTTTGCTGCATCACCCTTTCCTCTTCAAGGGAAAACCAACGCATGCTCAAGAGGTAGCAAGAAGGATTTGAGGCGCCGTTGCCAGAGAGATTTACGCCAAGTCAAAGTCAAGATTTGATCTCCTGTCAACTTGCCAATTTCTGGCGCCGTTGCCGGGGAGATCTACACTCAAGTCAAGACATACCAAGTACCAATCACAAAATCTTCGCCCACGCATTACATTATTTGCCATTCACCTCTCGTTTTCCTCGCCCCCACTTCTAAAACATTTTCATAAAAACACAAAATTATTTGGCTTCTTTTCGCTTGCCTTTTTCTCGTTCGATCTTATGTTTGGTCGTGTTTCCATGTGCCATCTATTTCCTTGCATCTTCGCTTGCTGAAAATCTATTTATGGATCCTGATCTGCTTGCTAATCTTTTTAAGAGATCCAATTATGTTGAACCAATTGCTAGTGAGTTGAGTGCACTAGATTATCTTCATGAGGTTTTGCTTGAAATTCGTGAATCTAAAAATTGTGATGAAGTGTTGAAAGAAGAAATTTATGAAGTGATTCACGATAGCTCTTTGATTGAAATGCATGATTGCAATGATGTTATTATCAATTCTATTAATGTCAATTGTACTAATTATATGCAAAACCCTAAGCTTGGGGGTGCTAGTTTTGCTATGTCTACTACTTGTTGCAATGACCATGATTGGGGTGACTCTTCTTATGATCTTGAAAATTTATTTAAGACCCATGATGAATATGAGATTGATAATAATGGTTGCCATGATATTGAAAGTGGGTCTAAAATAATGTCAACTTTTGATCCCACTACTTTGGATATTGATCAATCTTATGAAATTTTTGATAAAAGTGGGCTTGGAGAAGTAATGTCTTTGTTCTATGTTAATCCCACTATTTTGAATGAGAGTCAACTTTGCATACATATGGATCATGTAGAGAGTAATTTATATGATAGATATATTGTTGAATTTGAATATGATCCTACATGCAATTATTATGAGAGGGGGAAATATGGTTGTAGAAATCTTCATGTTACTAAATTACCTCTCGTTATGTTGAGATTGCTATTGTTTCTTCCTTCTTCCTTGCATATGCTAGATCTTGCTTGTTTTATTAATTTGTTTTCCTATAAAATGCATATGCATAGGAATTATGTTATACTTATATGTGATTTTCACATGATATATGATGCTCTTTTTGTGCTTCAAGTCTTGTCTCTCATGTGAGCATCATTAAAATTATCAACGCCTAGCTAAAAGGCTTTAAACGATAGCGCTTGTTGGGAGGCAACCCAACTTTATTTTGGTTCCTTGCTTTTTTTTCCTGTTTAGTAATAAATAATTAATCAAGCTACTGCTATGATTGTGTTTTAGTTAGTGTTTGTGCCAAGTAGAACCTTTGGGAAGACTTGGGTGAAGTCTTTGCGATCTTGCTGTAAAAAATAGAAACTTTTGCGCTCACGAGATTAGCTGCCGTTTTTTACTGAAGAGTGCATTTAGGTTGATTATTTTTGCATATGGTTAATAGACAAATTCCTAACGTCCAACAACTTAATTCATAATTTGTAGAGTTACAGAAGTATTCTAAAGTTACAGATTGCTACAGACTGTTCTGTTTATGACAGGTTCTGTTTTTCGTGTGTTGTTTGCTTATTTTGATGAATATATGAGTAGTATCGGGGGGTATGAACCATAGGTAAGTTGGAATACAGTAGGTTTAACACCAATATAAGTAAATAATGAGTTCAATACAATACCTTAAAGTGGTGGTTTGTTTTCTTATACTAACGGAGCTCACGAGCTTTTCTGTTATGTTTTGTATTGTGAAGTTTTCAAGTTTTTCGGTAAGGATTTGATGGACTATGGAATAAAGAGTGGCAAGAGCCTATGATTGGGGATTCCCAAGGCACCCCAAGGTAAAATTCAAAGACAACCAAAAGCCTAATCTTGGGAATGCCCCGGAAAGGCATCCCCTCTTTCGTCTTCGTCTATCGGTAACTTTACTTGAGACTATATTTTTATTCACCACATGATATGTGTTTTGCTTGGAGCGTCTTGTATGATTTGAGTCTTTTCTTTTTAGTTTACCACAATCATCCTTGCTGTACACACCTTTTGGGAGAGACACACATGAATCCGATTTTATTAGAATAATTTATGTGCTTCACTTATATCTTTTGAGCTAGATAAATTTTGCTCTAGTGCTTCACTTATATCTTTTAGAGCACGGTGGTGGTTTATTTTATAGAAATTATTGATCTCTCATGATTCACTTATATTATTTTTAGAGTCCTTTAGAACAGCATGGTAATTTTCTTTGGCTATAAAATTAGTCCTAATATGATAGGCATCCAAGATGGGTATAATAAAAACTTTCATATAAAGGGCATTGAATACTATGAGAAGTTTGATACTTGATGATTGTTTTGAGATATGAAGATGGTGATATTAGAGTCATGCTAGTAGAGTAATTGTGAATTTGAGGAATACTTGTGTTAAAGTTTTTGATTCCCGTAGCATGCACGTATAGTGAACCATTATGTGATGAAGTTGGAGCATGATTTATTTATTGATTGTCTTCCTTTGTGTGGAGGTCGGGATCGCGTGATGGTTAACTCCTACCAACCCTTCCCCTAGGAGCCTGCGTGTAGTGCTTAGTGTTGATAACTTGTAGATTTTTGCAATAAGTATATGAGTTCTTTATGACTAATGTTGAGTCCATGGATTATACGCACTCTCACACTTCCACCATTGCTAGCGTCTCTAGTATCGCGCAACTTTTGCCGGTACCGTACACCCATCATATACCTTCCTAAAACTGCCACCATACCTACCTATTATGGCATTTCCATAGCCATTCCGAGATATATTACCATGCAACTTTCCACCGTTCCGTTCATTAAGACACGCTCCATCATTGTCATATTGCCTTGCATGATCATGTAGTTGACATTGTATTTGTGGCAAAGCCACCCTTCATAACTTTTTCATACATTTCACTCTTGATTCATTGCACATCCCGGTACACCATCAGAGGCATTCAAATAGAGTTATATTTTGTTCTAAGTATCAAGTTGTAATTCTTGAGTTGTAAGTAAATAAAAGTGTGATGATCTTCATTATTAGAGCATTGTCCTAGTGAGGAAAGGATGATAGAGACTATGATTCCCCCACAAGTCGAGATGAGACTCCGGATGAAAAAAAAAGAGAAAAAGGCCATAAAAAGAAAAAAGAAAGGGCCCAAAATAAAAAAATGAGAGAAAAAGAGAGAAGGGACAATGCTACTATCCTTTTTCCACACTTGTGTTCAAAGTAGCACCATGATCTTCATGATAGAGAGTCTCTTGTTTTGTCACTTTCATATACTACTGGGAATTTTAATTATAGAACTTGGCTTGTATATTCCAATGACGGGCTTCCTCAAAATGCCCTAGGTCTTCATGAGCAAGCGAGTTGGATGCACACCCACTTAGTTTCTTTAGTTGAGCTTTCATACATTTATAGCTCTAGTGCATCCGTTGCATGGCAATCCCTACTTACTCACATTGATATCTATTGATGGGCATCTCCATAGCCCATTGATACGCCTAGTTGATGTGAGACTATCTTCCTCCTTTTTGCCTTCTCCACAACCACCACTCTATTCCACCTATAGTGCTATGTCCATGGCTCACGATCATGTATTGCATGAAAGTTGAAAAAGTTTGAGAATTCTAAAGTATGAAATAATTGCTTGGCTGAAACCGGGGTTGTGCATGATTTAAATATTTTGTGTGATGAAGATAGAGCATAGCCAGACTATATGATTTTGTAGGGATAGCTTTCTTTGTCCATGCTATTTTGAGAAGACATGTTTACTTTGTTAGTATGCTTGAAGTATTATTATTTTTATGTCAATATTAAACTTTTGTCTTGAATCTTTCGGATCCGAACATTCATGCCACAATAAAGAAAATTACACTGAAAATTATGTTAGGTAGCATTCCACATCAAAAATTCTGTTTTTATTATTTACCTACTCGAGGACGAGCGGGAATTAAGCTTGGGGATGCTTGATACGTCTCAAATCTATCTATTATTTTTGATTGTTCCATGCTATTATATTACCTGTTTTGGATGTTTAATGGGATTTAATATGCACTTTTATATTCTTTTTGGGACTAACCTATTAACCGGATGCCTAGTGCCAGTTGCTATTTTTTTTGCCTATTTCAGTGTTTCGCAGAAAAGGAATATCAAACGGAGTCCAAACGGAACAAACCCTTCGTGAGGATCTTTTTTGGAACAAACGCAATCCATGAGACTTGGAGTGTAAGTCAAGGAAGCAACGAGGTGGCCACGAGGCAGGAGGGCGCGCCCAGGGGGGTAGGCATGCCCCCCACCCTCATGGGCCCCTCGTAGCTCCACTGACGTACTTCTTCCGCCTATATATACCCTTGTACCCTAAAAACATCTAGGAGGGAAATGAAACCACTTTTCCACCGCTGCAACCTTCTGTACCCATGAGATCCCATCTTGGGGCCTTTTCCGGTGCTCCGCCGGATGGGGAATCAATCACGGAGGGCTTGTACATCAATAACATAGCCTCTCCGATGATGTGTGAGTAGTTTACCACAGACCTTTGGGTCCAAAGTTATTAGCTAGATGGCTTCTTCTCTCTCTTTGGTTCTCAATACAAAGTTCTCCTTGATGTTCTTGGAGATCTATTCGATGTATTTCTGTTTGCGGTGTGTTTGTCGAGATCCGATGAATTGTGGGTTTATGATCAAGATTATCTATGAACAATATTTGATTCTTCTCTGAATTCTTATATGCATGATTTAATATCTTTGCAAGTCTCTTCGAATTATCAGTTTGGTTTGGCCTACTAGATTGATCTTTCTTGCAATGGGAGAAGTGCTTAGCTTTGGGTTCAATCTTGCGGTGCTTGATCCCAGTGACAGAAAGGGAACCGACACGTATTGTATTGTTGCCATCGAGGATAAAAAGATGGGGTTTATATCATATTTCTTGAGTTTATCCCTCTACATCATGTCATCTTTCTTAAGGCGTTAGTCTGTTCGTACGAACTTAATACTCTAGATGCATGCTGGATAGCGGTCGATGTGTGGAGTAATAGTAGTTAATGCAGAATCGTTTCGTTCTACTTTACACGGACGTGATGCCTATGTTCATGATCATGCCTAGGTATTCTCATAACTATGCGCTTTTCTATCAATTGCTCGGCAGTAATTTGTTCACTCACCGTAATATATGCTATCATTAGAGAAGCCACTAGTGAAACCTATGAACCCCGGGTCTACTTTACATCATATAAGTTTCCGATCTACAATTCTAGTTTACTATTTATTTTGCAATCTTTATTTTCCAATCTATACAACAAAAATACCAAAAATATTTATCTTATTATCTTTATAAGATCTCACTTTTGCAACTGGCCGCGAAGGGATTGACAACCCATTTATCACGTTGGTTGCAAGGTTCTTGATTGTTTGTGCAGGTACTAGGCGATTTGCGTGTAGTCTCCTACTGGATTGATACCTTGGTTCTCAAAAACTAAGGATAATACGTACGCTAGTATGCTGCATCACCCTTTCCTCTTCAAGGGAAAACCAACGCATGCTCAAGAGGTAGCAAGGCCATATGTCCAAAGGCGAAGATGCCTTGATAATACTTGGCAAAGATGACGAAGTGGTGGTTGTAGCCGTAGCTCCGTCTTGGTGGTACTCGTCTCGCGGTCTTCTCTTTTTCTCATGAAGTTTGGCTGTAGCTTGATGTAGAGCTTGTTCGGACTTGTAGGTTTGCGCTTGGTGAGCATCTTCATGATGATGGTGTCGTTGTCATGCTTGAGCACGTAGTAGATGTCGTTCGTCATCATCCTGCACATGATGCTTGGAGGTTACTTCTCCTTCATGACGATGTTGATCACGAATGTGATGATGGTCGCCATCGAGATGTGGACGTGGAAAAATTGCGCTTGCATCATTTTTTGTTTCCGAAGACTTGTGACTTGAGCGTCGCCACCATGAAGATGACGAAGGGGAAGAAGTTCGAGCGCTCATCAAGGCACGTAGCTCTTCCACTTGAGTTTTCATATTGGTTTTGAAAGCTTCTATGATATGTGTCATTGATGTGTCGAAGTAGTTGTTCGCGCCATCGTTGTCGAAGACCAGAGATGAAGTGTTTTTCCTATCCATCACAAGACTCGAGCAAAAGTGAGTGGGAGAAAGAGAAGAACTAGACCAAATGTACCTTACCCGATGTTGAAAATAGATCAATGATCACTCAATAATGTATCAAGGAAATAACACAATTGGTACCGGATCTTGTCAATTCTCAGACCTACACAATAAGGCTAATGGAGTAGCTCAGTGAGGATAGTGGCACAAAAATTTGATGGAAATGTTAGCAAGAGTAAATAATGTTGAAAGAGATTCACAAATTGGCAAATGAAACAAGTAGACCAATAGCAATGAGTGGCACACAGAAACACACACATGGATAGATAAAAGGGGTCATGCAACCAAGGAATGAGCACAAAATGTGGACTCTAAGGAAAATGCTCATGTTGCACAACTCAAGAGAGACGCTAGCACGATCGATGTATAGGAGGATACGACACTTGTGCACAACCTATGAGATGCAAAATGTATCAACTTTATATCCCAAGTATGCTATTTATGTATGATGTTCGGGTGCTTTAGCACATGGCGGTCCAAGATGATCGAGTATGATATCATATGATATATTGTGATGCACTAAGATACGATGCTAGAGCTCTTGCTTACAAGCTCTTTGTTTTTCTCTTTTTGCTTAAAAGCTTATTCTTGTTTTTGCCACTTTGCACAATGCTTAGACCAAGATAGCAATTCCGTATGCGGAACAATCTTGTGACACAAAAGATGATATGATGATACCAATATGAATATACCAACATGATATGGTATGTATGCAATGGAAGGTGTACATCGATGATCACTAATGTGCACAAGTAACATTGCCGGCAATACTCAAATGGCTAGTCTCGATAGGCAAGTGACGCAAAAATGGGCTAGGGGTTAACAATGCAATGGCAAGGGGGAATTTACAATGATGTCATCAAAGTTACCATCCCTTACTTACGGTGGTGTAAAAGGTGAAGTGGTCAATGTCGATGATGACTTCGTGGCGATGGTAAGTGGCGGTGTTCTTGATGTAGAACCATTCCTATGTAGCCTAAACACCTTAGGAAACCGAAAAACCGCGAACTCAAAATTTCAAATGTCAAATGATGGTAGTGGAAAGTGGTGGTAGTTTTGCACTCGGCAATGCGGAAGTGGAATGATGGGGCTACACATGTTGTCAGAGTTGAAGTCACGGTCCCTAAGTAGACGAAACACCTTAGCAGACACAAGCCGCAACTCAAACAAGCCCAAACAAAATTGGGTTAAGTTGGGGTGGTGGAAATGTATGGTGGGCAAGGTTATGCGGAAGTGGTGGTGGTGGTTGATGAAGAAGCAACCATCCCTAAGTAGCCTAAACACCTTAGGAGACTCAAGTCACAACTCAAACAACCACAAATGCTATATGGATCAAAATGGGTTAGGTTGCGGAAGTCGGTTGTGGTATAACGGATGATATGGTGGTGGCCCTAGGCAAAGATGTCAAACTTCCAAACATTTGATTGAGTCAAATGATGGTGGTGATATTTTTGTGGGATGAGGTATGTCAATA
This sequence comes from Secale cereale, assembly GCA_902687465.1. NCBI lineage: Eukaryota > Viridiplantae > Streptophyta > Magnoliopsida > Poales > Poaceae > Secale > Secale cereale. Next base: position 423,499,788 of record LR738711.1, read on the forward strand.
GCTTCAAAACGAGCTAAAAATGTCAAAAACGGACTCCGGATGAATTAGTTATGGCCAAAACAAAATTTCAGCTACGTGAGTTTCAGGGTTACCCGGACATCCGAGAGTAGGTCCGAATGATCCGGGTTCGTCAACACTGGTTCGGCTTTTTGGGGTGTCTGGGTTATCCGGACATCCGGGAGAGGGTCCAGCTGCGTGAGTTTCAGGGTTACCCGGACATCAGGGAGTAGGTCTGGATGATCCGGGTTCGTCAACACCGGTTCGGGTTTTCGGGGTGTCTAGGTTATACGAACATCCAGGAGAGGGTCCAGCTGATCTGGATTGGTCCGGATGATCCGGTAATCCTTCCGGATGATCGGGGTAGGTCGAACTGCTCGGGATTTTCCTCTCGAGGACGATTTTTGGGGCGGAAATGGATGATTTTGGGGGTAAAATTGCGAAAATTTCATGGATGGAAAGTGGGGAAACTTGTGGAGATGCTAGATGCACTCGAAACACATCGAATCCTTGGATCAAAATCAACAAAATATCATCAAACCAACATATCGCAAAAAAATGGGCTAGTTTTGGTGGGGAATTTTCGAATTTAGGACGAAATCAAGCAAAACAAGGCTATAAAACATTGGGAAGACTCCAAATTCGTGATAAACGTGTCTCATGATAACCATATGATGCGGGGCCAACCCAATCTAGGCTGATCTTTCATGATTGGAGATGATTCCCACGAAGAACACAAGGGGGGAAACGCGAGGGAAATGAGACGAAACACTCAAATCGACAAGAAACAATCACACATGTGTTAGATCCTCAACACAACGAGATACACGGCCCAAATCCAACAAAGGAAAGATATAGTGTAGATAGTTCATCTCCGTGAGGAGGTCTTGAATCCGCGAGGGATCTTCCCGTGAGGGGTCTTGACTCCATGCGCGAATTTTCTCCGCAGAGGCCGCGGTCTCTCGGTGGAGTAGAACCACATGGATGAGCAAAGCTCTAGGTCTCAAATGAGCTAACAAATTTCTAACCCTAAAAAAGTGGAGGTGGAGGAGTATACATAGTGTAGGGCCACCAAGGGGAAGTGAGGTGCAAAACGGGTATATGGGCCTCGGCCCGGATACATGCATGCAGGCAAGGCCGGATGATCTGAATGGGGTCCCGGATGATCCGGGTGTCGGGTGTCCGGATGATCCGGATGGAGTTCTAGATGATCCGGCTTCGTTGTAAGCCTTCGGGTGTCTTCGGTGCACTTATCCGGATGATCCGGCTCAGCCCGGATTATCCGGACGACGGTCCGGACGTCCGGCCTAGCTCTAGCAGCTGCTGCGTCTTCTTCTTCTTTCTTCAGTCTTCTCTTCCACACTTCCCTCACGGATGGTGTGGTCGTACCTTGGCGCTTGTACTCCTCCTCGACATTTATGAAGCTCCGACAATACCTATGCATGCACACGGGAGAAGTGTCAAGTAGTATAGCATCCTCAAAGGGGCCAAGTGAACACGTGTAGAGGAGATGATTCACCTCTATGTATGTGAAGTAGATGTCGCACGTGTCACTGCCCAAACGGATTCTTGACATGGTGGTGTCCGTACGATGCTCCGCATCACCCCCCCCCCCCATCTACACATACATTAGATCCTACACCATACCCGTGTTAAGTGGAAACCATCTACAATGCGGTGAAGGACCAGAGCCGCCGAGCCCCCATGTCGGATACTGGTTGTATGGTCTCATTTTTCAAAGGTGATCGGGCATGTCAGCCATGGATCATACTTTGGGGCAACAGGCTCTTGGACGTAGACGTCCCGAAGTGCATGTGTCCTCTCCTTTTTATGGATGTGAGTAACATAGGTCATATGCACATCCTTTACATTAGGAGGGAATTGCTTCTGGCCTTCGTTATTGGTCCTCCAAGGTTCATCCTCGTCCTTGTTGTGAGAGTGGTTGTTCCTTGGCCTTCAACTGCGATCTTGTCGGCATAGTTGATGACCCAATAGTTCCGCTTAGTATGATTGGCAGGTTTGTCCAAAGTGTCATAAATCTGGCAAGGCTTGTAGAGGATTTTATCAAGCGCAGTAGCACCGCCCTTGTTCCCTTTAAAGGGATTCTTTTTCTGGACGCTCCTCAGATTACTAAATCTGGCAATGACGATTGCGTCATTGGCATCACTACCGTTGTGCTTGTCCTGGCGCTTGTTGTTCTTGTTATGCATAGGCCTTCTGTTTCCATCGCGTACTTCCGAGGTTCCAGCCTTAGTGCTATGAGTGATACAAGCTAGCCAGCTATCCTTGCCCGCGCAGAATTGGATCATCGAGGAGGTAAAAGCTGTTGGGGAACGTAGTATTTTAAAATTTTCCTACGATCACGCAAGATCTATCTACCAGATGCAAAGCAACGAGAGGGAAGAGTGTGTCTACGTACCCTCGTAGACCGGGAGCGGAAGCGTCAAGTGACGCGGTTGATGTTGTCGAACTTCTTCGCGATCCAACCAATCAAGCACCGAACGTACAGCACCTCCGCGTTCAGCACACGTTCAGCTTGATGACGTCCCACGAGCTCTTGATCCAGTTGAGCTTCACGGGAGAGTTTCGTCAGCACGACGGCGTGGTGACGGATATGATGTGTTCACCGGCGCAGGGCTTCGCCTAAGCTCCGCGACGGTATGACCGAGGTGTGATTCTGTGGAGGGGGGCACCGCACACGGCTAGAACAATTCAACTTGTGTGTCTTTGGGTGCCCCCCTGCCCCCGTATATAAAGGAGCAAGGGGAGGAGGCCGGCCAACCTCTTCTGGTGCGGCTAGGGAAGGATTCCTACTAGGAATAGGATTGCAATCCTATTCCTAGTAGGATTCACCAAAAGAAGGAAGAGGGAAAGGATTAGGAGAGGTGGCGCCCCCCCCCCAATCCTAGTCCAACTAGGAACCCTAGGTGGGGGCGCCGGCCAGCCCTATGGGCTGCCTCTCTCTTTCCCTTTAGGCCCACTATGGACCATCCCCTCTCGTAGGGGGTTCCGGTAACCCCCTCCGGCAATCCCGATAAATCCGAAACTTTTCCGGAACACTTCCGGTGTCCGAATATAGCCGTCCAATATATCAATCTTTATGTCTCGGACATTCCGAGACTCCTCGTCATGTCCGTGATCTCATCCGGGACTCCGAACTGCCTTCGGTACATCAATACTCATAAACTCATAATACCGATCGTCATCAAACGTTAAGCGTGCGGACCCTACGGGTTCGAGAACTATGTAGACATGACCGAGACTCATCTCCGGTCAATAACCAATAGCGGAACCTGGATGTTCATATTGGCTCCTACATATTCTATGAAGATCTTTTATCGGTCAGAACCGCATAACAACATACGTTGTTCCTTTTGTCAAACGGTATGTTACTTGCCCGAGATTCGATCGTTGGTATCTCTATACCTAGTTCAATCTCGTTACCGACAAGTCTCTTTACTCGTTCCATAACACATCATCTCGTGACTAACTCATTAGTCTTTTGCTTGCAAGGCTTATTATGATGTGTGTTACCGAGAGGGCCCAGAGATACCTCTCCGACACTCGGAGTGACAAATCCTAATCTTGATCTATGCCAACACCACGAATACTTTCGGAGACACCTGTAGAGCATCTTTATGATCACCCATTTACGTTGTGACGTTTGATAGCACACAAGGTGTTCCTACGGTATTCGGGAGTTGCATAATCTCATAGTCATAGGAACATGTATAAGTCATGAAGAAAGCAATAGCAGTTAAACTAAACGATCATAGTGCTATGCTAACGGATGGGTCTTGTCCATCACATCATTCTCCTAATGATGTGATCCCGTTGATCAAATGACAACTCATGTCTATGGCTAGGAAACATAACCATCTTTGATCAATGAGCTAGTCTAGTAGAGGCATACTAGGGACATATTGTTTTGTCTATGTATTCACACATGTATTAAGTTTCCGGTTAATACAATTCTAGCATGAATAATAAACATTTATCATGATATAAGGAAATAAATAATAACTTTATTATTGCCTCTAGGGCATATTTCCTTCAGTCTCCCACTTGCACTAGAGTCAATAATCTAGCTCACATCGCCATGTGATTTAATACCGATAGTTCACATCGTTATGTGACCAACACCCAAAGGGTTTACTAGAGTCAATAATCTAGTTCACATCGCTATGTGATTAATACCCAAGAGTAATAAGGTGTGATCATGTTTTGCTTGTGAGAGAAGTTTAGTCAACGGGTCTGTCATATACAGATCCCTATGTATTTCGCAAATTTCTATGTCTACAATGCTCTGCATGGAGCTACTCTAGCTAATTGCTCCCACTTTCAATACGCATCCAGATTAATACTTAGAGTCATCTGGATTTAGTGTCAAAGCTTGCATCGGCGTAACCCTTTACGACGAACTCTTTATCACCTCCATAATCGAGAAATATTTCCTTAGTCATCCAATTACTAAGGATAATTTTGACCGATGTACAGTGATCTACTTCTGGATCACTATTGTACATCCCTGTCAAACTCTTGGCAAGGTACACAACGTGTTTTGTACACAGCATGGCATACTTTATAGAACCTATGGCTGAGGCATAGGGAATGACTTTCATTCTCTCTATATTTTTCTGCCGTGGTCTGGCTTTGAGTCTTACTCAACTTCACACCTTACAAATCAGGCAAGAACTTCTTCTTTGACTGATCCGTTTTGAACTACTTCAAAATCTTATCAAGGTATGTACTCATCGAAAGTCTTATCAAGCGTCTTGATCTATCTATATAGATTCTTGATGCTCAATATGTAAGTAGCTTCACTGAGGTCTTTCTTTGAAAAACTCCTTTCAAACACTCCTTTATGCTTTCCAGAAAATTCTACATCATTTCCGATCGACAATATGTCATTCACATATACTTATCAGAAAGGTTGTAGTGCTCCCACTCACTTCTTGTAAATACAGGCTTCTCCAAAAGTCTGTATAAAACCATATGCTTTGATCACCTCATCAAAGCGTATATTCCAACTCCGAGATGCTTGCACCAGTCCATAGATGGATCGCTGGAGTTTGCATAATTTGTTAGCACCTTTTGGATCGACAAAACCTTCTGGTTGTATCATATACAACTCTTCTTTGAGATATCCATTCAGGAATGTAGTTTTGACATCCATTTGCCAGATTTCATAATCATAAAATGCGGCAATTGCTAACATGATTCGGACAGACTTAAGCATCGCTACAGGTGAGAAAGTCTCATCGTAGTCAACTCCTTGAACTTGTCGAAAACCTTTTGCAACAAGTCGAGCTTTGTAAACAGTAATATTACCGTCTGTGTCGGTCTTCCTCTTGAAGATCCATTTATTTTCGATGGCTTGCCGATCATTGGGCAAGTCAACCAAAGTCCACACTTTGTTCTCATACATGGATCCCATCTCAGATTTCATGGCTTCAAGCCATTTTGCGGAATCTGGGCTCATCATCGCTTCCTCATAGTTCGTAGGTTCATCATGGTCAAGTAACATGATTTCCAGAACTGGGTTGCCGTACCACTCTGGTGCGGAACGTACTCTGGTTGATCTACGACGTTCAGTAGAAACTTCATCCGAAGTTTCATGATCATTATCATTAACTTTCTCACTAATTGGTGTAGGAATCACTGGAACAATTTCCTGTGATGTACTACTTTCCAATCCGGGAGAAGGTACAATTACCTCATCAAGTTCTACTTTCCTCCCACTCACTTCTTTCGAGAGAAACCTTTTCTAGAAAGGATCCGTTCTTAGCAACGAATATTTTGCCTTCGGATCTGTGATAGAAGGTGTACCCAATAGTCTTTTTGGGTATCCTATGAAGACACATTTCTCCGACTTGGGTTCGAGCTTATCAGGTTGAAACTTTTTCACATAAGCATCGCAGTCCCAAACTTTAAGAAACAACAACTTTGGTTTCTTGCCAAACCACAGTTCTTAAGGCATTGTCTCAACGGATTCAGATGAGGCCCTTATTTAACGTGAATGCAGCTGTCTCTAATGCATGACCCAAAGCGATAGTGGTAAATCGGTAAGAGACATCATAGATCGCACCATATCCAATAAAGTACGGTTACGACGTTCGGACACACCATTATGCTGTGGTGTTCCGGGTGGCGTGAGTTGTGAAACTATTCCACATTGTTTCAAATGAAGACCAAACTCGTAACTCAAATATTCTCCTCCACGATCTGATCGTAGAAACTTTATTTTCTTGTTACGATGATTCTCTACTTCACTCTGAAATTCTTTGAACTTTTCAAATGTTTCAGACTTGTGCTTCATTAAGTAGATATACCCATATCTGCTCAAATCATCAGTGAAGGTCAGAAAATAACGATACCCGTCGCGAGCATCAACACTCATTGGTCTACATACATCAGTATGTATGATTTCCAACAAATCTGTTGCTCGCTCCATGGTTCCGGAGAACGGAGTTTTAGTCATCTTGCCCATGAGGCATGGTTCGCAAGCACCAAGTGATTCATAATCAAGTGATTCCAAAAGTCCATCATTATGGAGTTTCTTCATGCGTTTTACACCAATATGACTTAAACGGCAGTGCCACAAATAAGTTGCACTATCATTATTAACCTTGCATCTTTTGGCTTCAATATTATGAATATGTGTATCACACGATCGAGATCCAACAAACTATTTTCATTGGGTGTATGACCATAGAAGGTTTTATTCATGTAAACAGAACAACAATTATTCTCTAACTTACATGAATAACCGTATTGCAATAAACATGATCAAATCACATTCATGCTCTACACAAACACCAAATAACAGTTATTTAGGTTCAACACTAATCCCGAAAGTATAGGGAGTGTGCGATGATGATCATATCAATCTTGGAACTGCTTCCAATACACATCGTCACTTCATCTTTTAACTAGTTTATGTTCATTATGCAACTCCTACTTCGAGTTACTACTCTTTAGCAACTGAATCAATATCAAATACCGAGGGGTTGCTATGAACACTAGTAAAATACACATTAATAATATGCATATCAAATATACCTTTGTTCACTTTGCCATCCTCCTTATCCGCCAAGTATCTAGGGCAGTACCACTTTTAGTGACCATTTCCTTTGCAGTATAAGCACTTGTTTCAGGATTGAGTTTAGCTTTGGGTTTCTTCACGGGAGTGACAACTTGCTTGTCATTCTTCTTGAAGTTCCCCTTCTATCCCTTTGCCCTTTACTTGAAACAAGTGGTCTTGTTAACCATCAACACTTGATGCTTTTTCATGATTTCTACCTTCGCCTACTTCAGTATCGCGAAGAGCTGGGAATTCCTTTCGTCATCCCTTGCATATTATAGTTCATCACGAAGTTCTACTAACTTGGTGATAGTGACTAGAGAACTTTGTCAATTACTATCTTATCTGGAAGATTAACTCCCACTTGATTAAAGTAATTGTAGTACCCAGACAATCTGAGCACATGCTCACTGGTTGAGCTATTCTCCTCCATCTTGTAGGTAAAGTACTGTCAGAGGTCTTATACCTCTCGACACGGGCATGAGTATGAAATACTAATTTCAACTCTTGGAACATCTTATATGCTCCATGGCGTTCAAAACGTTTTTGAAGTCCCGGTTCTAAGCCGTAAAGCATGGTGCACTTAAACTATCAAGTAGTCATCATATCAAGCTTTTGTCAAAACGTTCATAACGTCTACATCTGCTCCTGCAATAGGTCTGTCACCTAGCGGTGCATCAAGGACATAATTCTTCTGTGCAGCAATGAGGATAATCCTCAGATCACGGAACAATTCCGCATCATTGCTACTAACATCTTTCAATCTTGGTTTTCTCTAGGAACATATGAAAAAATAAACGGGGAGCAACATCGCGAGCTATTGATCTACAACATAGATATGCTAATACTACCAGGACTAAGTTCATGATAAATTAAAGTTCAATTAATCATATTACTTAAGAACTCCCACTTAGATAGACATCCCTCTGGTCATCTAAATGATCACGTGATCTAAATCAACTAAACCATGTCCGATCATCACGTGAGATGGAGTAGTTTCAATGGTGAACATCTTATGTTGATCATATCTACTATATGATTCACGCTCGACCTTTCGGTCTCCAGTGTTCCGAGGCCATATCTGTATATGCTAGGCTCGTCAAGTTTAACCCGAGTATTCTGCGTGTGCAAAACTGGCTTACACCCGTTGTATTTGAACGTAGAGCTTATCACACCCGATCATCACGTGGTGTCTCGGCACGACGAACTTTCGCAACGGTGCATACTCAGGGAGAACACTTATACGTTGAAATTTAGTAAGGGATCATCTTATAATGCTACCGTCGTTCTAAGCAAAATAAGAAGCATAATAAGATAAACATCACATGCAATCAAAATATGTGACATGATATGGCCATCATCATCTTGTGCTTTTTGATCTCCATCTTCAAAGCACCGTCATGATTACCTTCGTCACCGGCTTGACACCTTGATCTTCATCGTAGCATCGTTGTCGTCTCGCCAACTATTGCTTCCACGACTATCGCTACCGCTTAGTGATAAAGTAAAACAATTACATGGCGATTGCATTTCATACAATAAAGCGACAACCATATGGCTCCTGCCAGTTGCCGATAACTTTACAAAACATGATCATCTCATACAAAACCGTATAACTCATCATGTCTTGACCATATCACATCACAACATGCCCTGCAAAAACAAGTTAGATGTCCTCTACTTTGTTTGTTGCAAGTTTTACGTGGCTGCTACGGGCTTAGCAAGAACCGTTCTTACCTACGCATACAAAACCACAACGATGTTTCGTCAAGTATGTGCTGTTTTAACCTTCACAAGGACCGGGCGTAGCCACACTTGATTCAGCTAAAGTGAGAGAGACAGACACCCGCCAGTCACCTTTAAGCAACGAGTGCTCGTAACGGTGAAACCAGTCTCGCGTAAGCGTACGCGTAATGTCGGTCCGGGCCGCTTCATCTCACAATACCGCCGAAGCAAAGTATGACATGCTGGTAAGCAGTATGACTAGTATCGTCCACAATCTCATTGTGTTCTACTCGTGCATATCATCTACGCATAGACCTGGCTCATGATGCCACTGTTGGGGAACGTAGTATTTTAAAATTTTCCTACGATCACGCCAGATCTATCTACCAGATGCAAAGCAACGAGAGGGAAGAGTGTGTCTACATACCCTCGTAGACCGGGAGCGGAAGCGTCAAGTGACGCGGTTGATGTTGTCGAACTTCTTCGCGATCCAACCGATCAAGCACCGAACGTACGGCACCTCCGCGTTTAGCACACGTTCAGCTTGATGACGTCCCATGAGCTCTTGATCCAGTTGAGCTTCACGGGAGAGTTTCGTCAGCACGACGGCGTGGTGACGGATATGATGTGTTCACCGGCGCAGGGCTTTGCCTAAGCTCCGCGACGGTATGACCGAGGTGTGATTCTGTGGAGGGGGGCACCGCACACGGCTAGAACAATTCAACTTGTGTGTCTTTGGGTGCCCCCCTGCCCCCGTATATAAAGGAGCAAGGGGAGGAGGCCGGCCAACCTCTTCTGGTGCGGCTAGGGAAGGATTCCTACTAGGAATAGGATTGCAATCCTATTCCTAGTAGGATTCACCAAAAGAAGGAAGAGGGAAAGGATTAGGAGAGGTGGCGCCCCCCCCCCCCCAATCCTAGTCCAACTAGGAACCCTAGGTGGGGTCGCCGGCCAGCCCTATGGGCTGCCTCTCTCTTTCCCTTTAGGCCCACTATGGACCATCCCCTCTCGTAGGGGGTTCCGGTAACCCCCTCCGGCAATCCCGATAAATCCGAAACTTTTCCGGAACACTTCCGGTGTCCGAATATAGCCGTCCAATATATCAATCTTTATGTCTCGGACATTCCGAGACTCCTCGTCATGTCCGTGATCTCATCCGGGACTCCGAACTGCCTTCGGTACATCAATACTCATAAACTCATAATACCGATCGTCATCAAACGTTAAGCGTGCGGACCCTACGGGTTCGAGAACTATGTAGACATGACCGAGACTCATCTCCGGTCAATAACCAATAGCGGAACCTGGATGTTCATATTGGCTCCTACATATTCTACGAAGATCTTTTATCGGTCAGAACCGCATAACAACATACGTTGTTCCTTTTGTCAAACGGTATGTTACTTGCCCGAGATTCGATCGTTGGTATCTCTATACCTAGTTCAATCTCGTTACCGACAAGTCTCTTTACTCGTTCCGTAACACATCATCTCGTGACTAACTCATTAGTCTTTTGCTTGCAAGGCTTATTATGATGTGTGTTACCGAGAGGGCCCAGAGATACCTCTCCGACACTCGGAGTGACAAATCCTAATCTTGATCTATGCCAACACCACGAATACTTTCGGAGACACCTGTAGAGCATCTTTATGATCACCCAGTTACGTTGTGACGTTTGATAGCACACAAGGTGTTCCTACGGTATTCGGGAGTTGCATAATCTCATAGTCATAGGAACATGTATAAGTCATGAAGAAAGCAATAGCAGTTAAACTAAACGATCATAGTGCTATGCTAACGGATGGGTCTTGTCCATCACATCATTCTCCTAATGATGTGATCCCGTTGATCAAATGACAACTCATGTCTATGGCTAGGAAACATAACCATCTTTGATCAATGAGCTAGTCTAGTAGAGGCATACTAGGGACATACTGTTTTCTCTATGTATTCACACATGTATTAAGTTTCCGGTTAATACAATTCTAGCATGAATAATAAACATTTATCATGATATAAGGAAATTAATAATAACTTTATTATTGCCTCTAGGGAATATTTCCTTCAAAAGCCTCCATGGTTCTCAGCTTATCCTATCTGAGCTGACGTGTGAGCCACTCATCCCGGATACTATGTCAAAAAGCGGCGATCGCTTCTGCACCAGGACAGTCGACTATCTAGTTCTTTTTAGTTAATAACTGATTTTCGAATTTCCAAGCAGACTCGCCAAGCTACTGAATGATGTAGCTAAGGTCATCGGCATCTGGGGGCCAAACATATGTTCCTTGGAAGTTTTCCTTAAAGGCGTCCTTCAGCTGCTCCTAGCTCTTGATAGAGTTCTCAGGTAAGCTAGTAGGCCAATGTCTTGCTGGTTAAGTTTCAGCATTAGGTACTTGATGATGTGGAGATCATCTCCTCGAGCCATATGGATGTGGAGAAGGAAGTCTTCAATCCACACAGCCGGGTTAGTCATTCCGTCATATTTTCCAAAATTGACGGGTTTAAACCTTCACATAACTAGTGCTCCATGACCTGGTCTATGAAGCATATAGGGTGCACAAGCTCTCGAAAATGAGTCGCGTCGTGCTGGATACCCATTGGCATTCGAGAAAGTGCCTACTCCCGAGCACTTCCATGCTCGTACAGCTAGGCCTCATAGACGACCTATCCAGTAGGTACTTGTCCACTTGATCCATATATAGATCTCGTTGGGGATGTATTTGGGGTTAATCTCCTTCACAACTCATATGGCTTGCAGTATTGAATTGGGTCCTCGCCTACACGATGAGGTATTGTGAGGGGATTTCAGTTTCAACCAGTTGGCCCATTGATGCGGAGCATCCTACAGACATCACCATGGCAAGTGTCCATTTGGCAAGTGACACATGCGACGTCTACTTCACATACATAAAGGTGAATAATCTCCTTTACACATGCTCACTTGACCCCTTCAAGAATTGCATACTATTTGACCCCTTCAAGAACCTTGGCATGTCAGAGCTTCATGGATGACGAGTAGGAGTACAAGTGCCAAGGAACGACTACACCACCGCGAGGGAAGCATGGAAGCGAAGACGGAAGAAGACAGAGCTGCTGAAGCTACATAGACCGGATATCCAGGCCAAGGCCGGCCACCTGGTCCTATGCAGCCCAAGGTGCTGCACCAACAGTCGGCCAGAAAGCATCAGCGGCTGGACATCCGGTGACCTCCCTGACATCCGGCGTCACATCAGTAGCCGGACATCCAGCACATCCCTAGATATCTAGCGAAGGAGACCCGAAGGCCACCCGAAGATTGGCCACCATCGGGATGGACATCCGGCCACACCCTGGACGACCGGCGCCTCACGAGAGACAGGACATCCGGTGTGACACCCCGAGACCGGTGCGCTAGGTGTCAGTCAGTTATTCGTCGTCGTTGCCATGTCATCTGCTTCCGTGTTGCATCTTTGCCATGTCATCATGTGTGTTGCATCACCATGTTTTCAAAACTTGCATCCGGCCGAACCCCCTCGTCCTCTCCGTTGTCCGTCCTGAGCCCAGACACACTTGCACGCGCCCGCGACGCCTCCGAATATTTATTTTATGAGTGGCCGAAAAATGTTCTTGGAATGGGTTGAAACTTGCCGTGCGGTCTTATTATAGTGTAGACAGGCCGCCTGCCAAATTTCATCGCATTCAGAGTCCGTTTGATAGCCCAACGGATATATATATAGCGGCACTAGTCGCCGGTTATTTCGTCGGACGTTTTCGATCTCCGAAAACCCTCACGGGCCTCTCCCTCTCATCTCTCCTCTAAGCCCGAGGCCTCCTACGCAGCCCACCAATCAGCCCACTAGGACTCCCCTAGCCTCCCCCGCGATCGGATCCGTCGGATCGCGACCGGAGGGCTCAAAAACCCCTCCAAAAACCCCCCAAACCCTAGCATTTTGCTATATATAAACCCTCCCCTTCCAAAAATGGGCATTCTAGCCCCTCCACCTACCTCTAGCCCTTACTCCTTGTTTTCCGCGCTCCCCCGCTCCCTGGCCGCCACTTGTCGCCGGCCAGCCAGCCAGCCCGCCAGTCAGCGCCGCCGCCACTTGGCGCCACCTGAGTGGCCAGCCGCCACCCAGGCACTCCCCTCCTCCAATACCGCCACTCCACCTGGCCACTCCACGTCTCCCCGCCGCCAGCCCGCAGAAGCCCAGCCGCGGCCCGCCCCCGGGCCGGAACGGGCCCGAGCGCCGCGCCTCGCTGAGCCTCTGTGCCTCCCCGCCTCCCGATCCAACGCCCGAGCCTCTGCGCCTCCCCGCCGCCCACTCGCGCAGCGTGCCGCCGCCCGCTTCCTGGAGCACCTCGTCGTCGGCCTCTTCGACCTCCTGCCCTGCCGCCTCCGCCGACATGCCCCACCGGCGCCCACCGCCCCGCCATGGACGGCCGGGTCCAACCTCTGCCGCCGCCCGCAGCTCCGGCCGGCGGTGCTCGCCTCGTCGCTGGATCTGGGCCCTGCCCAACCGGATCCCCTCTCCCCTGCACCTCCCGGCGTCGTGCACGCCCGCCGGAGAGCGCCGTCGACCACATCTCGATCGACCATGGCCTCTTCTGCTCCTGAGACACCGACGGACATGTCCGTCCGACACGGACAATGTCCGCCCTCCCTCTCTCGTGACATTGACAGGTGGGCCCGCGAGCCCAGACGTCGGACATGTCTGACCTGACCCCGAACATGTCCACCCGCCTAAGGTTGTTGTTTTTCTAAGTCCTAGTAATTGCATATTTTGTTGCCTACTTTGTGATGTTGTAACTTGATGTGTGTATGTCCAAAGTGACTGAATAATATGTCAAAATGATCATTGTGATATGCTGTAGACTTTGTTCCATTGTGCCATGCTTGTTTGAGTTAATCAAGGTGCTCTAATCTCTGTTGCAAGAGTGCTATAAGTTTAAAACTGCTGTCAACTATAATTTTGTTGCATGCTTGTGATGCTTGTAACTTTGTGCATGTTTATCCAAATGGAGCATATGATATGTCAAAATGTTCATTGTGAAGTGCTTTACATGTTGGTTGCTGTAGCATTCATGTTAGGTGCCATATTGCCATGTTAATCTCTGATGCAAAAGTGCATTTGGCTGTTAAGTGCTGAAACTTGTTATGAGATGCTGATTTCACTTGCTCATTGTTATTGATGTGTTTGTCTTCATGCCACATGTCTTTATGTTTTAGAAGAACAATCATATGGTCTTTGCTGTGGTACAATCCACTTTCCATGATATGCCTTGAGGTGACTTAAACAAGCTTGTAAACATGCTATGTTGTTGTTGCTATTTTATACTTAGTGAAAAAACTGCTAAGTCTGGAATCTGTTATAACCTAATGCTATGTTTGCTTGATGCCCCACTCATTTCCATGTTTGTTTTGGAGTGGCCAATGATCATGCCTTGTTGTCCATGCTTTTGTCTATCCATCCATGCTCTTACTTGCACATATGGCCTGCTTTAGCTTATTTATTTCTTGCTCTCAAGTTGCTATAAATTATTCCTATCAGGTTTTTAACAGCTTGATCAATTTGGTGTAGCTTGTTGTTATTGATCCATGCCTCCTATGGACTTGCTCCAATGGAGTTGTTTGTTGTAGGATATGTCTACTACATGACCATGATCTTTATATACTTAATGGAGTTGATATCCTTGTTGTTTTGTGCCTCCGAAGGCAGCATCGTGATGATGTTTTTGCCTTCCCAGATTTTGACAAAGTCTGGATAATTTTATTGCAACTTGCCATGCTTGGTTAATTGTGTTCCAGCAAGCTTTTGGGTGTGTTCTAAGTTCATACTTGTTAAGTATCATGTCTATTTCACATCCATGCCTCTTGTTATCATGTTTGGGTGTTGTAGCATATATTTACCTTGCTCCAAAGTTGTTATGTGGCTGTTAACTTCAGCTTGTTGTTATATCTTGCTTCATGTGTATGTGTTGAACCGTTGCTCCATTTTAAGCGTGCCCTATATGAAACTTGTGTGATTTGGCATGTAGCATCATAATATCATGTTGTTCACTTGTTTGGAGTGTGTTTGCTTGATGTTTGGGTGCATCTTGCACCGTTGCCTTGCTTGTCTTGTTTTGCTCATATCTTCTAGGCCGTAGCTCCGAATTAAACAAACTTTATATGAAACTTGACTAGAATTTCGTGTAGATCGTCATGGTGCATGTTAACTTGCTTTTTAACAACTTTAACTTAAGGTTTGTTCAGATCTGTACTAATTTCAAAATATGCATATGAGGGCTTACCGGATTTGTTATGTGTTGATTTCGGCCTCATTTAAACTTGTTGGTTTGTGTTGTTCTTGTGTGCTTCATCCCTTGCCATGTATTGCATCATATATAGACTTGTCTTGCATCATACTTGGTTGAGCACATTGTCATGTTCTTGTGTTGTGTGTTTACCGTATTGCTTGCTTCTTCTCGTTAGTGCTTCTTCCGTTGCGATCGTGAGGATTCGTTCGTCTACACGTGGTTCATCTTCAAGGCTTCTTCTTCGTCTTCTTCATGGATCTGTTCTCCTTCCTTGCGGGATCTCAGGCAAGATGACCATCACCTTGGATACATTTACTATCATTGCCATGCTTAGTTGTCTCGATGCTATCGTTACATGTCGCGCTACCCATCATTATTTGTAACATCCCAAAATTATAAATTTTGGAATGTTATAATAAATAGATAGATTTGGTTGCTGTTTGATGTGCTGAGTGAAATTGAGGGAAATTCGAAACTTTTGAAAGTTAAATGAGATGGAATAAAATGACTTTCCCAAAACTTTCACTTTGCATTTTTGATCTCTGGGAATTCAAATTCTTTTCAAAATACAAAACCCTAGAGTGAAGATAATATGACTTCTTCCATTTATCTTAAATGATAGAGGGGCTTTGAAAGGATTTTGAATTTCAATCTCGAGATATTTCGACTTCAGAAACTTTATGCGACTCAATGATTTTCCAGAGAGAAGATAAAATGACTTCTTCAAATTATAGGAAATATGAGTTGGAAGTTTTTGTGAAAATTTCTGGAACTCAATTTCAAATATTGAGTTATTTGGTTTTTATTCAAATTATTTTTCTCCAAAAATAAATTACATGGAAGATGGGGTAACATGATTCCCTACAGCAGAAAATTGGAGAGAAATATATTTGAATTCTTTTGGTATTATTTTTGAATGATTTTATTGGATTTTATTGCAACAGTAGGACCTTTTGATTTATTAGAATTTGTGGGCATTTTATTTGGCAGTAGGAAAATCTCCATCTTGTAGGTTTTTTTTCTGTAAATTTTGATATATTATATGCCTATAGGATATTTTTATTTATTTTGCTTTTATTCGTTTTCTTGTCTGTTAAAAAAATGTTTAAAAAAAATAGTCTCCGCCGTACTGGGCCGGCCCAGCTTTGCCAGGCCGTAGGCCCAGTTCGTCCAGTCGCCGTCCTCCTCTCGCACGGCCACGCCGCTGCCACCGACCTCGGCGTCCGTGAGCGCCACGCCCGCCGCCTTCTTGGCCCCTCCTCCACGCCACCACCTCCCCCTTCCGCCTATAAGTACGCCGCCCCTCTCTCCCCACTGCCCCTCCCTTCACGACCGCCGCCACCGCCGCTTTGCGCCGCCGCCGCCGCACTTGCCAGCCGTGCCGCGCCCCGCTCCTCCACCCCACGCGCCCACGCCTCCTCGCCTCACCCAGCGCCGCCGCCACCGCAGCCAGGCCTCGCCGGAGCGCCGCCGCGTCGGCTCCGCCCCGGTCAGCCGGACCCGATCCGCCCCGATCCGACCCGCCCGACGGTCTTTTCCCACGGACCGATAAAAACCGTAACAACCCCGGTTTTTCTGTTTAGTTGGTTTATTTCTTTTTAGATTGGTTTTACTTTTTTTAGGTTTAGCTATCTAGTGAACGTTCACTAGTTAGGCCTATAAAACGAACGTTCGTTCGTTAACTTTTTCTTTTTCTGTTTAGTTTCGGCCAGGGACCTGTCTGTAATTATTATTTTTACAAATTAGCCCCTAAACTTCAAACGGGCTTAACTTTTTGCTCGTTGGTCCAAATCCAATGAAACCAACGCCCACGTCTTCATTACGATCCCCTCTTTCCAGTAATACAACTTAAACATGTTTTTGAAAATTTTAAAATTTGAATTCAACTAGTTTTAGATTTGAACTTGTTTTGGTCATAACTTGAGTTTCGTAACTCCGTTTTAGTTGATTCTTTTTGCAAATCAAAGTTCTTGACCTAAACTTTCTGATAAGGCCAAATTCACCTAATTTTGGTACTGTTAGAAATTGTTTTATGTTTCAAGAAATCACTCATTTGTTTTTGAAGTTTTCCGGAGTGTTTATTCGTTCTGTCCGATCTTTCTGAGTGATTGCTTATGTGTGGTTACTATTGCTTGCTTACGATAGATTGATCGGAGTGTGACGAGTAGAAATATCAAGAGTATTGAGTGTGTATCATCTTCATCAACATTCCAGGCAAGTTCACACTTTGATCATATTTTCCAATACCCAGTTTTCATTGCATTAGTTATATCCTCAAGCACATTGCATCAGTAGGATCACTTAACTTGTGGGACTGGGAAGTAGATTGAGGTAGAACCTATTACCTGTATTCTTTTTAAACCCTGGGAGTTACTTCTACGTTTGCTTAGGTTGCCATGCTATGCTCGTAGACGTGGTTTGGGTTTGAGTGAAATCCATGACAGATGTGAGTTGTTAATTAATGGTTTAACTTAAGGTGGCTACTTGAATACACATCTGGGTGGATTGGTTGGGGCACCCTGGGAGTGAACCAGTGGACTTGCCCGGATACCTGGGGTTACCAGTGTTGTCCTAGGAAATCCCGGGGGTACCGTGTGATTATCCTATTGGAATGCCACCCAGGCTCAAAGGGATCAGAAAATATTTTCATGCCTAGAAACTTCCGTGTGCGGCCACAAGCTATTATGGGCTCTAGAATAGTTGACTAAGTCGTGCGAACTCTTACAGTGGTGGACTAGCAGATGTAGAGGTTGTAGGTTGGTACGGTCCACCTGGACGTAAGGTGCTAGTGCTTCTGAAAGACTGTGTCTCGGTCATCCGTTTCTCAAACAACTTGTAGTGCGAGAATCCCAACGGAGGCGATCGAGTCTTGTGGGGAAAAGTGCACAAACCTCTGCAGAATGTACAAACTATTCATGAGTAGCCGTGTCCCCAATTATGGACATCTTTGAGTATCTAGAAGTGGATTATTTATTGATCTCATCACTCTATAATTTAATTTGTTGGGTTAATGATGACTTTAATTTGGGATTGAGATGGGGGTACCATTCTCAACTGTTCATGATTTGATTTTAAGAAAGTAGTTAAATAAAATGCATTCCTTTGTTGTAGGGAAAATTGGCTTTACGCAAAAACTTTAACCTTACAGCCTCCACCAGCCCAATATGCATGTAGTTGTAGGCTTTGCTTATCATTATCATTACAGTGTGAAATTGCCAGTACATTCAATGTACTGACCCTTTGTGGCTGCAACGTCTCATGTTGCAGGATTATCTTACGACGAGTAAGTGATACGTTAGGGTTACGATTTCTACACTCAACTTTGTCGTTGGTGTTGATGGGAGTCCACAATCTTTGATGCTTCCGCTATGATTATTTGAGGTAATAGTATTTACATTACTTTATACATGTGATTTACCTCTATATTAAATCCTCGAGTACTGTGTGTGTCAGCATACCGATCCAGGGATGACACAGAACATAGAGACTTCGGTCCTTTCGGATCGTGGTCGTTACAAGATGGTATCAGAGTACATGTTGACTGTAGGACGTGACCCTAGAAACTGGCAGGACCATAGGAAAGGATTTCTCTATTACTATCTTTTCCAAAAAAGATTCTTATCTCTCTTCTTTTCTGAGCTTTGTCAAAACCTTCCCTCTTACCTTAAATAGTTAGACAATACCCTTTACCATTTGGACCACTTCGGAGTAAAGAGGATTTCACTATGCATTGGAAGTATTGAAGCTACAACAATGGATACTCTGAATGTTTGAAGAGTTGACAACTTTGAAGAGATGATGACCTTTAGAAGACCAAACCCCTGTTATGTACTTATGTTAGATGCGACGATTGTGAGCCCTCAATTGTTTGATGTTTTCTGACGGCCACAAACTAAAACCGTCTTTTCAAAACTATTGTTTGTATTGAGTGTATTTCTCCCCACCTTCCTAATCTCATCCCAAAACCCTTGGACCCAATAGAGGATGAATGAAGATGGACTTAAAGTCTCTGGACCAATGACCCAGCCGGAGGCAGAGCTATGGATACAAAACATGGAGGATCACTTCAGGAAAAATTTAGTTGAAAGGAAGTATGAAGTTCAATACGTTCTTCAGTACTTTACAAAAAGTGCCGCAACATGGTGGAAGATGCATCAAACCATACAAGGAAGTAATAGAGCAGAAAATTGGGAAGAATTCAAGAAGACACTGTTGAAATCCCGTCTCATCCGAGAGCGTGGTGACAACCCGAAGAAGAAACATTGTGCCTGCAGGATTTGTGGAGAAATAGGACACACCCAGGAGGAGCATAGGGATGAATGCCCTAATTGTGAAGGAAGACACCTAGTTGAAGAATGTCCAACTAGGCAGATTACTTGTTTCTTGTGTGAAGGGACTACCCACTACCCTGCTCAGTGCCACATTTTCCCCATGGTGCAACGAACAATCCAGCAGAAGAAAGAAGCAATGAAAGAAGTCCCCGGGGAAACCTTAAGGGAATCCGCGATGGAGGAAGATATTGACGACCCTGATGGAGAAGGACAAGACAGATATTACTCCCGTACTTGCTATTCATGTGGAGAAGAAGGACATTTTTCACAGCATTGCACAAAGGAAAGCCATGAGTATCTGGGAGACTTCCCGACAGAGGAAGTGGAGTTTGATCCACAAAAGATAGAAGAATTGATTGGGACAAGGAAGTCGAGGAAGAGAAAGAACATGTGTCCCAAGAACAACCCAATTTCTATGGAAAAGGACCTGAGTCACATCACTTGTTATCGGTGCAAGGATTTAGGTCATTATGCTATCAACTGCCCAACCAGGAAACGGAGAATCCAGTGAACCAGGATAGTCACCATGAAGTCCTTAGATCTGTCTTATGACATTAGTTTACACTACAAGGAAGAAGAGCATTCCGCCAAGAGAATGTTCAGAGCAGAGGAAAAAGGAGTAGAGTAGTTGAGATCGTAATATTAGGATGAAGCATGTAGCTAAATGGAATACATCTTTATTACAATGTTGAGTTGAGTTATGGAAAGAACATTGTAATAGTTCGTGAAGCAATAGAAGTTGATATATTGAGAGCTAAGAAGGAAATGTTATGAGTTGTTGGATGATTGTGAGTGCCTCTCTTGCTATCTCACCCCGACCAAAACCTAGAACCCATGGACCAGTTAACCCCAAACCTTTCTCGGACAAAGACCTCGTTTTACCCAAGGATGTCTGTATGTTGTCCTAAGAACCCCTTCTGTCTTATGCCTACAGATGACAACACTATATGAGTCTTTTCTCAAGGGCCCAGAAACAATCATGACCCTGACTAGCAACCAGGATTACCCAAAGATCCTGAAGGACATGATGAACATATTCACCTGGAAGGAGATGCAATTTACAAGGGTTATCCCTTCATGGAGAATGGAGTTGAACTTTGGTACGTGGAGGTACACCTCCATCGTGTGAAAGGAGTTTGCCCAAAAACTATGGGTCAATACTTTTTCATCTCCCGAGTACCACGACCAACATTCTTCGACTCTGTTCGTGAAGCTGCTATGGAGGCCATACGTCAAATTGGAGAAATACTCGAAGCAAGACTTCGTTATACCCAGGGATGCCTGAGTATGATGCATGCAGAGATGGTGGAGATGAAGCACACAGCCAATAGTATGAAGCAAAAGATTGATGATTTTAAGAATCACGTTGCACAATTCCGGTGGGACTGAAGCGTCCTTAGCTAGGACAAAGGAATAAAGATGGGAGGAATGTTTGACCATACCCCACTATGTGGATGGCAACATTTGTAGTGAAGCACCTTCGTAATTGGAGTGATGAATAATGGTTCAGGATATAATAAGAGATTTGATATGAGGAGAATATGGATTACGGATAAACCAGTGCATTTTGTATAGGGCGATACTTTTCTGAGTGAACCCTGGACCCATAGGAAGGAATGTGTTGCCCCAATAGGTGGAGTTTGCACAAATAAGTTGGAGTTTATTCTTGATATGATGCTCACCCCAAAAGTATGAAGGAAGTAAGTACAAATTGGATTTAAGGAGGGAGTAATGTTTGAGTATGGAGCAATGTTGACTCCAAGGACGAGTTAAGGATATACAAGTTCTGAAGTGGACCCATAAGCCGAGGACCTAAGGAGGCTACGTAATCATAAGGGAACCATGAGACTTGTCAGTAGTAATATGTTTCTGTTGTAGTGAAGCAGGACACTTTGCTAAAGAATGTTCCAAGAAGAAAGAGATTGGTGCTAAGTAATTGAGTTGAAGCATGCAATGGAAGTGCAGCAGATCGGAGTGAGTTGAGAATCAATACAGTTGGTATCATGGTATTGATTTTGTATATCATAAGTTAGCACTATAAAGGTGATGAGTGAAGACATGATACATGGATCAAAATTTTGAAGAACCTAGTGTTATTCATATTAAGTGTGGTAGAATCCAACACCGTTACCCGAATACACTAGTTAATGGTTGGTTACGTCAGACTTGGAATGGACTGCCCAAAGATGAGTCTGAGTAATTACATCGTAGTTTTACCCACAGAGAAGTAAGGTATAATTGGATGGATTTAAGAAAGCCAAGGAAGTTGGATGTTGGAAGTATGAGCATTTGCAACCCGAGGATGAGACCAAGTGTTGCTAGTGGTGAGATGAGCCATAACCCACAGGCCCCAGGACCTGTCAAGAAAACAAGCTCATCCTTGCTGAAGGAAAACCCCTGGTAGAAGTGACGACCTTATCAACAGACGATTTTATAGGTGGTTACGTTAAACCCGAGGGTTGTGAAGAAACGTTAGATGTTTTGTTTGGCTTGCAGAATCAATGGATTTCTCCAAACTCAGTTCGTCGACAAGAGAAATTCTGCAATGCTTGTGAGGATGACCGAGTGTTTGAATGCGAGATTCACTAAACCATATACAGGGTAATGATTTGGGTGCGGGATGGATTGATCACCATACCGACTTACTCTTATTATTCGCCTCTGTTATACAGGATGGTAAATCTGATTGACTTACCTATAGTAGAGAGACGACGATGTCAAAACTTTGTTTAAACCTTAGAATGGTATAGAAAATTTTCCCTTGTACACGGCATGCTGTTGCCAACCGTAGGATATACTGTGAGGATGAAGCCCAGACCCGTTTTCTGCAGGGACCCCCTTAATTTGGATGATGACCACCATGAGATATCGATATACGTTTAGTATTGACGCCAGACTTGTCAGCTAAGGAGAACCCGTCTTGAAAGAACCTTACCACGATGAAAGGACACAAGAATTGAGGACAAATGTTATGCCACTACCGAAAGAGCCCCAGAGAAGGAAATACCCCGAAGAATTGAGAAGACCGACGCCGTCAACCCAAAGGATGGATTACCTGAGTTTTGATGGAACCGTATCCTTGTTCCTAAGTGTGGTAGTACACTAGGCCACACCAATCAGTGGATTTGTTAGAAGACCCCCAAACCCTAACCTATTTCTTGATAGCCTCTCCGAATCTCGAGGACGAGATTCATTTTTAAATTTTGGAATGTTATAATAAATAGATAGATTTGGTTGTTGTTTGATGTGCTGAGTGAAATTGAGTGAAATTCGAAACTTTTGAAAGTTAAATTAGAGGGAATAAAATGACTTTCCCAAAACTTTGACTTCGCATTTTTGATCTCTGGGAATTCAAATTCTTTTCAAAATACAAAACCCTAGAGTGAAGATAATATGACTTCTTCCATTTATTTTAAATGATAAAGGGGCTTTGAAAGGATTTTTAATTTCAATCTCGAGATATTTCGACTTCAGAAACTTTATGCGACTCAATGATTTTCCAAAGAGAAGATAAAATGACTTCTTCAAATTATAGGAAATATGAGTTGGAAGTTTTTCTGAAAATTTCTGGAACTCAATTTCAAATATTGAGTTATTTGGTTTTTATTCAAATTATTTTTCTCCAAAAATAAATTACATGGAAAATGGGGTAACATGATTCCCTACAGCAGAAAATTGGAGAGAAACAAATTTGAATTCTTTTGGTATTTTTTTGAATGATTTTATTGGATTTTATTGCAACAGTAGGACCTTTTGATTTATTAGAATTTGTGGGCATTTTATTTGGCAGTAGGAAAATGTCCATCTTGTAGGATTTTTTTCTGCAAATTCTGATATATTATATGCCTATAGGATATTTTTATTTATTTTGCTTTTATTCATTTTCTTGTCTGTTAAAAAAATTGTTTAAAAAAAATAGTCTCCGCCGTACTGGGCCGGCCCAGCTTTGCCAGGCCGCAGGCCCAGTTCGTCCCGTCGCCATCCTCCTCCCGCACGGCCACCCCGCCGCCACTGACCTCGGCGTCCGTGAGCGCCACACCCGCCGCCTTCTTGGCCCCTCCTCCACGCCACCACCTCCCCCTTCCCCCTATAAGTATGCCGCCCCTCTCTCCCCGCTGCCCCTCGCTTCACGACCGCCGCCGCCGCCGCACTTGCCAGCCGTCGCCGCCGCCGCCGCTGCTTGCTTCCGCTGCCGCGCCGCGCCCCGCTCCTCCACCCCACGCGCCCACGCCCCTCGCCTCGCCCAGCGCCGCCGACACCGCAGCCAGGCCTCGCCGGAGCGTCGCCGCATCGGATCCGCCCCGGTCGGCCGGACCCGATCCGCCTCCGTCTGATCCGCCCGCCGGTCTTTTCCCACGGACCGGTAAAAACCGTAACAACCCCGGTTTTTCTGTTTAGTTGGTTTATTTCTTTTTAGATAGGTTTTATTTTTTTAGGTTTAGCTATCTAGTGAACGTTCACTAGTTAGGTCTATAAAACGAACGTTCGTTCATTAACTTTTTCTTTTTCTGTTTAGTTTCGGCCAGGGACCTGTCTGTAATTATTTTTTTACAGATTAGCCCCTAAACTTCAAACGGCCTTAACTTTTTGCTCGTTGGTCCAAATCCAATGAAACCAACGCCCACGTCTTCGTTACGATCCCCTCTTTCCAGTAATACAACTTAAACATGTTTTTGAAAATTTTAAAATTTGAATTCAACTAGTTTTATATTTGAACTTGTTTTGGTCATAACTTGAGTTTCGTAACTCCGTTTTAGTTGATTCTTTTTGCAAATCGAAGTTCTTGACCTAAACTTTATGATAAGGCCAAATTCACCTAATTTTGGTACTGTTAGAAATTGTTTTATGTTTCAATAATCATTCGTTTGTTTTCGAAGTTTTTTGGAGTGTTTATTCATTATGTCCGATCTTTCTGAGTGATTGCTTATGTGTGGTTACTATTGCTTGCTTACGATAGATTGACCGGAGCGTGACGAGTAGATATATCAAGAGTTTTGAGTGCGAATCATCTTCATCAACATCGCAGGCAAGTTCACACTTTGATCATATTTTCTAATACCCAGTTTTCATTGCATTAGTTATATCCTCAAGCACATTGCATCAGTAGGATCTCTTAACTTGTGGAACTGGGAAGTAGATTGAGGTAGAACCTATTACCTGTATTCTTTTTAAACCCCTGGGAGTTACTTCTACGTTTGCTTAGGTTGCCAAGCTATGCTCGTAGACGTGGTTTGGGTTTGAGTGAAATCCATGACAGATGTGAGTTGTTAATTAATGGTTTAACTTAAGGTTGCTACTTGAATACACATCTAGGTGTATTGGTTGGGGCACCCTGGGAGTGAACCAGTGGACTTGCCCGGACACCTGGGGTTACCAGTGTTGTCCTAGGAAATCCCGGGGGTACTGTGTGATTATCCTATTGGAATGCCACCCAGGCTCAAAGGGATCATAAAATATTTTCATGCCTATAAACTTCTGTGTGCAGCCACAAGCTATTATGGGCTCTAGCATAGTTGACTAAGTCGTGCAAACTCTTACAGTGGTGGACTAGCAGATGTAGAGGTTGTAGGTTGGTACGGTCCACCCGGACGTAAAGTGCTAGTGCTTCTGAAAGACTGTGTCTCGGTCATCTATTCCTCAAACAACATGTAGTGCGAGAATCCCAACGGAGGCGATCGAGTCTTGTGGGGAAAAGTGCACAAACCTCTGCAGAGTGTACAAACTATTCATGAGTAGCCGTGTCCCCGGTTATGGAAATCTTTGAGTATCTCGAAGTGGATTATTTATTGATCTCATCACTCTATAATTTAATTTGTTGGGTTAATGATGACTTTAATTTGGGATTGAGATGGGGGTACCATTCTCAACTGTTCATGATTTGATTTTAACAAAGTAGTTAAATAAAATGCATTCCTTTGTTGTAGGGAAAAATTGTCTTCACGCAAAAACTTTAACCTTACAGCCTCCACCAGCCCAATATGCATGTAGTTGTAGGATTTGCTTATCATTATCATTACAGTGTGAAATTGCCAGTACATTCAATGTACTGACCCTCTGTGGATGCAACGTCTCATGTTGCAGGATTATCTTACGACGAGTAAGTGATACGTTAGGGTTACGATTTCTACACTCAACTTTGCCGTTGGTGTTGATGGGAATCCACAATCTATGTTGCTTCCGCTATGATTGATTGAGGTAATAGTATTTACGTTACTTTATACATGTGATTTACCTCTGTATTAAATCCTCGAGTATTGTGTGTGTCAGCATACCGATCCAGGGATGACATAGAACACAGAGACTTCGGTCCTTTCGAATCGTGGTCGCTACATTATTGTCAGCCCCTCTCCTTGTTGCCATGAAACCTCTAACCTTTGACACCTTCCTAGCAAACCATTGTTTGGCTATGTTACCCGCTTGCTCAGCCCCTCTTATAGTGTTGTTAGTTGCAGGTGAAGATGAAGATCGTTCCATGTTGGAACTTGTTGTTGGAATATCACAATATCTATTATTATTATTAACACACCTATATACTAGGCATGGGTGCAAGGCTTGGCCTTTTGCTCGGTGTTTTGTTCCACTCATGCCACCTTAGGAGCCGATAAACCGGCATTATGTTTCTTGATTTTGCGTTCCTTACACGGTTGGGTATATGGGGACCCCTTGACACTTTATCTTTGAATAAAACTCCTCCAGCAAGGCCCAACATTGGTTTTTATTTGCAACATAATAAAAACTTAATTAATTAATTAATTGCATAGGGAGTTAGCGCTACCCGAGGATTCTTCTACATACAGGGGGGCCAGTGCTGATGGTGTTGGTCCCAAACGGGCAACCTGTGGGGCCGCCTCGGGGAAACTCGAGGTATCTGGCATACCTGTAGCTTGTCCCATCCGGTCGTGGCCTGAGACGAGATACGCGCGGCTACTATCAGGGTGTCGGAACGCCGGGAGGTCTTGCTGGACTTGTTTTAACATTGTCGAAATGTCTTGTGCACCGGGATACCGAGCCTGATCAGATTATCTCTAAGATAAGGGGTAATATTATTATTACTTCTGCTGATCGTGAGAGCTTGTGATGGGCTAAGTTGGGATACCCCTGCAGGGTTATGATCTTTCGAAAGTTGTGCCCGCGGTTATGTGGCAGATTGGAATTTGTTAATGTCCGGTTGTAGAAAACTTGACAGAGGATCCGAAGTAAAACACACAACTGTGTGAGTAACCGTGACTGTCTCTTTTCACTTTGAGAAGAGAACACGGTGGGGTTATGTTTGACTCGTAGGTAGTTCAGGATCTTTAGCGATCACTACTAGTTTGCGACCGCTTGCGTAGATGCTCATCTTATTCTTGTACTCGTAAGTTAGCCACCATATTATGCTTAGCCGCTGCTGCAACCTCACCACTTTACCTCTCCATACCTATTAAGCTTTGCTAGTCTTGTTACCCATGGTTATGGGATTGCTGAGTCCTTGTGGCTCACAGTTACTACAACAACAGTTGCAGGTGCAGGTTTCCGATGTCTTGACGTGAGAGCGATGATCGTTGTGTTGGAGTTCTTTCTTCTTCTTCTTCTTCTTCAGTCTTGGGTTAGGTTCCGGGTCGGAAGCCTGGGATAGCAGATGGATGTCGTGTGCTTTTCATGTTTGCATCCATAGTCGGATGCCTTGTATTGATGTTGTTGTATTCATGTGACTTGTATGTATAGTTGTATCCCCCATGTATGTATGTAATGGTACGATGTAATGATATCCGCTTGCTAAGCGCCCGAAATGCGGTTGTGCCCCAATCACGTAAGTGTCACGTGATCGGGATAGAATTGCATCTTGGGTCTGACATTCGGCTCCGAACCAGACATCCGATGTAATGCCCAGGATGCGGCTATTGCTCCTACGTGTCAATGCATGACTTAGAGTCATAACCGCATTCTGGAATGGTCTCAAGCATGGTATCTTTACACAACCCATGTAATGAACAGGATGAAAGAGAGGTTAATAGTTGGCTTACACTCGCCACGCCACACAATTAATACAATAAACATACATTCATCCATAGAACGCAGAGTCTGACTACGGAGGAAATCAAACAAAGAAAAAGACACCACACAGGTTAATCCCGATCGGCCCTAGAAGGAACCACTACTGATCTTCGGGGTACGTCACGTACATACGCCCACGCTCTTCATCGAACTCCCGTTGGAGCTCTTGCACATATCCTGCGTCAAACTTTGAGGTACCTGCATCTGTTTGTGTAGTAAACTGTGAGTCACGAGGACTCAGAAATCTTGTTCCCTGGTATCAAAACTATCAAGGATTTTAGGTGTGGAGAGGTTATAAAGTGGTTTCAGCAACAGTAAGCATTATGAGGCTAGCTTACGATGTCAGAGCGAGATGAGAATATATGCCAAGGGTCGCAACTAGTAGTGATCAAGAAGTGATCTTGTCTACTTACGTTCATACATAACCCCACTATGTTCACTTTCCGAACCCCTTCGGAAAGAGACCATCATGGTTACTCACACATGTAGTGTACTCTTATTGAGTTATGGTGTCCAGTTATCTACAACCGGATATTAACAAATTCCAATCTGCCACATAACCGCGGGCACGGCTTTCGAAAGATCATAACCCTGCATGGGTGTCCCAACTTAGCCCATCACAAGCTCTCACGATCAGCGGAGTAACAACTCCAAATTGGAAGACCCGAGTGTTCTCGGAATCCCGTGCACAAGCTATTTCGACAAAGGTAAAACTAATCCAGCAAGACCTCCCGACGTGCCGACACCCTGATAGGAGCCGCGCGTATCTCGTCTCAGACCACGATCGGATTGTCCAAACTTCCGATAGGCCAAAATACTAGAGTTGCCCCTGGCGGTCACCGGCAGTTGACAGGTTTGGACCAACACTCAAGTCGAGCACTGGCCCGGGGGGTTGATTAATAAATCCTCGGGTTAATTACTCGCTCGGCAAGTTTTAGTTATCAGGCAAATGGTAAAACCAAGGTTGGGCCTTGCTGGAAAAACTTTAAGTAGAGTGAATTATCGAGGGGGGCCCATAAATCCCAACCATGTTAGGAACGCAAAATCAAGGAACATAACACCGGTTTATCGGATCCTAAGGCAGCATGAGTGGAACAAAAGACCAAGCAAAAGGCCAAGCCTTCCACCTATTGCCAAGTATATATCTGCATTAATTTAGATAAGTGACATTGTTATATTCCCAAAATATCCAATCCACATGGAGCAAACTTCAACTTCACCTACAACTAATAATGCTATAAGAGGGGCTGAGCAAAAGCGTAACTTAGCCAATCAACGGTTTGCTAGGAACACAGTTAGAGTGTTTCATGGCAACATAGGAGGCTGACAAGACAAGAATGGGTAGCGTGACATAGATATAGAGCGAGACAACTAGCAAAGCAAAGATAGAGGTGATATCGAGGAACGGTCATCTTGCCTGGGGTCCCGCAAGGAAGAAGAACGAGTCCATGAAGTAGACGAACCAACGTAGTCGAACGAATCCTCACAACTCCGGAACGAAACCGAAGCTAACGAGAGAAGCAAACCGGAAAGAATCAAACAACATGGTAAACACACAAGCATAAACATGGCATATGATGCACAATCAAGTATGATGCTTGTCCGGTTTAAATATGCATGGCATGGCATAGTGCACAAAGAAAACTACAAGTTAAGTGGAGCTCAATATGCAATGAGTTGCATATTGATAAAACCCCACATTCACATATTTAGATTCATCTTGTTTATGAGCTCAACAAGTTTAAATATTCTTAACATGGCAAGAGGTGAAGCACGAGCAAACTACACTATCTAGGCATTTTTAATGAGGCCACAATTAACAACAGCAGTTCCAGAAAATCCCCATGTCATTTAGCAATTATTAATGCAAACAACAATTTAGACATTTTGAATGTTGTTATCATGATGCGGATGACAATTGCAAGTTTTGTGCAATTTTATGAAAAGTCTGACAATTAACAAGATATGAAGCATTTGGTCACCATGGCAAAATGAAAGGGGTGCCATGACAACGATAACGGAAATGGTGCCATGGCCGTATTCTGATGATCCGACAACTCGTCGAGATGTTAGTGCAAAAGAGAGAAAGGATGTGCGGAGCATGCAAAAGATGGTGGGGTGATCTCGGTTACCGGGTCCCCACGGGTCGACGGCATGGCAAACGTTGAGGAACGTGCAACGTCAATTCGGACTCGATGCAAACATAGGGTGCATCTCATACATAACATGCATTCGTTCACGGGTCATCGTCTTGGCAGTTATACCTTGAAGCGTGTGTTGCCGGAGCGGATCGAGTTCGTAGAGGGAAGTAGTCATTCTCGCGATGGTAGTGGAAGTAGTCGTTCATGGGGCATTGTGGGAAGTAGTCGTTCTCGGTGTCCCCGGGGCATCGGCGGTAGTTGTACCCGATCCGGTACTTGGCGAATCTAGGATGAAGCTTGCCATTCCGGGTACGGGTCTTTTAGATGTGGTCTTGGCATCACCAGAAAGCGGAGGCGCACGACAGCCTTGTGAAGCAAGGCAGAGCAGCGGCAGCATCAGAGGTTGTGCACGGCAGAAGCGGGCCGTGGCCTTGGTTGCTTGGAGGAGGCCAATGGGGAGGATGACAGAAGGTAGCCGACGCGAGCAGATGCGCGGCTAAATTACAGCAGCATAAAGGCGGTGATGGTGGTGATGTTGCTCGTGCCTGAGGCTTGTCGGGGAGGACAAGCAGGCGAGCAAGGGAGGCCGGGAGGCGGCGGATCCGGGCGAAGGGAACCCGTTCCTGGTGGTGAAGGCCTTGGGCGAAGGTCTAGTGGTGGAAGCATTGCGTCGGCGGCTCACCGGGAAGACGAGGACGGCGGGGGTTCAGGCGTTGGCGTCGGAGACGAGGCGACCGACGAGGCTGGTGGGCGACAAGTGAGCGAGAGGGGCGATGCGAGGCGCAGGGCCTCCTGGTGGTCGTCGATGGCGGCAAGGCATGGCATAGTAGGCGGAGGCGCGGAGAAGGCGCGGGGCAGGGGAAAGACGACGGCGTGCTGGAGATGGTGGTGGTCGGTGACTCGGGCGGTGTAGAGGTGGCGGGGTACATGACCGGCGGCGCAGAGGTGGCGGCGAGGGGATCGGGCGCAGGGAGCTCCATCGATGGAGGAGGGCACAGTGGCGGCGGTGCGTGAGAACGAACAGGAGGAGGAGGGATCGATCGGGTGTTGGGCTAGGTTAAGACGGGGGTGGCTGAGGTGGGCCTTGGGCCGGCTGTGGCAGATAGGAGGCCCAGTAGGGTTTCTTCCTATCTCTTTAACCTTCTGTTTATACAAATAAACATATTTAAGAGGAAAAAGGGCCAGTGTTTTGGGGAAGGAATAAGAGACATATAAGCATAACTATGAACTCCTGGTTTTCCGCACTATTTGAATAAACTGCTCTGGCAATTTTTAGGGACTGCAACTTTAGCCAAATTTGAAACAATTTCAAACTTGAATAAACCGAAAGTCCAACTAGAACATGTCTAAATTATATGAACATATGAGGAGGGGATCTTGGCATGGTTTAGGGATTTTAGAAAAATAGTGAACAGTTTTCTATAGAAAAATGCAACTTGAATTTGGAATAGAAATAAAGAAGGAAAGAACTTTGCCTTGGGAATTTGATATTGGCAAAACTTGAAGCAGAAGAGGCATGGAATTAAATTGCAAGTGGGTTCATGGGTAATTCCAAAAGAATGCAATATTTATTATAGCTCCCTAGAATATTGGGAGGATATGTTATAAAGAGAAATCACCAATGAATTCCCTCAATTTAAATAGATCAAACGATCTATGCAATTTATTTAGTTGAGTTGCAAAGACTAATGATATGATGGCATGATGACATGATGTAATGGACAAAATAAATAGAGCAAGCACAATATGAAACACACGGTGAAACCCGGAATAGCTGGAAGTCTTCTGGAGCATCGGTCTTGAGGCGTCACAACTCTCCCACACTAACAGAGGATCTCGACCCAAGATCCTGGAGATGGCACCGGAGAGAAACGGAAAAGGAAGAGGTAAAACAAAGTTGCTTCTTCGACAAACAAGTGAAACCACGAACTTTTAGAGGTTGAAAACTTGAAAGGAATGACACAAAGATATGAACGAAATTAAAAACACTTTGATAGCAAAGAGGAACAAGAAACATTTTGAGAACCCTGTAGGTTGAAAGACATGAAACATGATTTCATGGATGTCGAAAGAATTTTAAAAAAACCACTCCGGCTAAAACAAGATAGAGAAGGAATAAGGACGGAAGAATTTGGGCAGCACTTCGACTGAAAACGGAAGGAATGATCATGAACTTGGGAAGATGGGATGATAGTTGATTAAATCAACAACACAATGCCTCGGAAACAATTAAAAGAATGGCACAAGGGGTAAGAAGGATTTCAGACAGCACTCCGGTTGAGAAGAGAGGCAAAACTTGATAATACGAGAGAACTTAAATGGAGGACACAACAAGCAAATGAAAGGATATGATCTTGACAAAAGGAGTTGATGGGACGAAGATATCAACATTACAATACCTCAGTAATAGAAGCTGGATCATTAGGAAGAAAGAAAGTAGAAGAAAATGATAACTTCTACCACCAATGAATTTTTTAAAGCATCCTTAGAAAGAAGGATTGAATGGAGTTGTTGGAAAAATCAACAACAAAAGAATAAGCTTGTTGTGGGCTTTTGGAAAACATCTCAAAACTTGAGGTGAAATCATGCCGCTACGGAAAACAATTAATTTGAGATGAGCGAAGAGATGAAAATTTCTTCCACCAAATTGATCAAGAGATAACTTGGATCATTGATAAGCACCACAATATCACATCCCCAATGAAAGGCTTTAGGTGAAATATAACCCAAGATAACTCCAACAAATAAATTGAAGGGTTGCAAGATCTCACGAATGAAGAAAATGATGTGTTTAAATATCTCATTCCTTACAACTTGTGAATCATGTAGCATGAAGGAAATTGTCAAGAATGACATAACACCTCCTCAAAAGAAAAGGGAGCAAATATTTGCACTTCGAGGATGAATTAAATCATGATGAACCACCATGAAGAACTCCAGTAACAAAAGGATGAGAAGTGAAGGATGAAAAGAATAAGATTGAAGCCTTGCAATGATTTAGATGGATCTTCGCAATGAGAAAACTGAGAGAGCTTAGAACACCGGTAGACAAGACGAACAACTTGAAACCAAGATCTTATTCCTCCTGAACAAACTCCAAAGGAAGGGATTAATCACTTGGATGAAACAAGAATAAGAATTATGTTATTCGTATCCTTCACCAATATAAATTGATGACCACCAATGGATTCGGCATACTACTTATTCTTCTTGAAAGGATTGAGAGAGATATAGCGCAAACTTGGTTAAATCTTCAACGAACCACCGGTAGGATTTGGGAAGAATGAGAGCTCGAAGGTGAGGACGAAGAACTCTTCTTGAATGATGGCCTCCGTGGAATCAAAATGAAAAATCGTTCTGAAATGCTTTGGACGGGTATGAAAAGAATTCTCACAATCGAAAACAAATTGAGAGATGGCATGAAGGTAGAACTATGAATCTTCAAGAGAACGGACCAAGATTTAGGAGAAATTGTTCTTCGGTCCTCAAGCTGAGAATGACGATGAGATACACCACCATGACTTGTTGAGATACTCCGGAAGAATGAAAAGAGGGAAGATTGAACCGAACATGAAAGAATTTGAAAGCGGTCTCAGAGAAGGCATATGGCTGATGGAATCCATAATTACGTCACACTTTGAAAAGAATCTGAGAATAACTTTGGAAAAATAGAAGAGTCATGTAAGATCCTGGGAAATGACCAGTGGGTTAGGGCCCACTCAAAAGAAACCATGTATAGTGATTTTAAAGAGATATTGCATCGGTTGAATTAAATGGCATGGATGAGGTAACAACATCAAATTAGCTTGAACGGATTAAGAACGGAAACACGAATCTTCTAAGATATCTTCAACACTCCGGATATGAATAGAGAGATGCGAATAAATAAGAGAGCCTTGGATAAGAAATTCCAACATGGGAAAACATGTGAAACAATAGGAAGAGATATGATCAACACCGAAGCTTTAATTTAGTCCACCGGAGAAGAAAAGAGAACGGAGAATGATAAACTTGAAGCTTCCTAAGAATCTTCACAAGAAATCACCGGATGAAACATTAAAGAAAAAATTGATGAAGAGACTTCACATGAATAAAATGGATACTTGACTTGAAATATCTGACTCCTTAAAGAAAAAGGGTGGGAGGGTGGGAAAAAACAAAGGCAACTTGAGACGAATGAAATGGACACCGCTGAGAAAAACCAAGAATTGGTCTTGCACATATTGAAAGGATCGGGTTAACTTGAAGAGAAACACACCGGTTGAAAAAGAATTTAACATGACAATCTCGATGATCAAGAAGGACCATCACTCCCATAGAAATATGAGAACACCGATTACGAAAGGTTTGGAATCAACATTTGACTTCGAAGCAACTCGAATACCACAAATTAAAACAAAACAAAGGATTTGGTTTGCAGAATAAGCCAGAACAAACATATGATAGAGATTTCGTCCAAATTTTTCGTGATGAGGCCCCTCGGGGACGATGTTACAAAGGACATTGCATCCCTGAATCAGCATAGCCAATGATTCATTAAGATGCAACCCCTAGTGTAAAATCGACCGTGACAAACGAACCACTAGACGTTGAACCCCAACCTCATATCATGCATCCGTTGGAAAATTACCTAAGAGCTACTTGAATTCCCACCTATTAATTCCCGAAACTTTCTAGTTATGCAATCTGGTTTTGGGGATACAGGGGAAGAAATATATCTCATCCAACTAAAAATACCTACATCCCAATGTATCCATCCGTCAACACATAGCCAGGCACCTTCGGAAACCGTGTACCTCAGACCTTCAAAAAGCATCCACTATACTAGCTGTGGCAATACTCCCGAACTGTCCCCCCAGTACTGGGTGACGTCGGGGTTATCTCACCACCAGACACGAATAGAAGAGTTTTCCATGTCGGCCACCTCTGGTATTCCAGAACTACAACAATACAATTGTGACGACAACACCTGGGACCTCAACTCCCCGGGACTAAACCTAAACAGATGGGAGGCACCAAGATAGAATTTTAGTCACAAAGATATCGGAATGATCCCGACAATACCCGCATGATCCTAAATTTTTTTTAGTGAAAAATAGGGTAGGAAGTCAAAACTTCTACGTCCGGAGTCCTCAACAGAGCAACAAAGGGGATGAGGAGTAAAAGAATCCCTACTCTCCGATATATATATACAATCCTAAGACTCATATTTTTAAAACAAATCTAGACTCAACATCGACAGCGGTTCGATGAAGCAACGGCTCCTAGGTCGGGGAAGGCTCTGATTACCAACTTGTAATGCCCACGATGCGGTTATAGCACCTACGTGTCGAGGCACGACTTAGAGTCATAACCGCATTCTAGAATGGTCTCAAGCATGGTATCTTTACACAACCCGTGTAATGAACATGATGAAAGAAAGTTTAATATTTGGCTTACACTCGCCACGCCACACAATTAATACAATAAACATACATTCATCCGTAGAACACAGAGTCTGACTACGGACGAAATCAAACAAAGAAAAAGACACCACACAGGTTAATCCCGATCGGCCCTAGTAGGAACCACTACTGATCTTCAGGGTACGTCACGTACATACGCCAACGCTCTTCATCGAACTCCCATTGGAGCCCTTGCACGTCTACTGCGTCAAACTTTGAGGTACCTACATCTGTTTGTGTAGTAAACTATGAGTCACGAGGACTCAGCAATGTTGTTCCAGGGTATCAAAACTATTAAGGATTTTAGGTGTGGAGAGGTTATAAAGTGGTTTCAGCAACACTAAGCATTATGAGGCTAGCTTACGAAGTTAGAGCGAGATGAGAATATATGCCAAGGGTCGCAACTAGTAGTGATCAAGAAGTGATCTTGTCTACTTACGTTCATACATAACCCCACCGTGTTCACTTTCCGAACCCCTTCGGAAAGAGACCATCATGGTTACTCACACATGTAGTGTATTCTTATTCAGTTATGGTGTCAAGTTATCTACAACCGGATATTAACAAATTCCAATCTGCCACATAACCGCGGGCACGGCTTTCGAAAGATCATAACCTTGCAGGGGTGTCCCAACTTATCCCATCACAAGCTCTCATGATCAGCGGAGTAACAACTCCAAATTGGGAAGACCCGAGTGTTCTCAGAATCTCGTGCACAAGATATTTCGACAAAGGTAAAACTAATTCAGCAAGACCTGCCGACGTGCCGACACCCTGATAGGAGCCACGCTTATCTCGCTCAGGCCACGACCGGATTGTCCAAACTTCCGGTAGGCCAAAATACTAGAGTTCCCCCTGGCGGTCACTGTCGGTTGACAGGTTTGGACCAACACTCAAATCGAGCACTGGCCCGGGGGGGTTGATTAATAAATCCTTGGGTTAATTACTCCCTCGGCAAGTTTTAGTTATTAGGCAAATGGTAAAACCAAGGTTGGGCCTTGCTGCAAAAGCTTTAAGCAGAGCGAATTATCGAGGGGGGCCTATAA
Organism: Secale cereale; assembly: GCA_902687465.1. Lineage (NCBI taxonomy): Eukaryota > Viridiplantae > Streptophyta > Magnoliopsida > Poales > Poaceae > Secale > Secale cereale. The sequence continues at coordinate 423,535,866 of LR738711.1, forward strand.
ACCCCAACCGTGTTAGGAACGCAAAATCAAGGAACATAACACCGGTTTATCGGATCCTAAGGCGGCATGTTTGGAACAAAACACCAAGCAAAAGGCCAAGCCTTCCACCCATTTCCAAGTATATATGTGCATTAATTTAGATTAGTGATATTGTTATATTCCCAAAATATCCAATCCACATGGAGCAAACTTCAACTTCACCTGCAACTAACAATGCTATAAGAGGGGCTGAGCAAAACGTAACTTAGCCAATCAACGGTTTGCTAGGAAGGCAGTTGATACGTCTCTAACGTATCTACTTTTCCAAACACCTTTGCCCTTGTTTCGGACTCTAACTTGCATGATTTGAATGGAACTAACCCGAACTGAAGCTGTTTTCAGCAGAACTGCCATGGTGTTGTTTTTGTGCAGAATAAAAAGTTCCCGGAATCGCCTGAAAATCAACGGAGATTTATTTCAGAAAATATAAAAAATACTTGCAAGAAGATCCACACCGGGGGGCCCACGGGCTTTCCTCGAGGGTGGGGGCATGCCCCCCTTCCCAGGGCGCGCCCCCCTGCCTCGAGGGCCCCCCGATGCCCCACCGACGTATCCCTAGGTCCTATATATTCCGTTTCATGGAGAAAAAAATCAAAGAAAAATAATTATCGCGTTTCACGAGACGGAGCCGCCGCCAAGCCCTGATCTCTCTCGGGAGGGCTGATCTAGAGTCCGTACGGGGCTCCGGAGAGTGGAGATCGTCGCCATCGTCATCATCAACCTTCCTCCATCACCAATTCCATGATGTTCACCGCTGTGCGTGAGTAATTCCATTGTAGGCTTGCTGGACGGTGATGGGTTGGATGGGATCTATCATGTAATACAGTTAGTTTTGTTAGGGTTTGATCCCTAGTATCCACTATGTTCTGAGATTGATGTTGCTATGACTTTGCTATGCTTAATGCTTGTCACTAGGGCCCGAGTGCCATGATTTCAGATCTGAACCTATTATGTTTCCATGAATATATGTGTGTTCTTGATCCTATCTTGCAAGTCTATAGTCACCTACTATGTGTTATGATCCGGCAACCCCGAAGTGACAATAATCGGGACCACTCCCGGTGATGACCATAGTTTGAGGAGTTCATGTATTCACTATGTGTTAATGCTTTGGTCCGGTACTCTATTAAAAGGAGGCCTTAATATCCCTTAGTTTCCAATAGGACCCCGCTGCCACGGGAGGGTAGGACAAAAGATGCCATGCAAGTTCTTTTCCATAAGCACATATGACTATATTCGGAATACATACCTCTATGTCACCCTAGGTTATAACTTCTACATGATGAATTGCATCCGACGTAATTTCCCATCACCGATCCAATGCCTACGAGCTTTACCTATATTGCTAGTTGCTTATTTACTTTTTCGTTGCTATATCACAAAAACTACAAAAACACTATCTTTACTTTTATTTTTGCTACCGCCACTATCATATTACTGCGCTACTAAACTACCTTGCTGCAGATACTAAGTTTCCAGGTGTGGCTGAATTGACAACTCAGCTGCTAATACTTAAGAGTATTGTTTGGCTCCCCTTGTGTCGAATAAAAAAATTTGGGTTTAATACTTTACCCTCGAAAACTGTTGCGATCCCCTACACTTGTGGGCTATCAAGACTATTTTCTGGCGCCGTTGGCGGGGAGCATAGCTCTATTCTTTAAGTCACTTGGGATTTATATTTGCTTATCACTACGAAGAATTTAAAGGACTCAAAAACCAAGATCTTACCCTCAACTACGAGGGGAGGTAAGGAACTGCCATCTAGCTCTGCGCTTGATTCTCCTTCTGTTATGAGTAAACTTGCGACACCTACTCCTGCTATTGAATCTGATATGTCGTATCTTCTTGATGATGCTACTTCTGCTATGTATGATGAAACTACCTCTATGCCTGATAATGTGCCACTAGGTGAATTTCTAGATGAACAAATTGCTAAGGTTAGGGAGAGTGCAAATGTTGATGATATTTATGAAAGTGATGATGAAACTACTCCCAATAGATATGAATTTCCTGTTGTGCCCGAGGATTATGTTATGGATGAAGAAACTGCTAGAGACTGTCTTGCTTGCAGTGATAGATATGATCTTAAGAAGTTATTAGCTAAGCTGAAAGAGAAGTCCTTGAGTGCTAGAATGAAACATGACCCTGCTTTTGCTACTTCACCTATATGTGTCACTGATAAGGATTATGAATTCTCTTTTGATCCTGAGTTAATTACTTTGGTTGAATCTGATCCTTTCCATGGCTATGAGTCTGAAACTGTTGTGGCACATCTTACCAAGTTGAATGTGAAAGTGCAACTAATCCCCGGGTGGTTTTGGTAATTAATAACAACATATATATCATTGAACTAATATTTACTTGAGAATCATTTCAGAGAAGTTCGATGATATGGGTATGGAAATGTCTGAAGAAGTGGACCCCTCAAAATGCTAAGACAAGAATTGGCAAAAGCTCAAGACTCCATTTTTGGTTTAGTGATCAAAGAACACATTGAGTCCATAGGAAAAGCCAATACTATTAAAAGGGGATGAGGTTGTGTTAATGATCTGGTTGCTCAAGTGCTTAGTGATCTAGCTCCCTCAACTATCAGCACTCTTCACTACTTAACACACTCATAAGTAATCTCGGACAAACCGATTCTGCAAACTCAGTCCCACCGAGATGAACCACCTCAGTTATTCTTCCAAACCCTAATTTCTCGGTCCATCCGATTTTGAGTTTCGGTCTCACCGAAACTGGACTGCCAACCTTCTGTAACCAATTGACATCACTTCGGAATATCCGAGTTGTTAATTTCGGTCCCACCGAGATGGCAAGCTCCTACCTTTGACTCACTTCGGACACACCGAGATGGTATTTTCGGTCCCACCGAAAATCCCAACGTTCACTATATTTGAACTTTCGGTCTGACTGAGTTTTCACTTCGGTCTCACCGAGATTGCTCAAATATGTGTGTAACGGTTGGATTTTGTGTGGAGGCTATATATACCCCTCCACCCCCTCTTCATTCGTGGAGAGAGCCATCAGAAAGTCTACCACTCCTACCATACACTTTCTGAGAAGAGAACCACCTACCCTTGTGTTGAGATCAAGCTATTCCATTCCTACCATATGAAACTTGATTTCTAGCCTTCCCAAGTTGCTTTCCACTCAAACCTTTCTTCCACCACAGCCATATCAGTGAGGAGAGTTGAGTGTTGGGGAGATTATCATTTGAAGCACAAGAGCAAGGAGTTCATCATCATCAACACCATCTATTACCTTTTGGAGGGTGGTGCCTCCTAGATTGGTTAGGTGTCGCTTGGGAGCCTCCGTCTTTGAGATGTGGAGTTGAACCAAGAAGTTTGTAAGGGCAAGGAGATCGCCTACTTCGTGAAGATCTACCCCGAGTAAGGCTAGTCCTCCGTGGGCGTAGGCCATGATGGAATATACAAGGTTGCTTCTTCGTGGACCCTTCGTGGGTGGAGCCCTCCGTGGACTCGCGCAGCCGTTACCCTCCGTGGGTTGAAGTCTCCATCAACGTGGATGTACGATAGCACCACCTATCGGAACCACGACAAAAATCTTCGTGTCACCAAACTGCGTTTGATCTTCTCCACCTCTCTTTACTACATGTGCAATTTACTTTCCGCTGCTTATACTCTAGAATTGCATGTGTAGGGTGATACTTGAATTGATCTTAATTGTGAAACTGCCAAAAACTTTGCTTAATCAAAAGGCAGATTTTTTATATTGTCAAGTAGTCTAATCACCCCCCCCTCTAGACATACTTTCGATCCTACAAGTGGTATCAGAGCTTTGGTCTCCATTGTTTTGGTTTCCATTGCATTGGACTCCATAAGCTTGGTTTCACAACCTAGGAGAGTATGGCGTCTAGTGAGGGTAATTATCGTAGAGGTCCTTACTTTGATGGTACAAATTTTGCTAGTTGGAAGCATAAAATGAAAATGCATATTCTTGGTCATAACCCAGCCGCATGGGGCATTATTTGTGTTGGTATGCAAGGTGATTTCTTCGAAGAAGGAAAAGTTCCGGATCGCGAAGCTACATCGGAAGAGTTGCGGATGTTGCAAAACAATGCTCAAGCTTGTGACATTCTCTTCAATGCTTTGTGTCCCGAGGAGTTCAACAAAATCAGCCGTCTTGAGAATGCTAAAGAGATTTGGGATACTTTGGTTGAAATGCACGAAGGTACTGAATCTGTGAAGGAATCAAAGCTAGATATTCTTCAAGGTCAACTTGACAAGTTCAAGATGAAGGATGGTGAAGGAGTCGCTGAAATGTACTCTAGGCTTGCTCTCATCACAAATGAGATTGCCGGCTTAGGAAGCGAAGAAATGACCGACCGATTCATCATTAAGAAGATTCTCAGAGCTTTGGATGGAAAGTATGACACCGTGTGCACTTTGATCCAAATGATGCCAAACTACAAGACTCTCAAGCCAACTGAAGTCATTGGAAGAATTGTTGCTCATGAGATGACACTTAAGGATAAGGAAGAGCTTCACAATAAGTCAAGTGGTGCTTACAAAGCTACAAGTGATGCTCCTACTACCTCAAGTGACAAGCTAATTTCCAATGAAGAGATAAGCCTAATGGTCAAGAACTTCAACACGTTCTACAAGAGTAGAAGCAAAGAAAGAAGCTCAAAGTCTAGATCATATGATGAAAAGAGATCTTCTAGTCGTGATCGAAACTGCTACAATTGTGGAAGACCCGGACACTTCTCAAATGAGTGTACGGCTCCCCACAAGAGAAGAGAAGAATCTCCAAGAAGAAGAGCAAGAGATGAGTCACCTCGGAGAGAGAGAAGGAGTAGAGATGATCGTTATGAACGAAGACCCTCTCGGAGAAGCAAGGATTCGGAGAGGAAAGACAAGTCATCAAGGAGCTACACAAGAAGAAGACATCAAGCTCATGTAGGTGAATGGGTCTCTGGCTCCGACTCCGACAATCAATCCGATGGAAGCTATCACTCCGACTCCGACTACAGTCAAGATGAAGGTGTTGCCGGACTTGCACTTGTATCCTCCAACTCCAACTCCTACGACTTATTTGATTCACCAAATGAGGGAATTGGAAGATGCTTCATGGCTAAAGGCCCCAAGGTAACACACCCTGAATTCATTGACTTTGATAGTGATGAGGATGACTTACTTGGTGAAGATGAGCTCTTGCATGATAAATCTAGTGAGCTTAGTAATGATGAAAATGCTAGTAGTCTTTATAGTCGAGAAGAGTCGAATGACAATGCTATGAAGGAGATTGAGCGTCTAACTAAAGAACTAAACACTCTTAAGTTAGCTCATGAAACAACTCAAGAAGATCATAGAGAGCTTCTAAGATCTCATGAGAAGCTCCGCTTCGAGAAGCTCACTCTAGAGCAAGAACATGAGTTTCTAAAAGCGATCAATGACGATCTTCGAAAGAAGAGTTCTTCATATCTTGCCAAACGACTTCTCTTGTCTAATTTCTTGCCACCTATTAAGACTAAGCATGACAAGCATAAGAAAAATTCTTCCTCTAGTAGTAACAATAACAATGTTAAATCCAATATTGTTGCTTCTAGTAGTTCTCTTGATTCCACTAACAATGTTTCAAGCCAAGTTACACTTGAGCAAGAAAATAGCTTATTGAAGGAAATCATAGAGAAAGGTGTCTACAAGAGTCTTGCCGGAAGCAAAAACTTTGAGGAGATTGTTCGCAAACAAGGAAGACACCGGAAGAATCAAGGGATTGGTTTTGAGCGAAAGTTCAACGCCGAAGGTGTTGAGTGGGAAGAAGGTCAATACCCTACTCCACAGTTTGTTTCACAAAAGGAGAAGTATGATCCTACTTCTTCCAATGTGGAACAAGCTCAAGATGACCTTCCACCACAAGACCACAAGCCAAAGGCCAAGGACAAGCTTCAAGAGGAGATTGATGCATTCATTGAAGCACCTCAAGCCATGGTCAAGTGGGTTCCCAAGGACACATCAAGTTCTACTTCGTCAAGCTCAACTACAACCCCAAGGATTCCCATCAAGATGATGTGGATCCCAAAGAAGAAGAACTAGAAGGTTCTTGAGGGTGACTCCGCCAACAAACTTCACTCATACTCATTTTGGCAAGAACTTGTGCAATCAACTTCCACATCATGCACTAGTTCATGGAGTCACAAACCCTCTTGTTGGTAAGTCAAGGGACAAGGTAATCATTGCTTTCATGGACATCATCTTTTGTGAACTTCAATCTATGTCTATGGATATTCTTGTTTGTTCCTTGTGGGACTAACCCATGTAGGTATTGAAAGTGCCCTAATCCAAAGGATAGCTCCCAACTCTTGATGATCTACATCAACATTGAGCATCCACATCTTCAACATCTACATGAAGTCTTCTACGACAACCCAAGGTTAGTTTGACCCTTTAAAAGGGGTTCTCACATCTAGGGGGAGCTTTGCTCTAAAAAATTGAGCTAAAGCATCTCCAAATGATGTGAACACATCAATGCTTTATGTAAAAGTGGTAACCCCACTTGTGCTTAAACGATGAGTATGACCTATGATCAAATGTTCTCATTTGGCTCCTAAGTCAATATACTCATATATAGATGACCTAGTCATCGACAAATTGTGTGCTACTAGCTAGAGTGTTGGTTGTGCATGTTTGACACATATTTCAGTTGCTATCTTATTGTGTGAGCATGTTGAATGCATGATTTTATCCATTCAAGGACATCCATTTGTTGTTTTGATTGTTTTGATTTTTCTGGCCAAATGGATGGACAAGAATGCCTAAGCACCTTCCCTAGCTATCTATGCTTTCTTGTCTCAAATTCTATTCATGCTCATATCACAACTTTGAACAAGTCTTTTTCGGACTCTCCGAGTGAGGAGCACTCGGAGCCACCGATTCATCTAAGGCTGACTTCCAAAACCTTCTAAGTCCATTTCGGTCTGACCGGCTTCTCAATCTCGGTCCAACCGAAACGCTTAGACTGATCTAGGTTTCATCTCGGTGAAACCGAGTTCAAAATCTCGGTCTGGCCGATATGCGTAACTGCACAGCAGTTATACATCTCGGTGACACCGAGTTTTTCAACTCGGTACCACCGACAGCATGGGGTTATATATATCTGAGGGTTGCGCGCGATTTAACTCTTCAAACCGTTCGCCCCCAAGACCCCTGCTGCCGTCGCCCTGGTCTACGGATCGTCGCCGTCGTCACCTGTGCGCCCTCGCCGCAGGTCTCCGCCGCCGTCAACGGTAATCATCTCCGCCGTTGCCGCCGTAGAGGGACTCCACCAAGTTAGGGTGTGTCCCGATCCCTTTCGTGCTCCCCATCTGACTCTTGCACGAATGGTTTGCCTTGAATCTGTCCACGTTTGAGATATTCCCTATACATTAGATCAGATCCTCTAGTTTCGAGCGAAATTCTTAGGTTTAGGTTTCCACGGAACGCATCTCGGTGAAGCCGATTTTGAAACTCGGAATGACCGATTTGGCCTCTGGCCATTGCACTGCATCATTCGGTCTAACCGAGTTGTGCAAATCGGTGTGACCGAAACTTAGTTTCAGTGAAACCCTAGGTTATCGGTAGGACCGAAACCCATTTCGGTCTGACCGAAAGTGGTGTGTAGGCCTCTGTATACACTTCGGTTTCACCGAAACTTAAAATCGGTTTGACCGAAATACATTCTGTGAAAACTCAAAACTAAGTTTTAAACTCATTTTTTTTGCAAAAACCTCTGCAGTTGTGATAACTCTTCTACTCTGCCTATACCTTATCTTTTCACAGGTTGTCAGCCATGTCAGATGTTAGTGACAGCCAGAACAGGTCTGAGTCACCGTTTGCTGAGATTCCAGAGGCAGATACAAGTCCCGAGGCTAGCAGTTCCAGTGATGATGGTGAGAGGAGCACCCCTAGTGGTTTGCCTCCTGCAGCCACCAGAACCAGGAAGAAGAGAAATTCTGATGATGAGGACTCTGACTTTGTGGCTGAGGAAGTTACCTCCAAGCCCAAGAGGAATGTGGTTGCCAAAGAGCACCAAGGGCAGCAGACAAGGAAAGGCACAAGCAAAGTAAAGCAGTCAGCTGTTGCAAAGAAGCTCAACTTGGAAGAGCCAGCTCCAAGCAAGGTGAAGAAGACTTCCAAGAGGAAGAGGGTAGTATATGCTGAACCTCAAGTTGATGCTGCTGAAGAAGAAGAAGAAGATGCACCCCAGCCTCCTCCTCAGAAAGCTAAGTTCATGGGTGATGCTATTCGGGCTCAAGCCTCCTCTAAGCCCAAGAAGCCTGCTCAAGCCAAGGCAGCTCCAGCCAAGCCCAAGAGAACAACCAGAAGCATTCCAGCTTCTGAGAAGAACAAAGGTGAGATGCCACCGTCTGAATCAGATGAAGAGCATGTGTTGCTTAAGCTCCGTCCCAAGTTGCCACTCCACAATGATGCTCATCCTCAAGCTGAGGACATGAAGGCAAGGAAGGATAAAGGTCTCAGGCTATGGAGACAGTCTGATCCATATGCCGTAAGGAGAAGGACTGCTGTGGACCCCAGATTCCACACCAGAGAGCAGCAGAATTTCTATGAGACCGTGCTGATGGATAAGAAGCCCATTGTTGCTGACACCAGGTATGTTGACTGGAAGTATATTGACAGTGAAGAGCACCGAGACTTCTTTCCCCATGTGCATGAGAGCTTTACTGCATGTGGAGTTGCTGATTTTGTGGGTCAAGAACTGACAGCTTGGAATGACGAGATGATCATGCAGTTCTACGCCACAGCCCACTTCTATCCTGATGGCAAGATCACCTGGATGACTGAAGGTCAAAGGTTTTCTTCGTCTGTTGAAGAATGGGCAGAACTTCTGAACGCTCCAGTGCAGAGAGAGGACGACATTGATGTCTATGGGATTCCTAAGAAGAGTCATGATTCCATGAAGAACATGTACAAGGAGATCCCCGCTGCTGACTTGGAAGGGTGGAAGCTTGGCTCAGTGTACTATCTCCAGGCAGGTCTGACCACCACTAACACTATTCTGAGGCATACATTGATGCCTAAGTCTGGAGACCACCGCATGATTCGAGGCTATTCTATCAACATGCTGCACATTCTCGATAAGAAGGCACCTTTCAAGGTGATGGACTTGATGGTAGAGACCATTAAGAGGACTGCAGCTGACCAGAAGAGGTCGTGTGGGTTTGCCCCGCAGATTCAGATGCTTATCAATGCCAAGTTTGGCACAGGCAAATTCATGTTGGATAGGAAGCACTTGCCACTGCAGCCAGAGCATGAGGACAACGTAGTTGTGATGGATGAAGAGGATCCTACCTCAGTTGAAGGACAGGCCAAAATCGAAGCTGCGAAGAAAGCTAAAGCTGACAAAGAGGCAGCAGCAGCAGCAGCTAAGCCAAAGAGCTTTGGAGAACAAATTCTTGAAGCTACCCAGAGGATTGAACAACGCCTGGCCAGCATTGAGCAATCTCAGGAGAGCCTAGAAAGGATTGTTGAGGACAAGATCCACGCTCTGGACGTGAAGCTGACAGAGATTCAGGTGTCTGTCAACAAGCTTGAGGCAGACATGGAGGAAACAAGGCAGGAGAGAGCAGAGCTCATGCACGATGATCTAGTCCAGGACTCTCATCGCCAGACTGCTCAGGTTCCCAGAGGATCCAGATCTGCAGCTATCCCTGTGACTGACTCCAGAGCTACCACTTCAGCACCAGCCACAGCTCCAGCTCCAGCATCCACTCCTCCAGCGCAGACATCAGCATAAGTCTTCGCCGATGCAGCTATCTCTACACCGACATCTACCCAGACGGGAGCCGCCAGCAGAGCCCGCAGTGACGCTTAGCTCTATACCTTTTCGAACTTTTTGGTAACTTGTTGCCAAAGGGGGAGAAATTGTTATAGATCATAGGGCTTCAAGAGAGAGAGTGCTCTTTCGTCTTTCGTTCTTTTGCCGGTTTCTTTGAGATACACATACATTGGTTTCTTTTGGTTCTTTCGAAACTTTAAGTGTGCTTGCTACTACGTTTGATGCTACCTTAATGAGTGCTTGGTCATACTATGCTTTAATGTGTGCTTAATGCCTATCATATGCTATTCCTTATTGTATGGCTATTTACTCTTGTCTTGGTGATTGAGTGCATGTTATTCATTCTTATCATTTTGTGCGCTCCACCAAGATGTATGTGACATGGAAGAGTGACCCATAATCCTAATCGATTGTGCATTTGCATTCAAACGCAAATTTTAAATAATGCACAAATTTAGGGGGAGCTCTTGTTTATCACATACTTCTCAAAGCGACGATATTATTCATTGATTATATCCTTTGTCGAAGCTTTGATCTATATGTTGTCATCAATTACCAAAAAGGGGGAGATTGAAAGTGCAACTAATCCCCGGGTGGTTTTGGTAATTAATAACAACATATATATCATTGGACTAATATTCACTTGAGAATCATTTCAGAAAAGTTCGATGATATGGGTATGGAAATGTCTGAAGAAGTGGACCCCTCAAAATGCTAAGACAAGCATTGGCAAAAGCTCAAGACTCTATTTTTGGTTTAGTGATCAAAGATCACATTGAGTCCATAGGAAAAGCCAATACTATTAAAAGGGGATGAGGTTGTGTTAATGATCTGGTTGCTCAAGTGCTTGGTGATCTAGATCCCTCAACTATCAGCACTCTTCACTACTTAACACACTCATAAGTAATCTCGGACAAACCGATTCTGCAAACTCAGTCCCACCGAGATGAACCACCTCAGTTATTCTTCCAAACCCTAATTTCTCGGTCCATCCGATTTTGAGTTTCGGTCTCACCGAAAATGGACTGCCAACCTTCTGTAACCAATTGACATCACTTCGGAATATCCGAGTTGTTAATTTCGGTCCCACCGAGATGGCAAGCTCCTACCTTTGACTCACTTCGGACACACCGAGATGGTATTTTCGGTCCCACCGAAAATCCCAACGTTCACTATATTTGAACTTTCGGTCTGACCGAGTTTTCACTTCGGTCTCACCGAGATTGCTCAAATATGTGTGTAACGGTTGGATTTTGTGTGGAGGCTATATATACCCCTCCACCCCCTCTTCATTCGTGGAGAGAGCCATCAGAAAGTCTACCACTCCTACCATACACTTTCTGAGAAGAGAACCACCTACCCTTGTGTTGAGATCAAGCTATTCCATTCCTACCATATGAAACTTGATTTCTAGCCTTCCCAAGTTGCTTTCCACTCAAACCTTTCTTCCACCACAGCCATATTAGTGAGGAGAGTTGAGTGTTGGGGAGATTATCATTTGAAGCACAAGAGCAAGGAGTTCATCATCATCAACACCATCTATTACCTTTTGGAGGGTGGTGCCTCCTAGATTGGTTAGGTGTCGCTTGGGAGCCTCCGTCTTTGAGATGTGGAGTTGAACCAAGAAGTTTGTAAGGGCAAGGAGATCGCCTACTTCGTGAAGATCTACCCCGAGTAAGGCTAGTCCTCCGTGGGCGTAGGCCATGATGGAATAGACAAGGTTGCTTCTTCGTGGACCCTTCATGGGTGGAGCCCTCCGTGGACTCGCGCAGCCGTTACCCTCCGTGGGTTGAAGTCTCCATCAACGTGGATGTACGATAGCACCACCTATCGGAACCACGACAAAAATCTTCGTGTCACCAAACTGCGTTTGATCTTCTCCACCTCTCTTTACTACATGTGCAATTTACTTTCCGCTGCTTATACTCTAGAATTGCATGTGTAGGGTGATACTTGAATTGATCTTAATTGTGAAACTGCCAAAAACTTTGCTTAATCAAAAGGCAGATTTTTTATATTGTCAAGTAGTCTAATCACCCCCCCTCTAGACATACTTTCGATCCTACAGAATGATATAGCCACCCTGTTTACCAATGATGAAAAGATTCGCTACTATTATATCCTTAAGTTGTTTCCGTTCTCGTTAAAGGGTGATGCTAAGACTTGGTTTAATTCTCTTGATCCTGGTTGTGTGCGTAGTCCCCAGGATATGATGTATTACTTTTCGGCTAAATATTTTTCCCGCTCATAAGAAACAAGCTGCCTTACAGGAAATATATAACTTTGCTCAAACTGAAGAAGAGAGTCTCCCAGAAGCTTGGGAGAGGCTTCTCCAGTTACTTAATGATTTACCTGATCATCCTCTTGAGATGCATGATATACTTGATGTCTTTTATAATGGACTAACCGATGCTTCCAGAGACCACCTGGATAGTTGTGCTGGTTGTGTTTTCAGGGAAAGAACAGTTGAAGAAGCTGAATTACTATTGAATAATATGCTGGCCAATGAAAATAATTGGACACTTCCTGAACAAGCCCCTAAGCCAACTCCGAAGAAAAGAGGTGTTCTATTTCTCAGTCCTGAAGACATGCAAGAGGCAAAGAAATCTATGAAAGAAAAAGGTATTAAAGCTGAATATGTTAAGAATTTACCGCCTATTGAAGAAATGCATGGTCTTGATAACCCGACACAGGTAGTAAAGGTAAATTCTATTTATAAATTTGATGAAGGTGATATTCCTCATTATAAGTCTGCTAGCCAATTCTTAGATGAGTTTGACAATTTCATTGTGAAACAAGAAAACTTCAATGCTTATGTTGGTAGAAAATTACAACACAATGCTTATATGATTGAACGCTTGAGTGATTACCTGTCTAGTGCTAAAGATGAACTTAAACTTATTAGTATACATGCTTCCATGGTCATCACTCGAGTAGAACAAGTACTTAAAGCTCAGAATGATTTGCTCAATGAGTTAAATAGTAAGAATAATGACAATGCCATTAGAGTTGTGACTAGAGGTGGTAGAATGACTCGGGAACCTCTGTATCCTAAAGGCCACCCTAAGAGAATTGAGCAAGATTCTCAAAGAGCTAATTTAGATGCCCCTAGTTCTTCTAAGAAGAAGAAAAAGAAAACTGATAGGACTTTGCATGCTTCTAGTGAACCTGTAACTCACCCACCTGAGAATCCCAATGATATATATGTTTCTGATGCTGAGACACAATCTGGTAATGAACATGAACCTAGTGATAATCTTAATGATGATGTTCATAATAATGCTCAACCTAGCAATGATAATGATGTAGAGATTGAACCTGTTGTTGATCTTGATAACCCACAATCAAAGAATCAACGCTATGATAAGAGAGACTTTGTTGCTAGGGAGCACGGTAGGGAAAGAGAACCATGGGTTCAGAAACCCATGCCTTTTCCTCCAAAACCATCCAAGAAAAAGGATGATGAGGACTTTGAGCGCTTCACTGAAATGATTAGACCTATCTTTTTGCGTATGTGTTTGACTGATGTGCTTAAAACAAATCATTATGCCAAGTATATGAAAGACATTATCACCAACAAAAGAAAAATACCTGATGTAGAAATCTCCACCATGCTTGCCAATTACACTTTTGAGGGTGGAATGGCTAAGAAATTAGGAGATCCAGGAGTACCTACCATACCTTGCCCCATTAAGAGAAACCATGTTAAAACTGCTTTGTGTGATCTTGGAGCAGGTGTTAGTGTTATGCCTCTCTCTTTATATCGTAGACTTGACTTGAGTAAGTTGACACCTACTGAAATATCTTTGCAAATGGCTGATAAATCAACTACTATACCTGTCGGTATTTGTGAGGATGTGCCTGTTGTAGTTGCAAATGTTACTATTCTAACGGACTTTGTTATACTTGATATTCCTGAGGACGATAGTATGTCTATTATTCTTGGAAGACCTTTTCTGAATACTGCAAGGGATGTTATTGATAGCAACAAAGGCAATGTCACTTTTCATGTAAATGGTAATGAGCATACAGTACACTCTCCGAGGAAACAACCTCAGGTTCATAGTATCAATTATATTGGAAAAACTTCAACTATCACTATTGGAGG
>LR738711.1:423549820-423622921 GCA_902687465.1 Secale cereale
CTTGGAGCAGGTGTTAGTGTTATGCCTCTCTCTTTATATCGTAGACTTGACTTGAGTAAGTTGACACCTACTGAAATATCTTTGCAAATGGCTGATAAATCAACTACTATACCTGTCGGTATTTGTGAGGATGTGCCTGTTGTAGTTGCAAATGTTACTATTCTAACGGACTTTGTTATACTTGATATTCCCGAGGACGATAGTATGTCTATTATTCTTGGAAGACCTTTTCTGAATACTGCAAGGGATGTTATTGATAGCAACAAAGGCAATGTCACTTTTCATGTAAATGGTAATGAGCATACAGTACACTCTCCGAGGAAACAACCTCAGGTTCATAGTATCAATTATATTGGAAAAACTTCAACTATCACTATTGGAGGTTTCGAGTTTCCTATTCTGACTATCAAGAAGGCACATGACATTCTTATTGTTGGGGACATACATATCCCCACTGAGGTAACATAGTGTTATTCGAAAATTCTCCGGTTTCATGTTACTCGGAAAGAGTTTATTAACAAGACCTGATCAACCTTGTTAATGGATTCCTTTTGATGAACATGGGATAGGTGAATCTAGATAGTACAAACCTTCTGTACCCTCCTTTTACTTTCTGTTAATTAGGTTAAATAAAATAAAAATAGCAATATCTGTCTGTTTTCAGACTTATCCGTGCTATAAAAAATATCCCAAAAATAAAAGTTCTCCAAATGCCATGAAAATGAAATATGATTTTTTTCTAGAATATTTAAGAAAATATGGCACTGAACACACAGCGAGGGGAGCCAGCACGTGGCCTCGAGGGCACAGGGCGCGCCCCCCTTCACAGGGCGCCCCCCTGCCTCGAGGGCCCCACGTGGCCCCCCTCCACTTATCCTTTCACCCATGCTCTTCTTCTTCCTCCCAAAAAATTCCCCAACGAGCTCAAACCCGAGTTCTAGCTCATTTTGTTGCCAGTTTCGATCTCCTTGCTCAAAGCACCATTCACCAAACTGTTTGGGGAGATTGTTCCTTGGTATGTGACTCCTCCATTGGTCCAATTAGTTTTTGTTCTAGTGCTTTATTTGTTGGAAATTTGTGCTGCTGTGGTGACCTTGTTCTTGAGCTTGCATGTCTAATTTTCTTACTCCCAAGTAGTTCTAATGCATGATATAGCTTCTAGGCACTTATAGGAGTTTTTGCTATCAATCTTGTTGAGTTTGGTTAACTTTTATTGTGAGTTACTAAAAATTTCAGAAAATTTTAGAAAAATATCTAGGAAAAGCTTCCAAGGTGGTCCTTTAAGGAAGTAAGGACCGAGGCTTGCGTTCCGTGAGCCCGATGATGAACCACCGAGGGATGCTGATGTACGGCCTTGTGAATGGCCGTCGGATGAATTTATGAGTCAAGCGGGCATCATAGATGAATTTTATGCATATGTGTGTAACGCTGACCTCGAGGACTTCATGCAAGATAAGTGCCTCCAATACCGTGGCTTAACTGATAGCTTTGTGAGAAGGTTTAAATTTTCATCTTCACGTAATTCTCACACTGTCTTGTTTGATCTTTATGATAAATCTTATACCATGGACTTAGAGGATTTTATTGAAGCCTGCAAGCTCCCACAGTGGGGTAGTATGAGTGATCCTCGTAAATCTGAATTTAGAGAATTCCTGGCTAGTATTACAGTGGGGGAATCCAGGGACATCACACAAGCCCCCACGGGGAGCATACATTTTCCTGCTATTCATTACTTTGCTCTCTTTATCGGTAGATGCTTAAATGGTAAAGATGAGGCTTGTCACATGTGTGTCCCTGATCTTAGCGTTCTCATGAGTGTTATACTAGGTGATAGGCAATATAATCAGGGAGCTATTGTTGCGCGTAGACTACACCATAATGGTTTGTATGGAGATTTATTTGGTGGGATCTATGCTACTCGCATAGCCCGCTATCTTGGTGTGTCTGTGCATCCGTATGATGACCCTTTACCTCCTGCTTATTTAGATTGTAATGCTATGGCTAGTCATCGCTTTATAGAGTGGGATAATCAAACTCTCAAATATCGACTAATCTTTAACCGGCAGAATGTCATCCCTATTGTTCTTCCTGCCCCTACTTTGTTTAACTTTCAAGAAAAGGGAAGATACACTATAACGATGGAGCAGGGAAATGTCCATTATAACATGACGGAGGCAGCCCGTCTTCGAGCTGCAGCTCAGCAGGCAGCACCTGTTGCGTCTCATTACGACCCCAACTACAACTTTGGATATTCGTCAGGCCAATACTGGCCATAGACCAACTTAGTCCAAAAGGCCTAAGCTTGGGGGAGTACGTGTTTCTCACTGACTTTACTTTCATGTTCACACTTATTCTAGTTGTCGGTGCTCACACTCTTTCACTGTACCATCCATGCTTAGTTTCAATTTCTTTTTCTTAGTCTTTTTCTTGTGTGCTAGAAAAACCCAGAAAAACAAAAAATATATTAATGTAGCTTCTACCTAGTTTACTTCCTTTTCTTGTGGTAGTAACTAAAAATGAAAACCCAAAAAGATTTCTCGTTCTTCTTTTGCTTGTTGAGAGCTTTCCCGTGTAAATAGTTTCTTTTCTTTTCTTTAGGGGTTAAGAGTAGAAGACCATGATTAAAATGCTTAGTGGCTCTCATATGCTTTGTTGTAGACTTAACCTTGAGCCATATTACCTTGTCTTCTCTCTTGTATTAAATGTCTGCAGATTCCAGCTTAGTCCAATGCACGTGCACTATTATTATTTTCCACACCGTTTTGTCGTGCGAGTGAAAGGCAATAAGGATGATATATGATGAACTAATTGAGATGAGAAAAGCTGGTATGAACTCGACCTCTCTTGTTTTTGTAAATACTAGTAAGCGTGCACGTGCAACGCACAGCCTGCCAATTCAATGTAGTTTTCAAATTCCACCTCTATTTAATTTTTATCCTTTTCTATAGCTCTTGTTTGTCTACACCTTTTTTTAATTCAAACAACTAAAGAAACTAAAAATGGAAATACAATATGTGCTATTCCTGAAAGAAATAAAATGGGAATGTGATATAGGTAATGAATGGGGAGTATCTAGGATGATAAGTACAACATTTGTCGAAATATCCCCAGGACAATAACCTAATTATTTGAAGTGCATTGTTTGACATCGATAAAAAATGAAGAGTTTATTTGAACAGTGCGCAAAAATGCTCTTCAGATGTATTTTATCAAACAAGGAGTCTAAGTTTGCCAAAATAAAAATTCAGAGCGGTTTGGAAGTATTCTCATCACTTCTCTTTCTCCACCTGAGAAGCATTCTTCATCCGGGCTCCCAAACGATTCATCCTTCAGAGCTTTGTCTATATAAAGAGTCAAGGTACTAAACATGCATGGCATATATGTCCAATCAGTAATAAAAATAGTTCTAGCACAATGTCAGAGGATTTAAAGATGGGACATTACCCTCTTATGCAAACCTTGTGGAGACCTTTGTATATTTAATGCATACTTCTGCTTTCATTATTGGGCTGATGATGTGAAAGTTGTGAGATAAAATATTCTAAATCTCCTCTAGCTTCTTTAGCAACTATAACCTTCGAGGTGGACAATCGACATCTTTGCTTCTCAGGGGAGGCTCGTAGTTGATTTGCTGCTGTACAAGGATGCTAATCTGAGATAATTATGCAGCACATGGTAAGTGCTAAGTCGACAATTGGTACTGAATCTACCAGGCTCCGAAGGATCAAATTATGTGATTTTACATGTGCATCTTAGATATCAAAAGAAAAGAAGAAAATGGTCAAAGAAACAAAAAATGCAAGCTTATATAAACTTCACAAAATCGGGTATGACATTTCAGCCAATAAAGATTTATTCACTTTACGTTCACATGATACAATATGCAAGCAACAGTTCATGGGCATGCCCTGACTAAACAATGTGTAGACAAAAATGCCTCCCAACTGCCCGCTTGTAAATGTACACAGCAACTAATTGGCTTAATAGTTATCTCGCACTCCCACCAATTTATTAAGAAAATAGAAATCACCCAATGGAACCAGAATTTCAGAAAAGCTTAGTCAAGATTTCCTATGTTGTATACCCTGCCACTGAAACAAAGCAAATGAGTATAAGCTATGTAAAACAACACCAAGGATAGCGGATGAATGAAACAACAAATTCTGCATCCCACAGAACAACACCATTTTATGCAGTATTCACTATCGAAGGCCCTCTGCTCTAAATACTGTGAGATCTGGAGTGTAGTAGAAACATGCTGAACCAACATGAATAGACTCCAAAATTATATGCATACATCTGGAAGCATACACTGGAATTTTCAAATTGCCATCCAACCTCCGGGAACTCTTCGTGTCAAAAAGAGAATTATACAAGACATGGGAAAGGAATAGTAGGCTCAGACCAAATAATTACTAACCTTGAACTATAGGTTCAGGCCAAATAACCAAATAAAAGATACACAGATATCGGTGAAATTAACTATAACATACGCAACTACATAAAGAGATTTCAGATGCAGATCAACTACATACACATAATTTAGTGCCCAAGATTTGGTGTCTTATCAATTGGTCCAAGTTCTCCATGTGGCAACACATCTCATTATTATTCTCTTGTTGCAATAAAAAACAGAAGAATGTTATTCAGTGTCCAGTCAGAAAGTGTAAGCTTGAGCTAAAATAATACAAAAAAAGAGGAAGGAAAAGTACTGCAATTTTTACACTTCAAAGCACCACGAATACACCTCATAATCGGATTGGTACAACAATAAGATGAAATTACTGCTATGTAATATATTTTTTGTGAAGAGACTTGAAATATCCTAGATTTGATGTTTGTATAAGTTCAGTTAAAAGTGGTTTAACAAGTGTACAGTCTACAAATTGAACTTATTTTTACTTCCTAGATTAACCAAAAATTGGGGGATTTCACACCAACTGAATGTAGTAATATACAACAAAAATATTACGTAGAAGAAAAGAGTGCAAGGACAGAACAGTACTCCATCCGTCCCAAAATAAATGACTCAATTTTGTACTAACTTTATACTAAAGCTAATATAAAGTTGATTCACTTATTTTGGGATGGAGGGAGTACATGAATTGTACGTAGCAGACATACATAAATCGAAACATATAAGAGAAAAAAACAATTATTTTTATCACATTACCTCGGTGTTAAATTGTTTGTCTACAACGATGCGACCATAGCCTTAGCTTCCCTCTCCCATTCGTCAGATTGTGGGGAGTGGAGCATTTGGGGACTGCATGTCTTGACACAAATTTGATCATACTACTAATGGGATCAAACACCAACAACCAATTGTATTTGTTCATATTTTCAGTGAACTGGATAGAGAAGCAGAATACAATCATAAAGAGTTTTGAGCTTGCAAATGAAACAACCTTGTCTCTCTTGGATAGTTCAAAACAAAATGAAACCGCCTTGATAAAATTCAACGTCGTCTCTGCGGACTCGTTCTCCCACATCTTGAGAGAGACCTCTTGCTCCACCTTTCCACCAACGACCACAAAGTACAAACTCTCAAGCGATGAAGTAAACCTGAAAATGTGACCGAAAGGACCTTAGATGCAGCAATTGCTGATGAATGGCAACGTTCTGACATGTAGAAATAAAGTATGAGTTGATAGGAAGGAGGCAAAAAAAGAAGATATAAAATATTAGTATTGAGATTGCCTGAATTTTGTATATTAGTGGATGATTGAAAACATGTTCAAAAAGTTTAGAAGCTATTGCGTAGTAATTTTGATGCCAATTGAGGAGTGAGTCATGGTAGAATGGATTTGTGAGAGCGCTGAAAACGTAATTTGAGTTACACAATACAATTATCATATGAAGAGATTAAATACTCAATAATCAGACTGTAACCCGTCTAGTGCTGAGCTTGGCATTGATTTGGATCATCATAATTCACCTTTCAATGATATAATTAGAGTTTAACCCTTCCAAAATAACGTTGTTTAACTGCGGCAATGTTAGTTGTGTGTAAATATCATGTATATAAAAGAATGAGAATCAGTTCACATTTGGTTGTTGGAAAAAGTACATAGTAGACTTTGTAACATCCTCCACTGCGACGTAAGCAGATCCTGATGCAGTAAAACGACCAAATAAAGTAAATAAGCACAAGCATCAAATTCTCTTGTGTATGGAACATAAACTGAATCATAAGTACAGGATAGACTTTGTAACATCCTCCATTGTGGTGTATGTAGATAATGATGCGCTAAAACGATCAAATTCTCTTGTGTATGGAACATAAAATTGACCATATGCTGGGTACCTGGCTATTCAGTATTATTTTGTATCAATCAACACTTCAATCAATAAAAGGGAAACTTACTGGCTTCTCCGTAGTTAGATAAAGTCGTGGCCGTCCGTTGGGCAACGTTGGGTAGCAGAAGAGGACAGCACCGCCGCATTGCGCTGATATCCTTCCGTGTGGTAGCAGAGGCTGACTGGAGGGCAGTGGGCAGCGGCGGCAGGGGGGCGCTCCCGCATTCTTGGGGCAGCAGAAGAAAACCAGGGGTGCCTGCTCTGCTCACGGCCATGTTTGTCCACGGGGAAGCAGAACAAGACCGGCGGTTGCGGCGAGGGCCAGGGCAGGGCCGGCCTGGGCAGCTGATCGGTCGGTGGGGGAGGGGCATCGGATCGGTGGGCGGGGGGAGGGGTGCTTGGTCTGCTCACACCCGCGTTTGTCGGCGGGGAAGCAGAAAAGGTCCGGTGGTTGTGGCGACAGAGGCCGGACGAGGTGGCCGCGGACCGACGGGCAGGGGACGCATGGGAGGCGGGGGCGGACCGCCCGTGCTCCGGTGAATGCTCACCCGTTGGGAGGAGGAGAGTGGGAAGGGTCGTGCGGGCGTGCGCGTTCGGCAGAGCGGTTTTGTTTTTGTGATTATAGCGATGGAGGATTAGTGGCTTGATTGGCGTGGTTTGTTGTGTCAAACATCAGATGATTAAGGGCCATTAGATCTTATTGATGGATGAACCTGATTGTTTGGTTCTTCGCCCTGTCTTCCTTTTATAGGGGTAGTAGATGATTGCCCGTCGTTCTTGACTCAGCTTGTTATGAATGTAACATGTTTGCAATAACAATTAGAGATCATAGGTGCTTATGCCATGCTTAATTAGCTGAGAGTTTATAATGGTCTATCTTGCATGCCAACATGATATTAAAATGGTTGTGATGTGGTATGATGGGTGGTATCCTCCTTTGAACGATTTAAGTGATCTGACTTGGCACATGTTCACGCATGTAGTTGAAACAAATCAACATAGCCTTCACGATATTTATGTTCATGGTGATTTATATCCTACTCATGCTTGCATTCATTGTTGATTAATTTTAATGCATGTTCATGACCGTTGTTGCTCTCTAGCTGGTCGCTTCCCAGTCTCCTTCTAGCCTTCACTTGTACTAAGCGGGGATATTGCTTGTGCATCCACTTCCATAAACCCCAAAGTTGTTCCACATGAGTCCACCATACCTTCCTATATGCGGTATTTACTTGCCGTTCCAAGTAAATTTGTATGTGCCAAACTCTAAACCTTCAAGTGAAATTCTGTTTTGTATGCTCGAATAGCTCATGTATCAACTAGGGTTGTCTATATCTTCCATGCTAGGTGGGTTATTCTCACGATGAGTGGACTCCGCTCATCATTCACGAGAAAATAGTTGGTAACCGGGATGCCCAGTCCCATGCTCAAAATCATAATAATTAAACAAAACTCCCCCAGGTATGTTGTTTTTTTGGACGGTAACTCGTGGATTCGGCTGGCTGTGGAGTGTGCTTGTTGGTGGTTGGGGGAGTATAAACCTTACCATTCTATTTGGGAACCGCCTATAATGTGCGTAGCATGGGAGATATCGAGATTCTTGGTTGTTAATGAAAGTATACCGCTCAAAATGTTATTCAATCTCTATTTAAAAATCGAGCTCTGGCACCTCTACAAATCCCTGCTTCCCTCTACGAAGGGCCTATCTATTTACTTTTATGCAGAGTCATCATCCTCTTATCAAAGAGCACCAGTAGGAGAGCACCTCTGTCGTTGCATGTATTACTATTAATTTGCATTGAGTATGATCATGACTGGATCTCTTTTACCATGAATTACAATGTCTAGTCAGTCCTTGATCTTTAAAGGTGCTCTGCATTTATGTTTTGCGCTCTCAGAAAGGGCTAGCGAGATACCATCCTGTTATATCATATCATGATTGTTTTGAGAAGTGTTGTCATCCGAGGTTTATTATTATTGCTCGCTAGTTGATTATGCCATTGATGTGAGTAGTCTTGAGGCCTGAAAGTTATTGTGAATGTGGTTAGTTCATGATCTTGTTGAAAACCTGAATGATAGCTTACATATTTACAACAACAAGAGCAAACAAAGTTTGTCAAAGTTTTTCTTTATCACTTTTAGTTTATCAACTGAATTGCTTGAGGACAAGCAAATGTTTAAGCTTGGGGGAGTTGATACGTCTCCAACATATCTACTTTTCCAAACACGTTTGCCCTTGTTTTGACCCTAACTTGCATGATTTGAATGGAACTAACCCGGACTGACGCTGTTTTCAACAGAACTGCCATGGTGTTGTTTTTGTGCAGAATAAAAAGTTCTCGGAATCGCCTGAAAATCAACGGAGATTTATTTCAGAAAATATAAAAAATACCTGCAAGAAGATCCACACCGGGGGGCCCACGGGCTGTCCTCGAGGGTGGGGGGAGCGCCCCCTTCCCAGGGCGTGCCCCCCTGCCTCGAGGGCCCCCCGATGCCCCACCGACGTATCCCCAGGTCCTATATATTCTGTTTCGTGGAGAAAAAAATCAAGGAAAAAGAATTATTGCGTTTCACGATACGAAGCCGCCGCCAAGCCCTAATCTCTCTCGGGAGGGCCTATCTAGAGTCCGTACGGGGCTCCGGAGAGTGGAGATCGTCGCCATCATCATCATCAACCTTCCTCCATCACCAATTCCATGATTCTCACCGTCGTGCGTGAGTAATTCCATCGTAGGCTTGCTGGACGGTGATGGGTTGGATGGGATCTATCATGTAATAGAGTTAGTTTTGTTAGGGTTTGATCCCTAGTATCCACTATGTTCTGAGATTGATGTTGCTATGACTTTGCTATGCTTAATGCTTGTCACTAGGGCCCGAGTGCCATGATTTCAGATCTGAACCTATTATGTTTCCATGAATATATGTGTGTTCTTGATCCTATCTTGCAAGTCTATAGTCACCTACTATGTGTTATGATCCGGCAACCCCGAAGTGACAATAATCGGGACCACTCCTGGTGATGACCATAGTTTGAGGAGTTCATGTATTCACTATGTGTTAATGCTTTGGTCTGGTACTCTATTAAAAGGAGGCCTTAATATCCCTTAGTTTCCAATAGGACCCCGCTGCCACGGGAGGGTAGGACAAAAGATGTCATGCAAGTTCTTTTCCATAAGCACGTATGACTATATTCGGAATACATGCCTACATTGCATTGATGAACTGGAGCTAGTTTTGTGTCACCCTAGGTTATAACTTCTACATGATGAATTGCATCCGACGTAATTTCCCATCACCGAACCAATGCCTACAAGCTTTACCTATATTACTAGTTGCTTATTTACTTTTTCGTTGCTATATCACAAAAACTACAAAAACACTATCTTTACTTTTATTGCTGCTACCACCACTATCATATTACTGTGCTACTAAACTACCTTGCTGCAGATACTAAGTTTCCAGGTGTGGCTGAATTGACAACTCAGCTGCTAATACTTAAGAGTATTCTTTGGCTCCCCTTGTGTCGAATCAACAAATTTGGGATCAATACTTTACCCTCAAAAACTGTTGCGATCCCCTACACTTGTGGGCTATCAGCAGTTAGAGTGTTTCATGGCAACATAGGAGGCTGACAAGACAAGAATGGGTAGCGTGACATAGCTATAGAGCGAGACAACTAGCAAAGCAAAGATAGAGGTGATATCGAGGAACGGTCATCTTGCCTGGGGTCCCGCAAGGAAGAAGAACGAGTCCATGAAGTAGAGGAACCAACGTAGTCGAACGAATCCTCACAACTCTGGAACGAAACCGAAGCTAACGAGAGAAGCAAACTGGAAATAAGCAAACAACACGGTAAACACACAAGCATAAACATGGCATGTGATGCTCAATCAAGTATAATGCATGTCCGGTTTAAATATGAATGGCATGGCAAAGTGCACAAACAAAACTACAAGTTAAGTGGAGCTCAATATGCAACGAGTTGCATATTGACAAAACAACACATTCACATATTTAGATTGATCTTGTTTATGAACTCAACAGGTTTAAATGTTCTTAACATGGCAAGAGGTGAAGCATGAGCAAACTACACTATCTAGGCATTTTAAATGAGGCCGGAATTAACAACAACAGTTCCAGAAAATCCCCATGTCATTTAGCAATTATTAATAAACAACAACAACAACAACAACAACAACAACAAAGACTTTAGTCCCAAACAAGTTGGGGTAGGCTAGAGGTGAAACCCATAAGATCTCGTGACTAACTCATGGCTCCGGCACATGGATAGCAAGCTTCCACGCACCCCTATCCATAGCTAGTTCCATGGTGATACTCCAATCCTTCAGGTCTCTCTTAACGGACTCCTCCCATGTCAAATTCGGTATACCCCAACCTCTTTTGACATTCTCCGCACGTTTTAGCCGTACGCTATGCACTGGAGCATCTGGAGGCCTGCGTTGAATATGCCCAAACCATCTCAGACGATGTTGGACAAGCTTCTCTTCAATTGGTGCTACCCCAACTCTATCTCGTATATCCTCATTCCGGACTCGATCCTTCCTCGTGTGGCCACACATCCATCTCAACATACGCATCTCCGCCACACCTAGCTGTTGAACATGTTGCCTTTTAGTCGGCCAACACTCAGCGCCATACAGCATGGCGGGTCGAACCGCCATCCTGTAGAACTTGCCTTTTAGCTTTTGTGGCACTCTCTTGTCACAGAGAATGCCAGAAGCTTGGCGCCACTTCATCCATCCGGCTTTGGTTCGATGGTTCACATCTTCATCAATACCCCCATCCTCCTGCAGCATTGACCCCAAATATCAAAAGGTGTTCTTCTGAGGCACCACCTGCCCATCAAGGCTAACCTCCTCCTCCTCACACCTAGTAGTACTGAAACTGCACATCATGTACTCAGTTTTAGTTCTACTAAGCTTAAACCCTTTCGATTCCAAGGTATGTCTCCATAACTCTAACTTCCTATTTACCCCCGTCCGACTTTCATCAACTAGCACCACATCGTCCGCAAAGATCATACACCATGGGATATCTCCATGTATATCCCTTGTGACCTCATCCATCACCAAGGCAAAAAGATAAGGGCTCAAAGCTGACCCCTGATGCAGTCCTATCTTAATCGGGAAGTCATCAGTGTCGACATCACTTGCTCGAACATTTTTCCATTTAGCAATTATTAATGCAAACAACAATTTAGACATTTTGAATGTTGTTATCATGATGTGGATGACAAATGCAAGTTTTGTGCAATTTTATGAGAAGGCTGGCAATTAACAAGATATGAAGCATTTGGTCACCATGGCGAAATGAAAGGGGTGCCACGACAATGATAACGGAAATGGTGCCACGACCATATTCCGATGATCCGACAACTCATTGATATGTCGGTGCAAAAGAGAGATAGGATGTGCGGAGCATGCAAAAGATGGTGTGGTGATCCCGGTTACCGGGTTCCCACCGGTCGTCGGCATGGCAAACGTTGAGGAACGTGCAATGTCAATTCGGACTCGAGGCAAACATAGGGTGCATCTCATACATAACATGCATTCGTTCACGGGTCATCGTCTTTGCAGTTATACCTTGAAGCGTGTGTTGCCGGAGCGGATCGAGTTCGTAGAGGGAAGTAGTCATTCTCGCGACGGTAGTGGAAGTAGTCGTTCATGGGGCGTTGTGGAAGTAGTCGTTCTCGGTGTCCCCGGGGCATCGGCGGTAGTTTTACCCGATCCGGTACTTGGCGAATCCAGGACGAAGCATGGAGATCCGGGTACAGGTCTTTTAGACGTGGTCTTGACATCACTAGAAAGTGGAGGCGCACGATGGCCTCGTGAAGCAAGGCAGAGCAGCGGCAGCATCAGAGGTTGTGCACGGCAGAAGCGGGATGTGGCCTTGGCTGCTTTGAGGAGGCCGATGGGGACGGCGACAGAAGGTAGCCGACGTGAGCAGAGGCGCGGCTGAACAGCAGCAGCATAAGGGTGGCGATGGTGGTGATGCTGCTCGTGCTTGAGGCCGGTCGGGGAGGACCAGAAGGGGAGAAAGGGAGGCCGGGAGGCGGCGGATCCGGGCGAAGGGAACCCGTTCCCGGTGTTGGAGGCATTGGGCGAAGGTCTATGTTGGGGAACGTAGTATTTCAAAAAAAATCCTACGATCACGCAAGATCTATCTAGGAGAAGCTTAGCAACGAGCGGGGAGAGTGTGTCCACGTACCCTCATAGACCAAAAGCGGAAGCGTCTAGTGACGTGGTTGATGTAGTCGAACGTCTTCGCAATCCAACCGATCCAAGCATCGAACGTAAGGTACCTCAGTTTTCAGCACACGTTCAGCTCAATGATGTCCCAGGAACTCTTGATCCAGTTGAGTGTCTTGGGAGAGTTTCGTCAGCACGACGGCGTGGTGACGGTAATGATGAAGTTACCGGTGCAGGGCTTCGCCTAAGCACTTCAACGATATGACCGAGCTGTGTAACTGTTGGGAGGGCACCGCACACGGCTTGCAAATCAACTAGTGTGTCTATGGGGTGCCCCCTCCCCACGTATATAAAAGAGGGAGGGAGGAGGGTGCGGCCAGGGAGAGGGCGCGCCAAGAGGGGGAGTCCTACTCCCACTAGGAGTAGGACTCCTCCTTTTCCTAGTAGGAGTAGGAGAGGGGGAAGGAAGGGAGAGGAGGAGAAGGAAAGAGCCGACCCCCCTTGCCCTTGGGGGGGGGGGGGCGCCCCACACTCCCCTAGCTGCCCTCTATTTCCACTAAGGCCCATGTGGGCCCATTAATCCCCTGGGGGGTTCCGATAACCTCCCGGTACTCCGATATTTATCAGTTGACCCCCGGAACCTTTCCAGTGTCGGAATATAACCTTCCAATATATCAGTCATTATGTCTTGACCATTTCCATCATGTCCTTGATCACATCCGGGACTCCAAACAATCTTCGGTACATGAAAACACATGAACTCATAATAACGATCGTCATCGAACGTTAAGCGTGCGGACCCTACGGGTTCGAGAACTATGTAGACATGACCGAGAGTCATCTCCGGTCAATAACCAATAGCAGAACCTGGATGCTCATATTGGTTCCTACATATTCTACAAAGATCTTTATTGGTGAAACCGCATAACAACATACGTTGTTCCCTTTGTCATCGGTATGTTACTTGCCCGAGATTCGATCATTGGTATCATCATACCTAGTTCAATCTCGACACCGGCAAGTCTCTTTACTTGCTCCATAATACATCATCTCGTGACTAACTCATTAGTCATTTGCTCGCAAGGCTTATTATGATGTGTATTA
Source organism: Secale cereale (assembly GCA_902687465.1). NCBI lineage: Eukaryota > Viridiplantae > Streptophyta > Magnoliopsida > Poales > Poaceae > Secale > Secale cereale. Next base: position 423,563,434 of record LR738711.1, read on the forward strand.
CCGAGAGGGCCTAGAGATACCTCTCCGACACTCAGAGTGACAAATCATATTCTCGATCTATGCCAACACCACAAACACCTTTGGAGACACCTGTAGAGCATCTTTATAATCACCCAGTTACGTTGTGACGTTTGATATCATACAAGTTGTTCTTCTGGTATTCGGGAGTTGCATAATCTCATAGTCGTAGGAACATGTATAAGTCATGAAGAAAGCAATAGCAGAAAAAACTAAACGATCAAGTTGCTAAGCTAACGGATGGGTCTTGTCCATCACATCATTCTCCTAATGATGTGATCCCTTTCATCAAATGACAACATGTAATGCCCAGGATGGGACTATACCTCCTACGTGTCGAGGCACGACTTAAAGGTATAAGCCCATCCTAGAATGATCTCAAGTTTGGTATCTTTGCACGACTCATGTAAAACAGGGATTAAATTGCAAAAGGAGATAGTTGGCTTACACTCGCCACTTCACACAATACATTACATAAGCAATACATCATTCAAAACATCACAGCCCATCTAAGGGTGAAGATCCAAAAGAAAGATACGAAAACAACATAAAGCCACAGGTCAGGATCGAATCCTAGTAGAAACCACTACTGATCGTCGAAACGTCACAAGCATACGGCCAAACTCTTCATCGGACTCCCGGTGAAGTACTTGAACCAGCTCCTGCATCAAACTCGGCTGAACCTGCATCTGGTGTTGTAGTATCTGTGAGCCACGAGGACTCAGCAATCCCATAACCATGGGTAACAAGACTAGCAAAGCTTTGTGGGTAGGAAGAGGGTAAAGTGGTGAGGCTGCAGCAGCGGCTAAGCATAATATGGTGGCTAACTTACGATTACCAGAATGAGATGAGCATCTACGCAAACGGTCGCAAAAGTAGTGATCGCTAAAGATCCTAACTACATACGAGTCAAACATAACCCCACCGTGTTCTCTTCTCAAAGTGAAAAGAGACAGTCACGGTTACTCACACAGTTGTGTGTTTTACTTCGGATCCTCTGTCAAGTTTTCTACAACCGGACATTTAACAAATTCCAATCTGCCTCATAACCGCGGGCACGGCTTTCAAAAGATCATAACACTGCAGGGGTGTCCCAAATTAGCCCATCACAAGCTCTCACAATTAGCTGAAGTGATAAATATAATATCATCACCCCTTATCTTAGGGAAAATCCGATCAGGCTCGGCATCCCGGTAGCACAAGTCATTTCGACAATGGTAAAACAAGTCCAGCAAGACCTCCCGGTGTGTCGACACCATGATAGTAGCCGCGTGTATCTCGTCTCAGGACACTACCGGATGGGCGAAGCTACGGGTTATACCAGATACCTCGGGTTTCCCCAAGGCGGCCCCGCAGGCTCCCCGTTTGGGACCAACACCATCAGCATTGGCCCCCCCTGTTATGTAGAATTAAGAATCCTCGGGTAGCGCTAACTCCCTATGCTATTTAATTAATTAATTAAGTTGTTATTATGAGCAAATTAAAACCAATGTTGGGCCTTGCTGGAGGAGTTTTATTCAAAGTCGAACTGTCAAGGGGTCCCCATTTCACCCATCGTGTAAGGAACGCAAAATCAAGGAACATAATGTCGGTTTATCGGCGCCTAAGGTGGCATGAGTGGAACAAAACACCGAGCAAAAGGCCAAGCCTTCCACCCATGCCCAGTATATAGGTGTGTTAATAATAATTATAGATATTGTGATATATCCAACAACAAGTTCACTCCTGGAACGAACTTCATCTTCACCTGCAACTAACAACGCTATAAGAAGGGCTGAGTAAACGGGTAACATAGCCAAACAGTGGTTTTGCTAGGAAGGTTTCAAATGTTAGAGGTTTCATGGCAACAAGGAGAGGCTGACATAAATGATGGGTAGCGCGACATGTAACGATAGCATCGAGACAACTAAGCATGGCAATGGTAGTAAAGGTATCCAAGGGTATGATCATCTTGCCTGGGATTCCACAAAGGAAGGAGAACGGATCCATGAAGTAGACGGAGCAACACAGTCGAGCGAATCCTCACAACTCCGGAACGAAACCGAAGCTAACAAGAGAAGCAACCGGAAAGAAGAAAACAACACGGTAAACACACAAGCATAAACATGGCATACGATGCACATCCAAGTATGATGCATGTCCGGTTTAATTATGCATGGCATGGCAAGTGCACAAACAAATACTACAAGTTAAGTGGAGCTCAATATGCAACGAGTTGCATATTGACGAAACACCACATCTTAATTATTTAGTTGACTCTCGTTATTTACAAGACAAGATTAAATGTTTGTTAACATGGCAAGAGGTGAAGCATAAACAAACTACCTATTTAGACATTTTAAATGAGGCCGGAAAACAACAACAATTCCGGAAAATCCCCATGAGCATGTTTAGTAATTATTAAAGCAACAACAATTAAACATTATAAAGTTGTTAATATGATGCGGATGACACGATCAAGTTTATGCAATTTATTTAAAGGTTGACATGAAGAAGATATGAAGTATATGTCACCGTGGTGGAAAGAAAGGGTGCCACGGCAACGATCCGAAAATGATGCAACGCAACATCTCGGTTCCGGTTTCTCGTTGAGAGTCCGGTGCAAAAGAAAGAATCGACGTGAGCAAGTCGAACAAGATGAAAGTGGGTTGATCCCGTCACCAGGTTCCCACGAGTCGGTGACGAGGCAACCGAGGAACATGACAAACGGACGAAACGGCACGAAGCACACACGGGAAACATTTCATACAACACAACAAGCATCCACGGGTCATCGTCTCGGGGTTATACCTTCGAAACACTCGTTTCGGGGCGGTTCGAGATCGTCGAGGAACGTAGGGGAAGTAGGCGTTCTCGCGGTTCGTAGAGGAAGTAGTGGTTCACGTCTCCGAAGAGGAAGTAGTTGTTCCGTAGAGGTACACGTGTAGTCGTTCACATCCCGTTCGGAGAGGTACTTGGCGTTCGTCGTCACGTGTAGTCGTTCTCGTCTCGTAGTCGTACACGTTCCGTAGAGGTACACGGGGCGACGGTAGGGGTACTTGGGGTCTCCGAGTAGTCGTGGTACTTGGCGCTTCCGGCGACGGTAGTGAAAGTAGTGGTACATGTTCGTTTTTCCGTAGATGTTCGGGTCGTTGCGGTCTTTGGCGTGTAGGCGTACACGGTTCTCTGTCAAGGTCAACAACACAAGCAACACAAAACAAAAACAAAAGCGACAGCACGGAGGGACGACGAGGCCAGCTCCTGGCTGCCGGGCTGCTCGAGGCGAGGTGGACGGAGGGAGCTCTTGCTGGCCGGAGGCAGCAGCAAGGAGGTGCACTGGAGGCGCTTGGGGCGGCGCCGGCGCTGCACGGACGAGGCAGGGGCGGTCGCCGGCACACGGCGACGGGGAAGGATGCACGGCGCTCAGGGCGTGCAGCACCTGGCGAGGCGGGGCGCGGCCGCTGGTTCCCGCAGGGAACGGCTTCGACGGCGCTGCACCTTGGCACGGAGGAGGGGGCCGCTGGCTGCGGTGCTGGAATCGGGGCGAGGCAGAGGCCAAAGTAGGGCGGCGCTCGGGCTGGAGGCGCGCCGGGCTCGGCTTGGCGGCGGAGACAGCCAGGCGACGGAGAGGTTCAGCTCGCCGGGCCGGCGAACGGCAAGGGAAGGAGAGGTCGTGGCCTGGACGGGCGCGGAGGTGAGGCCGCGGGCCTGGGCGGCTGCCTGGGCGCGAGGAGGAGGCCGGGCGCGGCCTCGTGCGTGGGCGGACGGGCGCCATGGCGCGGGCGCGCTGGAGCGCTGGCAGAGGCGCACTGGGGCGCTGGGCTCTGGCCTGAGACCAGAGGAGATCGAGGGAGAAGACAGGAGGGAACCTAAGGCGCGTCGGTAGCTAGGGGATCGGGGGGATCCTAAGGGAAGGGAGGTCGGAACGCGCTGGTCGAGGGGAGAGCTGCGAGGGATCGGGCTGTCCACGCGAGGGAGACGGGGGGAGATGGAGTCGGGTGCGGGATCGATGCCTGGCGGCGGGGGAGAGAGCGAGGAGGATCCGATGCGGGAGCCTGGTCGAGCTAGGGTTACGAGGTCGGTCTGGGCCTGATGGGCCTGGAGAGAGGGAAAGGCCAGGAGGAAAAGGGAGGCTGTGGGTTGGAGGAGGCTTGGGCGTGGAGGAAAGCTGTGGCTGCACTTCTTCTTTTTCTTTAACAGAAAAGAAAGTGATAGTTCAAAAATATTAAGAAAGGCCACGAACAAGAAATAAAATATGGAACAATTTTGAAAGGATTTATGGAATAAAACCAACCCCACAAAATAGTTCCAACAAAATAGGGAAAAACAAACTAAACTAATTAGCTTGCCTTAAAGGAGTTTAAAAGGAGTCTAGATTTTTGGAGGAACCTTGATAATTGAGAAAAGAATATAGGGAAGGTTTTTGATGGTGAAACTTGAATTAAGAGGCATGAAGAATATTTGCAAGTGTGTTGGTTAATTCCAAACAACGGAATATTTTTTTAATATAGCTCCCTAAATATTGGGAGGATATGTTTTAAAGAGAAGACATTCTTCCCTCGATTTAAATGGACCGAAGGTCCACGAAATTTATTTAGGTTGAGATGCAAAAATTAAAATGACATGATGGCCTGATGACATGATGCAATGCGAAAATAAATAACACAATCACAAATGAAACACAAGGGGGAACCCGGAACATCTGGAATCTTCTGGAATCTTCTGGAATCTTCTGGAATCTTCTGGGACGTCGGTCTTCGGGCGTCACAACTCTCCCACACTAACAGAGGATCTCGACCCGAGATCCTAGAGATATCACCGAGTAACAACGGAAAAGAAGAGGTAAAACAAAGTTGCTTCTTTGACAGACGAGTGAAAACCAAAGAACCTTGAGAGGTTAAACAAGTTGAATACAGAATACAATGGAGATGAACGAAGATGAAAACACTCCTTTAGATAAGAGAAACAAGGAGCATTACGAGAATCTTGTATGTTGAAAGACATGAAAACAAGAGTTCACGAACCAAAAGAATAAGAAACCGCAACGTTACAACCAAGGAATAAGAATGACAGAATTCGGACAGCACTCCGTCTGAAAATGGAAGGAATTAACAAGAACTTACCAAGTTCAGATGATACTTGATGAAAACAACAACATACTGCCTCCAAAACAATTGAAAGAATGGCACAAGGGGTAATAAGGATTTCAGATAGCACTCCGGTTGAAAAGAGAAGCAAAACTTGATAAGATGACGGAACTAGAATGAAGAATACAACACTCCGGTTAAAAGACAAGCAATGAAGACTATGATCTTGATATGACAAGATGATGGTTAAAGAGAGCAATATCACAATGCCTCCGGAATGAAAGAATAGCATATAAATCAAAGAAAGAAATGAATGGAGAAGAAAAAGACAACTTCTCCGACAAATGAATATGAAAAACATCCTTACGAAGAAGGTTTGAACGGAGCTGTTGGAAAAATCAACAACGAAAACGAATAAGCTTGATGTGGGCTTATGGAAAACATCTCAAGGTTATGAGGTGACAACCAGCCACTAACTTAAACAATTGATTGGATTGAGATCAACAAGGAGACGATAAACTTATCTCACCGGAATGATAAATGAAGAATTTGGGTCATTAATAAGCACCATAATAGCAACAATCCTTAGGGAACGCTTTTTGGTTAAATACAACCCAAGATAACTCCAACGAATAAATTGAAGGGTTGAAATCATCTCCTGAACAAGGAAAATGATGGGTTTTAAATATCTCATTCTTGACAACTTGTGAATCATGAAACATGAAGGGAAATTGTCAAAAATGACATAACACCATCTCAAAAGATAAGGGAGAAAGAATTGCACTTGGAAAGCATGATGAAGAATGCTTGAGCTCCAACAAGAATCTTGATGAAGACTTCAGGGATGAATTAAAACATGATGAACCACCATGAAGAACTCCGTAATGAAAGCATGAGAAGTGAAACATGAAAGAATAAGATTCAAGGCCTGCGATGAATTAGATGGAGCTTTGAAATGATATAATTGAAATAACTTGGAGCTCCGAAAAAACAAGATGAACAACTTAGGCCGAGAATATGATATGATGAACAAGCTCCAGACAAAAGAATTAAATCACCTCGAAGGAATAAGAATAAGAATTATGTCATGCATCTCCTTCATCAATTTAAATTGATGACAACCAAAGGATTTGGCATACTACTTATTCTCGTTGGAAAGAATTAAGAGAGATCTCGCACAAGGTTGGGTAAATCTTCAACGAACCACCGGTAGGATTATGAAAGAACAAATGAATTAAAATGATAACAAGGAAGAGTAAACTTGAATTAACCACCTTAAATATGGAGACGAACGAAGAGACATCAATGAAGAATATTTGGAGGACGGAGTTGAAAACTGAGAACGAAGAAATATTCTGAAATGATGGCCTTCGGAGGATCACAATGAAAAGAATTCATGAAATGCTCCGGACGGTATAAAAGAATTCCTCACAATCGGAACAATAATGAGGATGACACTAAGCTAGAACCACGAATCTTCAAGAGAACGGGCCAAGATTTAAGAGAAACACTTCTCCGGTCTCCAAATGCTGAGAATGAAGACGAGAAATGCCATGAAGAATTTCGAGATACTCCGGACGAATGACAAGAGGAAGGTGGAGCTAAAGATGGAAATAATTGAAAACAAGCTTGGAGAAGGCATGTGACTGATGGAAATCATTCTTACGTCACACTTGAAAAGAATTTGAGTATAACTCCAGAAATTAGAAGACTCAGGTAAGATCCTGGGAAAGATCTGTGGGTTAGGGCCCACTCAAAGAAATCACCGTTGAAAAAGATTGCTTAAGAGATATTGCACCGGTTGAATTAAATGGCTTGAATAAGATGACAATCCTCAAAAACAATTTGAACGGATTAAGAATGGAATTATGAATCTTCAGCACTCCAGATATGAATAGCAAGAGGAGAATGACTAATTTGTGCACCGTAATAAGAAAGCATTGTGAAAAGAGGAAAAGGGATAAGATCAACACCAAAATCTTGAATTACATCCACCGGTAGAATTTCAGAACAAAAGAATGATGAACTTGAAGCTCTTGAGCATCTTCACGATAAATCACCGGATAAGAACATTGAAGGAAAGAATGAAGAACCATCACATGAATAAAATGGATATTTCATCTGAGAATTTTTCCTAGAAGAAGAAGGGTGGGAGGGTGGGGAAAACAAAGACAACTTGGGATGAATGAAACAGACAAATCGTCAGATTTCTCAACGACGTCTGTATGGAATAACTTGAAGAGAAGGCACACCGGTTGAAAAGAATTAACAAGACAATCTTGGTGGTCAAGAAGAATTAGCACTCCCATAGAAATATGAGAACACCGATTAGGAAGGGTATGGAATCAACATTTGACATCGAAGCAACTCGAATACCAGAATCAAAACGAAACAAAGGATAGATGTTGCAGCATAGTCTTCACAATATCATCCGAACAGAGAATTGAACGAATGAATTCCGTAGGTACATCAACTTGTCGAGAAGCCACTGGGAGAACAAAAGGTAAATAAAATAAGGAACAAGGAACAGATAGAACAAATACAAGATAGAAGCTTCATTCCACATCTTCGTGCTGAAAGCTCATGGAACGTGTTACAAAAGGGTTTTGCAATCCCCGGATCAGCATAGCCAAGGACCCTTTAAGATGCAACTCCCGATCAGAACAAGTCCATAAAGCCACTTCACTCAATGTAGAACCCCGAACTTCATATCGTGCATCCGTTGGAAGAATTCCTAGAACTACTGGATGAACCCACCTATTAATTTCCGAAAGTTTCCAATTATGCAATCAGGTGTTGGGGATACATGGGAAGCACCCCGCAATCAACTCTAAACCTACATCCAGGTGTATCCATCCTTCAACACATAACCAGTTGTTCTCGGAAACCGTTTACCTCGGACCTTCGAAACGCATCCACTATACAAGCTATGGCAATACTCCCGAACTACCTCCCTAGTACTGGGTGATGTCGGGGTTATCTTGCCACTAACCGCATAGGAGAGTTTTCGATGTCGGCCGTCTTAAGTATTCTAGTACTGCCGTGATGGATTTGTGACGACAACACCTCGGAGCTCAACTCCCCGGGACACTGCCACAACCCCTAATGACAGGAGGCATCGAGAACAATGTTCTCGTCACAAAGACATCGGAACAATCCAAACAATACTCGCGAGATCCTAAAATAATTTGGTGCAATTTTTGAGAGTAGAAGAGGCAAGAGTAATCGTCAGGAGTCCTCACCAGAGAGAAAGGGGATGAGAAACAAAGAAATCCTACTCTCCGATATATATATATATAGGACTCAAAACATTTTCAGTGTGTGCCTAGACTCAACCGTCAACGATTCGATCAATCAGTGGGGGCTTCTAGGTCGGAGAAGGCTCTGAATACCAACTTGTAATGCCCAGGATGGGACTATACCTCCTACGTGTCGAGGCACGACTTAAAGGTATAAGCCCATCCTAGAATGATCTCAAGTTTGGTATCTTTGCACGACTCATGTAAAAGAGGGATTAAATTGCAAAAGGAGATAGTTGGCTTACACTCGCCACTTCACACAATACATTACATAAGCAATACATCATTCAAAACATCACAGCCCATCTAAGGGTGAAGATCCAAAAGAAAGATACCAAAACAACATAAAGCCACAGGTCAGGATCGAATCCTAGTAGAAACCACTACTGATCGTCGAAACGTCACAAGCATACGGCCAAACTCTTCATCGGACTCCCGGTGAAGTACTTGAACCAGCTCCTGCATCAAACTCGGCTGAACCTGCATCTGGTGTTGTAGTATCTGTGAGCCACGAGGACTCAGCAATCCCATAACCATGGGTAACAAGACTAGCAAAGCTTTGTGGGTAGGAAGAGGGTAAAGTGGTGAGGCTGCAGCAGTGGCTAAGCATAATATGGTGGCTAACTTACGAGTACCAGAATGAGATGAGCATCTACGCAAACGGTCGCAAAAGTAGTGATCGCTAAAGATCCTAACTACATACGAGTCAAACATAACCCCACCGTGTTCTCTTCTCAAAGTTAAAAGAGACAGTCACGGTTACTCACACAGTTGTGTGTTTTACTTCGGATCCTCTGTCAAGTTTTCTACAACCGGACATTAACAAATTCCAATCTGCCTCATAACCGCAGGCACGGCTTTCGAAAAATCATAACCCTGCAGGGGTGTCCCAACTTAGCCCATCACAAGCTCTCACGATTAGCTGAAGTGATAAATATAATATCATCACCCCTTATCTTATGGAAAATCCGATCAGGCTCGGCATCCCGGTAGCATAAGTCATTTCGACAATGATAAAACAAGTCCAGCAAGACCTCCCGCTGTGTCGACACCCTGATAGTAGCCGCGCGTATCTCGTCTCAGGACACTACCGGATGGGCGAAGCTACGGGTTATACCAGATACCTCGGGTTTCCCCAAGGCGGCACCGCAGGCTCCCCGTTTGGGACCAACACCATCAGCACTGGCCCCCCCTGTTATGTAGAATTAAGAATCCTCGGGTAGCACTAACTCCCTATGGAATTTAATTAATTAATTAAGTTGTTATTATGAGCAAATTAAAACCAATGTTGGGCCTTGCTGGAAGAGTTTTATTCAAAGTCGAACTGTCAAGGGGTCCCCATTTCACCCATCGTGTAAGGAACGCAAAATCAAGGAACATAATGCCGGTTTATCGGCGCCTAAGGTGGCATGAGTGGAACAAAACACCGAGCAAAAGTCCAAGCCTTCCACCCATGCCCAGTATATAGGTGTGTTAATAATAATTATAGATATTGTGATATATCCAACAACAAGTTCCCTCCTGGAACGAACTTCATCTTCACCTGCAACTAACAACGCTATAAGAGGGGCTGAGCAAGCGGGTAACATAGCCAAACAGTGGTTTTGCTAGGAAGGTTTCAAATGTTAGAGGTTTCATGGCAACAAGGAGAGGCTGACATAAATGATGGGTAGCGCGACATGTAACGATAGCATCGAGACAACTAAGCATGGCAATGGTAGTAAAGGTATCCAAGGGTATGATAATCTTGCCTGGGATTCGACAAAGGAAGGAGAACGGATCCATGAAGTAGACGGAGCAACACAGTCGAGCGAATCCTCGCAACTCCGGAACGAAACCGAAGCTAACAAGAGAAGCAACCGGAAAGAAGAAAACAACACGGTAAACACACAAGCATAAACATGGCATACGATGCACATCCAAGTATGATGCATGTCCGGTTTAATTATGCATGGCATGGCAAGTGCACAAACAAATACTACAAGTTAAGTGGAGCTCAATATGCAATGAGTTGCATATTGACGAAACACCACATCTTAATTATTTAGTTGACTCTCGTTATTTACAAGACAAGATTAAATGTTTGTTAACATGGCAAGAGGTGAAGCATAAACAAACTACCTATTTAGACATTTTAAATGAGGCCGGAAAACAACAACAATTCCGGAAAATCCCCATGAGCATGTTTAGTAATTATTAAAGCAACAACAATTAAACATTATAAAGTTGTTAATATGATGCGGATGACACGATCAAGTTTATGCAATTTATTTAAAGGTTGACATGAAGAAGATATGAAGTATATGTCACCGTGGTGGAAAGAAAGGGTGCCACGGCAACGATCCAAAAATGATGCAACGCAACATCTCGGTTCTGGTTTCTCGTTGAGAGTCCGGTGCAAAAGAAAGAATCGACGTGAGCAAGTCGAACAAGATGAAAGTGGGTTGATCCCGTCACCGGGTTCCCACGAGTCGGCGACGAGGCAACCGAGGAACATGACAAACGGACGAAACGACACGAAGCACACACGGGAAACATTTCATACAACACAACAAGCATCCACGGGTCATCGTCTCGGGGTTATACCTTCGAAACACTCGTTTCGGGGCGGTTCGAGATCGTCGAGGAACGTAGGGGAAGTAGGCGTTCTCGCGGTTCGTAGAGGAAGTAGTGGTTCACGTCTCCGAAGAGGAAGTAGTTGTTCCGTAGAGGTACACGTGTAGTCGTTCACATCCCGTTCGGAGAGGTACTTGGCGTTCGTCGTCACGTGTAGTCGTTCTTGTCTCGTAGTCGTACACGTTCCGTAGAGGTACACGGGGCGACGGTAGGGGTACTTGGGGTCTCCGAGTAGTCGTGGTACTTGGCGCTTCCGGCGACGGTAGTGAAAGTAGTGGTACATGTTCGTTTTTCCGTAGATGTTCGGGTCGTTGCGGTCTTTGGCGTGTAGGCGTACACGGTTCTCTGTCAAGGTCAACAACACAAGCAACACAAAACAAAAACAAAAGCGACAGCACGGAGGGACGACGAGGCCAGCTCCTCGCTGCCGGGCTGCTCGAGGCGAGGTGGACGGAGGGAGCTCTTGCTGGCCGGAGGCAGCAGCAAGGAGGCGCACTGGAGGCGCTTGGGGCGGCGCCGGCGCTGCACGGACGAGGCAGGGGCGGTCGCCGGCACACGGCGACGGGGAAGGATGCACGGCGCTCGGGGCGTGCAGCACCTGGCGAGGCGGGGCGCGGCCGCTGGTTCCCGCAGGGAACGGCTTCGACGGCGCTGCACCTTGGCACGGAGGAGGGGGCCGCCGGCTGCGGTGCTGGAATCGGGGCGAGGCAGAGGCCGAAGCAGGGCGGCGCTCGGGCTGGAGGCGCGCCGGGCTCGGCTTGGCGGCGGAGACAGCCAGGCGACGGAGAGGTTCAGCTCGCCGGGCCGGCAAACGGCAAGGGAAGGAGAGGTCGCGGCCTGGACGGGCGCGGAGGTGAGGCCGCGGGCCTGGGTGGCTGCCTGGGCGCGAGGAGGAGGCCGGGCGCGGCCTCGTGCGCGGGCGTACGGGCGCCATGGCGCGGGCGCGCTGGAGGCGCTGGCAGAGGCGCACCGGGGCGCTGGGCTCGGGCCTGAGACCAGAGGAGATCGAGGGAGAAGAGAGGAGGGAACCTGGGGCGCGTCGGTAGCTAGGGGATCGGGGGATCCTGAGGGAAGGGAGGTCGGAACGCGCTGGTCGAGGGGAGAGCTGCAAGGGATCGGGCTGTCCACGCGAGGGAGACGGGGGGAGATGGAGTCGGGTGCGGGATCGATGCCTGGCGGCCGGGGAGAGAGCGAGGAGGATCCGATGCGGGAGCCTGGTCGAGCTAGGGTTATGAGGTCGGTCTGGGCCTGATGGGCCTGGAGAGAGGGAAAGGCCAGGAGGAAAAGGGAGGCTGTGGGTTGGAGGAGGCTTGGGCCTGGAGGAAAGCTGCGGCTGCACTTCTTCTTTTTCTTTAACAGAAAAGAAAGTGATAGTTCAAAAATATTAAGAAAGGCCACGAACAAGAAATAAAATATGGAACAATTTTGAAAGGATTTATGGAATAAAACCAACCCCACAAAATAGTTCCAACAAAATAGGGAAAAACAAACTAAACTAATTAGCTTGCCTTAAAGGAGTTTAAAAGGAGTCTAGATTTTTGGAGGAACCTCGATAATTGAGAAAAGAATATAGGGAAGGTTTTTGATGGTGAAACTTGAATTAAGAGGCATGAAGAATATTTGCAAGTGTGTTGGTTAATTCCAAACAACGGAATATTTTTTTAATATAGCTCCCTAAATATTGGGAGGATATGTTTAAAGAGAAGACATTCTTCCCTCGATTTAAATGGACCGAAGGTCCACACAATTTATTTAGGTTGAGATGCAAAAATTAAAATGACATGGTGGCATGATGACATGATGCAATGCGAAAATAAATAACACAATCACAAATGAAACACAAGGGGGAACCCGGAACATCTGGAATCTTCTGGAATCTTCTGGGACGTCGGTCTTCGGGCGTCACACAACACATGTCTATGGTTTGGAAACTTCACCATCTTTGATCAACGAGCTAGTCTAGTAGAGGCATACTAGGGACACTCTGTTTTTGTCTATGTATTCACACATGTATCAAGTTTCCGGTTAATACAATTCTAGCATGAATAGAAGGCATTTATCATGATGTATAAGGAAATATAAATAACAACTTTATTGTTGCCTCTAGGCCATATTTCCTTCAGTCTCCCACTTGCACTAGAGTCAATAATCTAGATTACATAGTAATGATTCTAACACCCATGGAGTCTTGGTGCTGATCATGTTTTGCTCGTGGAAGAGGCTTAGTCAACGGGTCTGCGACATTCAGATCCATATGTATCTTGCAAATTTCTATGTCTCCCTCCTTGACTTGATCGTGGATGGAATTGAAGCGTATCTTGATGTGCTTGGTTCTCTTGTGAAACCTGGATTCCTTCTCCAAGGATGTTGCTCCAGTGTTGTCACAAAAGATTTTCATTGGAACCGATGCACTAGGTATTACACCTAGATCAGATATGAACTCCTTCATCCAGACTCCTTCCTTTGCTGCTTCCGAAGCAGCTATGTACTCCGCTTCACATGTACATCCCGCCACGACGCTCTGCTTGGAACTGCACCAACTGACAGCTCCACCATTCAATAAAAATACATATCCGGTTTGTGACTTAGAGTCATCCGGATCAGTGTCAAAGTTGGAATCGACGTAACCGTTTACGACGAGCTCTTTGTCACCTCCATAAACAACAAACATATCCGTTGTCCTTTTTAGGTACTTCGGGATGTTCTTGACCGCTGTCCAGTGATCCACTCCTGGATTACTTTGGTACCTCCCTCCTAAACTTATAGTAAGGAACACATCAGGTCTGGTACATAGCATTGCATACATGATACATCCTATGGGTGAGGCATAGGGAATGACTTTCATTTTCTCTTTATTTTCTGCAGTGGTCGGGCATTGAGTCTTACTCAACTTCACACCTTGTAGCACATGCAAGAACCCTTTCTTTGACTGGTTCATTTTGAACTTCTTCAAAACTTTATCAAGGTATGTGCTTTGTGAACGTCCAATTAAGCGTCTTGATCTATCTCTATAGATCTTGATGCCCAATATATAAGCAGCTTCACTGAGGTCTTTCATTGAAAAATTCTTATTCAAGTATCCTTTTATGCCATCCAGAAATTCTATATCTTTTCCAATCAAAAATATGTCATCTACATATAATATCAGAAATGCTACAGATCTCCCACTCATTTTCTTGCATCCTATGACCAATTTCTTGCCATGAGTAGCTGCACAAACATGTATTCTTGCTGTTGGTTATATTCGCATGCCATGATATGCTTTGAGATGACTTGCACAATCTTGCAAACATGACTACTTGTCGTTGTTGTTGCCATGTCTAGTTTATTTTCACTAAGTCTGAGAATCTGTTATCTTTTGCAATCTTGCCATGATGTTTTGAGCAGGTTCTTGTGGTGTTTGTTAGTATCTCAGAGGTCATGCTTGTAGTGCTGGACATGTAAATGCTTGCCATGCCCTTTGTTGCCATGAAATGTTATTGTATCATGTGGTTTTGACGTCAACTAAGTGCCATGTTGCTGTTTTTGGATAGCTTGTTGTTATATCTCGTTTCATATGTATGTGTAGAACCGTAGCTCCGTTTTGAGCGTGTCCTATATGAAACTTGTGTGTTTTTGCATGTAGATGCATAATAACATGTTGAATACCTGTTTGGAGTGTGTTTGCTTGTTGTTTGAATGCATCTTACATCTTTGCCATGCTTGACTTGTTTTGCTCATATCTTCTAGGCCGTAGCTCCGAATTAAATGATCTTCATATGTAACTTGACTAGATTTTTGAGTAGATCATCATGGTGCATATTAAATTGTTGTTTAACAACTTTAACTTAAGGTTTGTTCAGTTCTGGACCAATTTCGAAATGTGCATATGCGGACTTACGGAAATTGTTATATGTTGTTTCCGGCCTCATTTAAACTTGTTGGGTTGTGTTGTTCGTGTATGCATCATCCCTTGCCATGTTTTGCATCATATAGACTGGTCTTGCATCATACTTAGTTGAGCATCTTGTCATGTTCTTGAGTGGTGTGTTTACCTTGTGGTGTGCTTCTTCTCGCTAGTTCATTTCCGTTGCGATCGTGAGGATTCGTTCGACTACACTTGGTTCATCTTCGTGGCTTCTTCTTCGTCTTCTTCATGGACTCGTTCTTCTTCCTTGTGGGATCTCAGGCAAGATGACCGTCACCTTGGATACCTTTACTATCAATGACATGCTAGTTGTCTCGATGCTATCGTTATATATAGCACTACCCATCATTTATTGTCAGCCCCTCTCCTTGTTGCCATGAAACCTCTAACCTTTGACACCTTCCCATCAAACCGTTGTTTGGCTATGTTACCTGCTCGCTCAGCCCCTCTAATAGCGTTGTTAGTTGCAGGTGAAGATGAAGATTGCTCCATGTCGGATCTTGGACATGTTGGGAATACCACAATATATCTTATATATATATATTAACACACCTATATACTTGGCAATGAGTGGAAGGCTTGGCCTTTTGCTCGGTGTTTTGTTCCACTCATGCCGCCTTAAGAACCGATAAACCGGCGTTAAGTTCCTTGATTTTGTGTTCCTAACGCGGTTGGGTCTATGGGGACCCCCTGACAGTTCGTCTTTGAATAAAACTCCTCCAGCAAGGCCCAACTTTGGTTTTAATTTGCAACATAATAAAAAATGAATTAATTAATTAATTGCATGCGAGTTAGCGCTACCCGAGGATTCTTCTACATACAGGAGGGGCCGGTGCTGATGGTGTTGGTCCCAAACGGGGGTGCTGCGGGGCCGCCACGAAGAAACTCGAGGTATCTGGCTCCCGTAGAATCACCCATCCGGTCGTGGCTTGAGACGAGATACACGCGGCTACTATCAGGGTGTAGGCATGCCAGGAGGTCCTGCTGGACTTGTTTTACCATTGTCGAAATGTCTTGTGCACCGGGATTCCGAGTCTGATCGGGTTGTCCCTAAGATAAGGGGTATTATTGTTTTTACCTCTGCTGATCGTGACAGTTTGTTATGGGCTAAGTTGGGACACCCCTGCGGGGTTATAATCTTTCGAAAGCCGTGCCCGTGGTTATGTGGTAGATTGGAATTTGTTAATGTCCGGTTATAGAAAACTTGACAGAGGATCCGTAATGAAACACACGAACCGCGTGTGTAACCATGACTGTCTCTTTTCATTTTGAGAAGAGAACACGATGGGGTTATGTTTGACTCGTAGGTAGTTCAGGATCTTTAGCAATCACTACTAGTTTGCGACCGTTTGCGTAGAAGCTCATCTTATTCTTGTGCTCGTAAGTTAGCCACCATACTTTTGCTTAGTCGTTGTTGCAACCTCACCACTTAACCTCTTCCTACCCATTAAGCTTTGCTAGTCTCGATACCCATGGTTATGGGATTGCTGAGTCCTCGTGGCTCACAGTTACTACAACAACAGTTGCAGGTGCAGGTTTCCGATGACTTGACGTGAGAGCGATGTCTCCTTTTGTTGGATTTCTTTCTTCTTCTTCTTCGTCAGTCTTGGGCTAGGTTCCTGGTCGGAAGCCTGGGATAGTAGGATGGATGTCGTTGTGCTTTTCTTGTTTGCATCCGTAGTCGGATGCCTTGTATTGATGTTGTTGTATTCAGGTGACTTGTATGAATTGTTTTATATCCATGTATTATGTAATGGTACGATGTAATGATATCCATCTTGCTAAGCGCTCCAAATACGGTTGTGCCCCAATCACGAGTGTGTCACGTGATCGGGATAGAATCGCATCTTTAGCGTGACAAGTTGGTATCAGAGCCTCGACCGACCATAGGAGCCCCCTTGATTGATCGTAGTTTGACCGTTGTTGAGTCTAGAATAAAACTTTTTCAGAGACTAGTTATATCGGAGAGTAGGAATTCTTTTTACTCCTCAGCCCCTTCGTCGCTCTGGTGAGGAATCTTGATGTAGGTGTTTTGAATTTCTCATCTTCCCCTTCAATTTTTTTTTAGGATCACGCAGTTAGTTTCGGTTCGTTGTGAGGTCTGTTCTTTTCATCCGGTGCATCTCTCGTCAAGTTGATTCGACCCTCCTCATCTTTTGCTTCAATCCCCAGTTCTTTCCAACCGGTGTCGTTTTCCCCGTCTGATGTGGTCTTTCTTTTTCCCACCCGTCCACCCTTTTTCTTCCCGTGCGAATCCTTTGCATTATTTCCTCAATTATTTCCACTGGTGAATTCTCGTCTAGTTCGTTATCCTTTTTCTCTTTTCTTCTACGATGAATTCTCCTCTTGTTCGACATTCTTCATCTTTTTTCTTTTCTGGTGGTTCCAATTCAATTTGTATTCGGTGTTCATCATATTCTTTTCCCTTGGCTCAGATATTTCCCCTTACTCGTTCACCTCTCACCATTTAATTATTCTGAAGTTCTCAAGACATCTCAAGAGATTCGTCTGTGTTCCAATTATTCGAGGTTGTCACCTCATTCAAATCTTTTAATTATTCCGGTGCATCATTTCTCATTCAATAATCCTTTTCAATGGTGTTTCTTTTCGGTGGGCTCATAACACACAGGTCTTCTCCCAGGATCTTACCTGACTCGTCTAATATTTTCAGAGTAATTCTCAAATTCTTTTCAAAGTGTGACGTAAGAATGGATTCCATCAGTCATATGCCTCCTCCCAGATTGGTTTCAAATTCTTTTCATCATAGGTTCAACATATCCTCTTTTCATTATTCCGGAGTATCTCAATAATTTATGTGGTGTTTCTCGTCGACATTCTCATCATTTCAACACCGAAGCAGAGTTTTAATCTCAATCTTGTCTGTTCTCTTGAAGATTCGTGGTTCTAGCTTCATGTTATCCTCTCGAATTATTTCGCGGTCATAAATTCTTTTCCTTAACCATCCGAAGCATTTCATCAATTCTTTCCATTATGATCCTCCGAAGGCCATCATTTCAGAAGATTTCTTCGTTCTCGGTTTTCACCTTCGTCCTCCAAATATTCTTCATTGATGCCTCTTCGTTCATATCCATATTATTCCGGTGCTTCGTCCAAGTATAATTTAGTCAGTTCGTGATCTCTTCGTTCTCTTGCATCTAAATTTCCTCAAGTGCTTTATTCTTCCCGGTGATTTATTCTCTTGTATTCACTCAATTTCAATTTATTACATTGGTTTGTTCTCTTTCATCATTCGATTTTAATTCTTCTCGGTGGCTTGTTCTCTTTCATCACTCGGTTTCAATTCTTACGGTGGTTTATTTTAGAGTTCTTTTCCTGTTATCATATCAATTCATTCGTTCATTCCAATCCTACCGGTGGTTCATGAATACTGTCTCAAGTGTTGCGCTATATCCCTCTTTAATCAATTTCAACATGAATAAGTGTTATGCAAATCCATTGCTTCTCATCAATTTAATTGGTGGAGGATAAGCATAACATAATTCTTATTTTTTTCATCAACTTGATTAATCCCTTCTTTCATAGTTTGTTCTTGATGAATAAATTCTAATTGCAAGTGTTTTATTCTTTTCTTTCCGGAGTTCAAGTTTTCTCGGATATCTCGTTGGAACCCTGTCTAAATCATCGCAAGGCTTTAATCTTATTCTTTTCATCTGTCATTTCTATATCATCATCCTTTTGTTACCGGAGTTCCTCATGGTCGTTCTTCATGAGATAATTCATTCTTCAAGTATCCTGCAAAATTCTTCTGGAGCAGCTCAAGCATTCTTATTCTTGCCTCTTGAGTGCAATTAATTCTCCATGTTCTTTTATAGTGGAGTTTTGCATTTTTTCCTTCATCTCATCTATTCAATCTCCCATAGTGGCAGAATTTCACCTCAAGTTTTGAGATGCTTTCCATAAGCCTACATCAAGTTAATTCTGGTGTTTTCAATTTTTCCAAACAACTCCATTCAAGTCTTTATTTTGAAAATGCTCTTTCAATTCATTCGTGGTGTAAGTTGTTATCTTCTTCTTTCTTCTTTTCATTGCATTCTTTCCATTCTTCCGGAGGCATGTATTGTTCATTTTGTCATGTTTTGTTTCATCTTCTCAAGTTCATGTCCTATTACTTTAACGCTCAACCAAAGATTTGCCCGAATTCCTTTTCTATCTCTTTTAGCCGGAGTGGTTTCGAACTTATAATTGTTCCTTCAACTCTTGTTTCATTCCTTTCAACCTACAAGGTTCTCGTGTGTTCCTTGTTCCTCTTTTGTAATGGAGCTTCTCAATCTCGTTCATCTCTGTTGTTCTTTCTTTCTAGTGGCTCAACCTCTCAAGGTTCTTTGATTTCACCATCTTCTTTTTCCTTTTTGTCTCGTTCCTAAGATCTCGGGACGAGATCTCTTGTTAGTAGGGGAGTGTTGTGACGCCTCGAGACCGATGCGCCAGGTGTCAGCTAGTTATTTGTCGCCGTTGCCATGTCATCTTCTTGCGTGTTGCATCTTGCCATGTCATCGTGTTCATTGCATCAGCATGTTTTCAAAACTTGCATCCAACTAAGTCCTCCCATGCTCTCCGTTGTCCGTTCTGAGCCCAGACACACTCGCACGCGCCCGCGGTACCTCCGAATTATTTATTTTATGAGTGGCCAAAAACGTTCTCGGAATGGGGTGAAACTTTGTGTGTGGTCTTATTATAGCATAGGTAGACCGCCTGTCAAATTTCGTCACATTTGGAGTTCATTTGATAGCCCAACGGTTAACCGCGTTAACCGTCGGAGCCCCTTCTCTTTTGGCACAACACCCCTCCACAACAGCCCGCTAGCCCTTCCCAACCACCTCCATGCTCTCGGTCGTTGGATCGTGATCGTGTGGCCGAAAACCGCACCTCTTTTGGACTCTCCTAGCTCCCTCTACCTATAAGTTAGCCCTCCCCGTCCAAATTCGCGGTCTAACCCTAGCCTCCCTCCTCCTCGCGCCACCAGACACATCCATCCCGCGCCGGACATGTCCGCCGGCCACATCACCCCGGGCAATCAGAGGCCGCCACCTCAGCCCGCCGCCTCCCTACTCCAATCGCGAGCACCACGTCACGTACGTCCGCGCCCACTTCGCCGTCGACCCGCGAAGCCCAGATCGGGCCCGCCCCGGGCCGCGCCGGGCCCGAGGGAGCCCGCGCCTCACGTCACCACTCCGGCAGCCGGAGCCTCATCGGGGCCGGACCCCGTCGCCACCTTGCCGTTCGCAGCCGGCCTCGCGTCGCCTCGCCGCCCTGGCGTCGTCCTCGCACTCCGCCACCGCCGCAAAGCTCCACTGCCGCCCGCCGCCCTCGCACCTCACCCATCCCCCGCAGAGTGCCGCCCCGCCATCGGAGCTCCTTCCGCCGACGACCTCGCCCCGCCACCTGTCGGGCACACGCTGCCGCCCCTCTGCAGCAGCCGGCGTCCGCCAACCCCGCCGGCCTCGGATCCAGCCGAGATGGGCCCTAGGCCGCCGGATCCAGTGTCACAATGCACCTCCGCCCCTGCCTCATCCAGTGTTGTCCTAGGAAATCCCGGGGTTCCGTGTGATTTTTCCTATGGAATGCCACCCAGGCTCAAAGGGATCATAAAACTATTCATGCTAGAAACTTCCGTGTGCAGCCACAATGCCAATATGGGCTCTGGCATAGTATGAGTAGGTTGTGTGAGCTCTTTCAGTGGTGGACTAGCAGGGAAAGTAGGTGTATGAGTTCACCCGGGGTAAAGAGTAAATGCTTCTGAAAGAATGTGTCTCGGTCATCCGTTTCTCAAACACCATGCAGTGCGAGAAATCCAACGGAGGAGATCGAGTCTTGTGGGGAAAAGTGCACAAACCTCTGCAGGGTGTACAGACTGATCATGATTAGCCGTGTCCCTGGTTATGGACAATCTTGAGTATCTGGTACTTGAATTCTTGGTTGATCTCATCACTCTAAAGTTAATTTGTTGGGTTAATGATTACTTTAATTTTGGATTGAGTTGGAGGTACCTTCTCAATGATGTTTCAACTACCATGATAGTTAAATTAAAATTTATTCCTTTGTAGTAGGGAAAAATTGGCTTTACGCAAAACTTTAACCTTAGAGACTCCACCAGCCAAATATGCATATAGTATAGCCTATATTCTGTTACTTGCATCTTCTGTGTTATCTTGCCAGCATATTCCATGTGCTGACCCGTTTCGGGCTGCAACATATTACGTTGCAGACTTTTCAGACGAGCAGTAAGACGTTCTAGGTCATTTGTCATGCAATCAGCTAAGCAGTTGGAGTTGATGGACTCACTTTTCTTCCAAGCCTTCCGTTGTTATTTTGTTAGATGGCCTTATGCCATAGACTTTTGTAATAAGTTCTCTTTGGAGACATTCGTTGTAATAAGTGTGTGATTGCCACTCTGTTATAAATCCTTCAAGTACTGTGTGTGTCAGCATTACCGATCCAGGGATGACACTGAAACACAGAGACTTCGGTCCATTCGGATCGTGGTCGCTACAAGATGGTACCAGAGCCAGGTTGAATGTAGGACACGACCACTAAGATAAACCCTAGGTCACTCTTCTCTACTCATTTCTGACTTCTCTCCATTTTCTACTTCTTTAGGATGGTGGACCCAAGGAACAAGTTCACTCAACCAGATGAAGACACACCTTTTGGACGACACTTGAAGGAAGTCACTAGGTACCTGAACATAGGAATACCAAGCTTGACCCGACCTACACCGCCACTTTACCAGAAGAGGAGCGATGGAGCATCCAAGTTCAAATTCCCGGGAGAACCTTCGCACCATCCACTGAGCCAATATAGTTTTCTTTTGATGCACCAACCTGGAGCCTAGGCAAGAGTATGGCAGCCCACATCACTATGGGAAGGATCGGAGAAGTCTACAAGCAGGAGCTGAAGGACACCATCTACCAGATTTGTGGACGCCGAGATGAGCGTTGGGACATGATCAGCACCCGGAAGGATAGGTCCATTGCAGCATTCATCCAGGAGTTAAACCAGCGCATTCGACGACAGGAGCACCAGATGTGCGCAGGGATGATAGATTTGAAGAAGGCACTAAATAGGAATTTGGAGCTAGAAGAAGAACTCAAGTCTACTCGTGACAGATACGAGGAGGAGATGTTGATACTAGTGGAGAAGACTGATGATTTGACAAGGAAGCTAGGAGTTTTCATGAGAGATCCAGCACCAGGAGGTGAAGAAGAGGAAGAAGAACCCAAGGAGATTCGTTCTGAAGATTACATCATTATAGACGACACGGATTTAGACCCCGATGATAGTGAAGACGAAGACTACGAAGATGAAGCTGGAGCAGACATCATGGAATCTTTCGCCGATCAAAAATTTTAGATGACCACCCTATGACTAGTAGTTTTCCCCCACAAGGTAGTATTTAGAGCACTTTGTAAAGTTAGTTAGATCTTGTAAGACCTTGTTTGAAATTGATTGGTGTGATATGATTGAGTTTTTCTCATGTGCATATGGGTAGTGATTTTCCCTTAGACCTCAATTCTATTCTAATCTCTTCCCTCTACACCCATCAGATGCCTCCAAGACGTGAGCCCGGATTTGAGTTTCCCCCTGAGCTCACTCAGTTGATCCAGCAGCAGAACACTTTGATGCAACTTCTTGTCCAGAACACTCAGAACAGCCAGAACAACAACAACAACCCTCCACCACCACCACCCGTGGACAACCTAACACGTTTCTTAAGGTTGCAACCAGCGGTGTTTGCTAGCAGCATTGAACCAATAGTTGCTGATGACTGGCTGCGCAAGATTGGAAGGGATTTGACCACCGCCAATTGCTCGGATGTTGAGAAAGTGCGATTTTCCGCACACCAGTTGTCTGGACCAGTGTGATGGCCTGGCTTATTAGGGATGATAGACTACTCATATCAATAAGGAATTCCTTCTTTTCCGGAAGCCCATTTGGATAGAACTCCAAAGTTAAGCGTGCTCAGCTTAGAGTAGTTTCAGGATGGGTGACCGACCGGGAAGTTGCTCCCGGGTGCGCATGAGTGAGGACAAAGTGCGCAGAAAAGACTAGTATTGATATGTGGGGCTAGTCTAGATCCCGCCAGGAGTAACGACCACCGGTGGGTGTGTCCGGGGCGTTACAAGTTGGTATCAGAGCCGACCGTCGCGGTTACACGGATGTTAGCGGACAGTTTGCAGTCATGTTGTGCATGACGTTTGTGACCCGTCGTGGCACACGGCATGGCACATGTGCTGTCCTGAAAGCACAGACGGTTGTGCCAAGAGGGAACGTTCCTGTGGCCCGACGAGGACGTCGGTTCTTCTGAGTGAGGGTGTATGTGATGGCCTAGCTTATTAGGGATGATAGACTACTCATATCAATAAGGAATTCCATCTTTTCCGGAAGCCCATTCAGATAGAACTCCAAAGTTAAGCGTGCTCAGCTTGGAGTAGTTTCAGGATGGGTGACCGACCGGGAAGTTGCTCCCGGGTGCGCATGAGTGAGGACAAAGTGCGCAGAAAAGACTAGTATTGATATATGGGGCTAGTCTAGATCCCGCCAGGAGTAACGACCACCGGCAGGTGTGTCCGGGGCGTTACAACCAGCCGCAGCATGGTGGGAGAATTACACAGCCACCTTCCCTATAGCCAACGTTACATGGGAGCAGTTTCAGCAAGCTTTCCGTACTGCCCATGTCTCAACTGGAGCTATGAGCATGAAGAAGCGGGAGTTTCGCCACTTGCGCCAAGGAAATCATACTGTGGCTCAGTATGTAGATGAGTTTAGTACCCTATCTCGTTATGCCCCAGATGATGTGGCCACGGATGCTGCTAAGCAGGAGAGATTTATGGAAGGGCTGAATGATGAGATGAGCGTACAGTTGATGGTGGCAACCTTCAACAACTACCAGGAGTTGGTAGATAAGGCTCTTATGATTGAAGGGAAGCAGCAGCAGATTGAGAGTCGCAAGAGGAAGTATGGACAAGGAACGAATAATTCTGGAGCCCAGCATAAGCCCCGATTCACTCCGAATTGGGGAGGATACACCCATAACCATGGAAGCCACAACCACACAGGAGGAAGTTCCCACAACCACAATGGCTCTACGAATGGGAATGGGAATGGAGCAAACAATAATCAGAACTGCTCTACCCCGTCCACACCTGCCAAGAAGGATTTCAGCCACATCACATGTTTCAAGTGCGGGAAGAATGGACACTATGCCACGGACTGCCCTGAAGCTAAGAATGGGAACGGTAATGGAAGCGCCGGGAAGAAGCCCAACCCATTCAACAAAGGACAAGTGAACCACGTGACTGTGGAGGAGGTTGAAGATCAACCAGATGCGGTGATCGGTAAGTTTTTTGTTAACTCATTTACCGCAGTAGTTCTTTTCGATACTGGTGCATCGCATTCATACATTTCAAGGGGATTCATAATAGACATAAGTTGCCCACTAGAGTCCTCATGGCCCCCATGATAGTAACTTCACCCAGAGCGGAATATATGGCAAACCAAGGATGTTTTCAGATGCCATTGATCATTGGACAACATGTTTTCCCCTCAGATCTAATAGTTTTGGAGTCACAAGGATTGTATGTGATATTAGGTATGGATTGGCTATCGAAGTATGGAGGTAACATCGATTGTGCCAGCAAGTCTATTGTGCTTACCACCCCGGAGGGAAAAAGGATTAAGTATGTATCTAGGCATTCGCCTATAAGGACACAAGTACATTCTCTCACGGGAGTTGTTCAGGAGGAAGTGCCGGTAGTAAAGGATTATCCGGATGTGTTTCTAGAGGAGCTACCTGGCATGCCACCAGATAGGGATATTGAGTTTTTGATTGAGTTGTTGCCTGGCACCGAACGAATATCTAAGAGACCGTATCGGATGCCAGCGAATGATCTGGAGGAGATCAAGAAGCAGATTAAGGAGTTATTGGAGAAGGGGTTTATTCGCCGAAGTTCATCACCTTGGGGAGCCCCAGTGCTTTTGGTCGAGAAGAAGGATGGATCTTTAAGAATGGTCGTTGATTATCGTGCATTGAAAGAAGTGACTATTAAGAATAAGTACCCGCTACCGATGATCAATGATTTGTTCGACCAACTCCAGGGAGCGAAAGTATTCACCAAGATCGACCTACGATCTGGATACCACCAGTTCAAGATCCGAGAGAAGGATATACCTAAGACAGCCTTCACCAAAAGGTGCGGGCTATATGAGTATACGGTTATGTCATTTGGATTGATTAACGCCCCTGCCTATTTCATGAGTATGATGAACAAGGTGTTCATGGAGTTCTTGGATAAGTTTGTCGTGGTATTCATTGATGATATTTTAGTGCACTCGAAGAACGAGGAGGAACATGCGGAGCATTTGCGTTTGGTTTTGGACAAGCTCAGAGAACATTAGTTGTATGCCAAGTTTAGCAAATTCGAGTTTTGGTTGAAGGAAGTTGGATTCCTAGGGCATGTTATATCGGGAGAAGGTATAGTAGTGGACCCCGTCAAAGTGCAAGCAGTCACTGAGTGGTTGGCACCCACTTCAGTTGGAGAGATCCGTAGTTTTCTTGGACTCACGGGATACTACCGGATATTCATAGAAAATTTCTCCAAGATTTCTAAGCCAATGAAAACGTTGTTGAAGAAGGAGACAAAGTTCAATTGGACTGAGGAGTGCGAAGAAAGTTTCCAGGAGTTGAAGAAACGGTTGACGACAGCCCTAGTGCTGATCTTGCCAGATATACGCAAGGATTTCCAAGTATACTGTGATGCTTCACGCTTAGGACTTGGAGGAGTACTTATGAAGGATGGAAGAGTTGTTTCTTATGCATCTCGTCAACTATGGCCGCACGAGTTGAATTATGCAATGCACAATCTGGAGTTAGCAGCTATAGTGCACGCACTCAAAACCTGGAGACACTTTCTGATTGGAAATCGTTGTGATGTGTACACGGACCACGAGAGTTTGAAGTACATTTTCACTTAGAAGGAGTTGAACCTCAGACAAAGGAGATGGTTGGAGCTTATAAAGGATTATGATATGAAGCTACACTATCACCCCAGAAAGGCCAATGTTGTTGCAGACGCTCTAAACCGGAAGAGTTATGCGAACACCCTAGTAAAAGGGGGAGTGCCACAGGAGTTAGCGGAAGATCTCAGGGAGCTTCGTTTGGAGATAGTTCTTAGAGGTTTTGTCGCAATGTTGGAGGTTCAGTCTACATTGCTGGGAAAGATACGCAAAGCCCAGAAGGAGGACAGAGAGATTGCCGAGATAAAGAAAAGGACGAGTGAAGGAAAAGCCAAGGGATTTCGAGAGGATGAGCACGACACCTTGTGGTTTGAGGATCGAATCTATGTGCCCAACAACCCGAAGATCAGGAAGTTGATACTACAGGAAGCACATGATTCGCCATACTCGATACACCCCGGAAACACCAAGATGTATTTGGATTTGAAGGAACGTTTCTGGTGGACGAGAATGAAGAAGGATATTGCCGAGTATGTAGCCGTATGTGATGTATGCCAAAGAGTAAAGGCAGAGCATCAGAAGCCAGCAGAATTGCTACAGCCTATGCCGATACCCGAATGGAAGTGGGAGAAGCCTGGCATGGACTTTATCGTCGGATTGCCTAGGACCAAATCGGGATATGATTCAATCTGGATAGTAGTGGATCGTTTGACCAAAGTAGCCCACTTTTTCCCCGTGAAAACTACGTATACCAGTGTGAAGTTGGCCAAGATATACATGACCAGGATCGTATGTCTGCACGGAGTTCCAAGGACCATTGTATCAGATAGAGGAACACAATTCACCTCAAAGTTTTGGCATAAGCTACACCAAACTTTGGGGACGAGGCTGGAATTCAGCACAGCGTTTCACCCATAGACAGATGGACAAACCGAGAGAGTCAACCAGATTCTGAAGGACATGTTGAGAGCGTGTGTGCTAGATTATGGATCTAGTTGGGATGATAATTTGCCATACATGGAGTTCTCGTACAACAACAGTTACCAGGCCAGTTTGAAGATGGCACCGTTCGAAGCATTGTACGGAAGGAGATGCCGAACGCCACTAATGTGGGATGAAGTTGGAGACTGACAGTTGTTTGGACCAGACTTGATCAAAGAATCTGAAGAGAAGGTTAAGCTGATTCGGGATAGACTGAAGGTAGCTCAGTCCAGACAGAAGAGTTACGCAGACTCGAAGCACAAGGAGATAGCTTACGAAATAGGAGACAGAGCGTACCTGAGAGTATCGCCTCTGCGAGGAGTCAAACGTTTCGGAGTTAAGGGAAAGCTAGCCCCGAGATTTGTGGGACCTTACCGTGTTTTGGAACGCATGGCAGAGGTTGCCTATAAGTTGGAGTTGCCCGAAGGATTGCCAGGAGTGCACGACATGTTTCACGTTTCGCAGCTTAAGAAGTGCCATGCGGAGATGGCCGATATCCCGCTTAGAGACACAGTACCCCTGGAAGCAATTCAGTTAGATAGTGATCTGACCTATGAGGAGAAGCCTGTTAAGATTCTCGAATTTTTGAGCAGAGTCACCCGCAGTAAGGTTATCAAGTTTTGCAAAGTTCAGTGGAGTCACCACTCCGAGGAAGAAGCCACCTGGGAACGAGAAGACGATCTACGCAAGGACCACCCACACCTGTTCTCTAGCCAAGTCGAATCTCGAGGGCGAGATTCATTCTAAGGGGGGTAGGTTTGTAACATCCCAAATTTTCAATTTGGAATGTTATACATAGATCATATTGCATTGCGTATTTCTTTGCATTTTGTTTGTGATGATCCTCGAAATTCTAAGCAACTCAAGGACCTACGGAGAGAGTTGGGAATTCCACCGTTTTCGTATTTGAGTTTACTCGAATACCGGTGCGAGGATGGTGTTGGTTTTAATGATTTTTCTCTCCTAAAAACATTTCTAAAAAAATATATGAGCGGAGATAATATGACTTC
The DNA here is from genome assembly GCA_902687465.1 of Secale cereale. NCBI lineage: Eukaryota > Viridiplantae > Streptophyta > Magnoliopsida > Poales > Poaceae > Secale > Secale cereale. The sequence goes on from LR738711.1 coordinate 423,591,305, forward strand.
TCCAAAATAACAGAAATATTAGAGGTAAAACATTAAAATCACTTTTGGTATTTATTCGGATTTATTTGCGATTTTATTTGCATAAGAAAAATGCGCGTTTTTCAAAATTGCATTTAGGTCCGGGAAAAATGTTCACTTTGTCCTAAATATTATTAGAGGACGACGAAAACTTATTTCAGGATTTTTGGAGTCTGTTTATTATTTCTTTTGTTAGTTTTCGTATGTCAGGATTCTTTAAAAAAATCCGCCTTTGGGCCGTGTTCGGCCAGGACACCTCTGGCCTAGGGCCTTTAAAAGCCCACCGAGGGCCCAGCCCTGCAGCCCAGCCGCCTCGCCCCTCTGCCCTAGCACAGCCGCCGCCCGTTGCCGACGCTGCCGCCTCTGCGCCCCGCGCCGCCCCGCCGCCACGCTAGCCGCCGCGCTGCGCCGCTGCCCCGCCGCCACGCTAGCCGCCGCGCTGCGCCGCCGCCCCGCCGTCGGACTCGCCGCCGCCGTCCGCCGGACTTTCACCATCAGCACTGGCCCCCCTGCTATGTAGAAAAGAATCTCCAAGGAGCGTCCCCCTTATGCAAATTAATTAATTAATTAAGTTATTATGAGGCAAGTTAAAACCAATGTTGGGCCTTGCTGGAGGAGTTTTATTCAAAGTCGAACTGTCAAGGGGTCCCCATCCACCCATCGTGTAAGGAACGCAAAAATTAAGGAACATAATGCCGGTTTATCGGCGCCTAAGGTGGCATGAGTGGAACAAAACACCGAGCAAAAGGCCAAGCCTTCCACCCATGCCCAGTATATAGGTGTGTTAATAATAATTATAGGTATTGTGATATAACAACAACAAGTTCCCTCCTGGAATGATCTTCATCTTCACCTGCAACTAACAACGCTATAAGAGGGGCTGAGCAAGCAGGAAACATAGCCAAACAATGGTTTTGCTAGGAAGGTTTCAAGGTTAGAGGTTTCATGGCAACAAGGAGAGGCTGACATAAAAGATGGGTAGCGCGACATGTAACGATAGCATCGAGACAACTAAGCATGGCAATGGTAGTAAAGGTATCCAAGGGTATGATCATCTTTCCTGGGATTCCGCAAGGGAGAAGAACAAGTCCATGAAGTAGACGGAGCAACAAGTCGAGCGAATCCTCACAACTCCGGAACGAATCCGAAGCTAACAAAGAAGCAACCGGAAAGAAGCAAACAACACGGTAAACACACAAGCATAAACATGGCATACGATGCACATTCAAGTATGATGCATGTCCGGTTTAATTATGCATGGCATGGCAAAGTGCACAAACAACACTACAAGTTAAGTGGAGCTCAATATGCAACGAGTTGCATATTGACGAAACACCACATGTTATTTATTTAGTTGACTCTGGTTTATTACAAGACAAGATTAAATGTTTGTTAGCATGGCAAGAGATGAAGCAAAACAAACTACCTATTTAGGCATTTTACATGAGGCCGGATATAACAACAACAAATTCCGGAAAAACCTCATGGGCATGGTTAACAATTTTAGCAAACAACAATTCACACATTATAAAGTTGTTAACATGATGCGGATGACATGTGCATTTTTATTAAAAGTTAACAAGAGAGATAAGAAGCATTTATCACCGTGGTGGAATGAAAGGGTGCCACGGCAACGATCCGAAAATGATGCAACGGCAACATCTCGGTTACGGTAACTCGTTGAGAGACCGGTGCAAAAGAAAAGGTGGCGTGAGTGAGTCGAACGAGATGAAAGGTGGGGTGATCCCGTCACCGGGTTCCCACGAGTCGGTGACGAGGAAACCGAGGAGCACGAAAAAAGATGAAACGGGCACGGTGCACACAAAGGCAAACATCTCATACAACACATGCATTCATCCACGGGCATCGTCTCGGGGTTATACCTTCAAAGCGTTCGTTTCGGGGGGTTCGAGTCGTCGAGGGACGTGGTGGTACACGGGTCGTAGAGGAAGTAGTTGTTCACGAGGTCGTCAACGAGTAGCCGTGGTACTTGCCGGCGGGATCCTTGTTGAGTCGTCGTTGACGTAGGGGTACACATTTATGTAGTGGTACTTGCGGTCTCGGCGAGGGTAGTTGTTCACGTTCGTAGAGGTACTCATTCCGTTCATAGATGTACTTGGCGCATCCATCATTTTCCGGGGCGACGGTAGTGGTACTTGTTCATGAAGTCATTCTCGTTCGTAGTTGTTCATGTCATCGGTAGGGGTACTTGTCGATCTTACCGGTCTCGGTCTCGCGTAGTCGTACACGGGTCGTCGTGATACTTGGTCGTGGTACTTGACGCGTCGTCTTGGAACTTGTCGATCTTGGGACTTGGCGATTCCATGAAGTTGTACACACGGAGCAGTTGAACTTGGCACAAACCGATGCACACAAAAGAAAAAAAAACACTCGGGCTTCACGGAGGCAGCAGCAAGGAGGCGGATGCTCCGCGGGGTGCTCGAGGGGACTGCTCCGGTGAGGCACTTGGCGGGGCAACGCAGCAGCTCCTGGCTGCCGGGCTGCTCGAGGGCTTGAGGTCGCGCTGGACGCGGCTGGAGGCGAGGAAGAGGAGGACGAGGCGCGGCATGGTGCAGAGGAGCGGCGAGCCAGGCGCTGGAGCTGAGGCCGGAGGGAGGCAGGCCGCTGGCTCTGGGGGCTGAGGACAGGCGACCGGCGGAGCTGACGTGCTGGCCGGCGGGGCGGCCATGGCGAGCGGACGGCGCGGCCATGGGGCGGCCGGCTCGCGGGAGAAGCGGCGGGCGCGGCGTTCGTCCTGGAGGCGAGGCAGCTGGGGTGCGGTGAGGAGGAGGCGTCGGCCTTGGGGATCGAGGGTGGCGACCGGCGGAGCTGGGAGCGAGGGGAATCGGGAGAAGGGGTTCGGGACGATGGGGACTGGGTGCGGGCCGCGAGGGGATCGGGGGGATGAGGGAGAATCGGGCTCGAGCGAGGGGAGGCTGCGGCGGCGCTGGGAGGAGAGAATGGACGAGGGGGATCGGGCTAGGGTTTAGGAGAGCAGGAGGCTGGGCCAGAGGACTGGGCCGGCTGGGCCTCAGCTGCGGCTGGGCTGGGTGCAGGCCTGGAGGCTGGGAGGAGATGGCCTGATGGGCCAAAAGGCTGGACTCCTTCTCAAATAAATAAATAAATAAATAAATAAATAACAAAACCTAAGAGAAGTAAAAGAAGGAGATGGTGGAGGTGGAATCTGGGCAAGGGGATATTTTTCCTGGACTCGCAAAAAGGTGCACGGTCCACGAAAAATAGGAGAGGCGTGACGAAAGATGTAATTCAAACTCATTTGAATTTAATTCAAATGGGTTTGAACTACGACTTGGTTTTTGAAGTGTCCAAAAAATGTTGAGGTTTTTGGAGGAACCTCGATAAACGAAAAAAGAAATATAGGGAAGGTTTTTGACGGTGAAACTTGAATTAAGAGGCATGGGGAATATATGCAAGTGTGCTGGTTATTCCGAAGCAATGGAATATTTACTTATAGCTCGCTAAATATTGGGAGGATATGTTTTAAAGAGAAGTCACACTTCCCTCGATTTAAATGGACCGAAGGTCCACACAATTTATTTAGGTTGAGATGCAAAGATTAATGACATGATGGCATGTTGACATGATGCAATGCAAAAATAAACAACACAAGCACAAAAGAAAACACACGGGAGAACCCGGAACATCTGGAATCTTCTGGAATCTTCTGGGACGTCGGTCTTCGGGCGTCACAACTCTCCCACACTAACAGAGGATCTCGACCCGAGATCCTAGAGATAGCACCGGGTAAAAACGGAAGAGGAAGAGGTAAAACAAAGTTGCTTCTTTGACAGACGAGTGAAACCAAAGAACCTTGAGAGGTTGAACAATCTTGAAAGAAAGAATACAACGGAGATGAACGTAGATGAAACACTCCGTTAGAAAAGAGGAACAAGGAGCATTATGAGAACCTTGTAGGTTGAAAGACATGAAACAAGAGCTCACAAACCAAAAGAATATGAAACTGCATCAGTATAGCCAAGGAATAAGAATGACAGAATTTGGACAGCACTCCGTCTGAAAATCAAAGGAATTGAACAAGAACATGCCAAGTTGGAATGATACTTGCTGAAATGAACAACATATAGCCTCCGAAACAATTGAAAGAATGGCACAAGGGGTAAGAAAGATTCAGACAGCACTCCGGTTGAAAAGTTAGGCAAAACTTGATAAGATGACGGAACTGAATGGAGAACACAACACTCCAGTTAAATGATAAGCAAGGGAAAGCACATGATCTTGATAAAACGATATGATGGTTTGGAGAGAGCAACATTACAAAGCCTCCGGAACGAAAGAATAGATGCTAGATCGTTGGGAAAAAAGAACGGAGAAGAAAATTACAACTTCTCTCAAAATTGAATTTGAAAGAGCATCCTTACGAAGAAGGGTTGAACAGAGTTGTTGGAATTCAACAACGAAAAGAATAAGCTTGATGTGGGCTTATGGAAAACATCTCAAAACTATGAGGTGACAACCAGCCACTGACGAAAACATTTGATTGGATTGAGATCAGCAAGGAGATGAAAACCTTATTTCGCCGGAATGATAAATGAAGAACTTGGTCATTTATAAGCACCATAATAGCAACAATCCTTAAGGAAAGCTTTTAGGTGAATTATAACCCAAGATAACTCCAACGAATAATTAAAGGGTTGAAAAGATCTCCTGAACAAGGAAAATGATGGTTTTAAATATCTCATTCTTGATAAGTCGTGAATCATAATTCATGAAGGAATTGACAAGAATGACATAACACCGTCTGAAAAGATAAGGCAGAAAGAATTGCACTTGAAAAGTATGATGAAGAATGCTTGAGCTCCAACAAGAATCTTCATGAAGACTTCGAGGATGAATTAACTCATGATGAACCACCATGAAAACTCCGGTAACAAAAGCATGAGAAGTGAAAGACGAAAAGAATAAGATTCAAGGCCTGCGATGAATTAGATGGAGCTTTGAAATGATGTAATTGAAATAACTTGAAGCTCCGGAAAACAAGATGAACAACTTAGAACCGAGAATATGATATGATGAACAAGCTCCAGACAAAAGAATTAAATCACCATGAAGGAATAAGAATAAGAATTAAGTCATGCATATCCTTGACCAATTTAAATTGATGACAAGCAACGGATTTGGCATACTACTTATTCTCGTTTGAAAGAATTAAAGAGAGATCTAGCACAAGCTTGGATAAAACTTCAACAAAGCACCGGTAGGATTATGAAAAGAACAAATGAATTAAAACGATAACAACGGAAGGGAAATCTTGAAAGAACCACCGTAAACAAAAATATGGAGACGAACGAAGAGACATTAATGAAGAATATTTGGAGGTCGAAGATGAAAACTGAGAACGAAGAATCTTCTGAAATGATGGCCTTTGGAGGATCACAATGGAAAGGATTCATGAAACGCTTTGGATGGGTATAAAAAGAATTCCTCACAATCTGAACAATAATGCGGATGGCATGAAGCTAGAACCACGAATCTTGAAGAGAACGGGCCAGGATTCAGGAGGAACTCGTCTTCGAGTCTTCAAAATCTGAGAAGACGATGAGATACACCACCATGAATTGTATAGGCACTCCGTAATGAAGAATTAAAAAGGTTGAACAACAATGAAAAGAATTGAACGCGATCTTGGAGAAGGACTGTGACTGATGGGAATCATTCTTACGTCACACTTTAAAGAGAATTTGAGTATAACTCCAGAAAAATAGAAGAGTCAGGTAAGATCCTGGGAAAAGACCTATGGGTTAGGTCCCACTCAAAAGAAATCACCGTTGGAAAAGATTGCTTGAGAGATATTGCACCGGTTGAATTAAATGGCTTGGATGAGATATCAATCTCAAAATAGTTTGAACGGATTAAGAATGGAATTATGAATCTTCTGAGATATCTTCAACACTCCGGATATGAATAAAGAGATGTGAAGAAATAAGAGAGCCTTCGGGTAAGAAATTTCAACATGTGAAAACATGTTAACAAAAAGGAAGAGATATGATCATGACCGAAGCTTGAATTTATACCACCGGAGAAGAAACGAGAACGGAGAATGATGAACTTGAAGCTCTTGAGCATCTTCACGATAAAGCACCGGATAAGAACATTGAAGGAAATGAATGAAGAAATATCACATGAATAAAATGGATACTTAATTTGAGAATCTCTTGCTCCGAGAAGAAGAAGGGTGGGAGGGTGGGTAAAACAAAGACAACTTGAGATGATTGAAACAGACAAATCGTCAGATCTCTCAACGGTGTCCGTATGGAATAATTTGAAGAGAAGGCACACCGGTTGAAAAGGATTAACATGAAGATCTTGATGATCAAGAAAAATTAGCACTCCCATAGAAATATGAGAACACCGATTAGGAAAGGTATGGAATCAACATTTGACATCGAAGCAACTCGAATACCAGAATCAAAACAAAAACAAAGGATAGATATGTTGCAGCATAATCTTCACAATAGCATCCAAACAGAGAATTGAACGAATGAATTCCGCAGGTACATCAACTTGTCGAGAAGCCACTTGGGAGAACAAAAGATAAATAAAAGCAACAAGGAGCAGATAGAACAAATACAAGATAGAAGCTTCGTTCGACATATTCGTGCTAAAAGCTCATGGAACGTGTTACAAAAGGGTTTTGCAATCCCCGGATCAGCATAGCCAAGGACCCTTTAAGATGCAACTCCCGATCGGAACAAGTCCATAAAACCACTTCACTCAATGTAGAACCCCGAACTTCATATCGTGCATCCGTTGGAAGAATGCCTAGAACTACCGGATGAACCCACCTATTAATTTCCGAAAGTTTCCAGTTATGCAATCAGGTGTAGGGGATACAGGGGAAGCACCGCGCACTCAACTCTAATCCTACATCCAGCTGTATCCATCCTTCAACACATAACCAGTTGTTCTCGGAAACCGTTTACCTCGGACCTTCGAAACGCATCTACTATACAAGCTATGGCAATACTCCCAAACTACCTCCCCAGTACTGGGTGATGTCGGGGTTATCTTGCCACTAACCGCATAGGAGAGTTTTCGATGTCGGCCGTCTTAAGTATTCTAGAACCGATGCGATATATTTGTGACGACAACACCTCGGAGCTCAACTCCCCGGGACACTGCCACAACCCCTAATGACAGGAGGCATCGAGAACAATGTTCTCGTCACAAAGACATCGGAACAATCCAAACAATACTCGCGTGATCCTAAAAAACATTTGGTGAATTTTTGAGAGTAGAAGAGATAAAAGTAATCATCAGGAGTCCTCACCAGAATGAAAAGAGATGAGAAGCAAAAGAAATCCTACTCTCCGATATATATATAGGACTCAAAACATTTCAAGTGTGTGCCTAGACTCAACCGTCAACGATTCGATCAATCAGTGGGGCTCCTAGGTCGGAGAAGGCTCTGATACCAACTTGTAATGCCCAGGATGGGACTATACCTCCTACGTGTCGAGGCACGACTTAAAGGTATAAGCCCATTCTGGAATGATCTCAAGTTTGGAATCTTTGCACGACTCATGTAAAAGAGGGATTAAAATGCAAAAGGAGATAGTTGGCTTACACTCGCCACTTCACACAATACATTACATAAGCAAAACATCATTCAAAACATCACAACTCGACTACGGGCGAAGATCCAAAAGTAAGATACCAAAACAACATAAAGCCATAGGTCTAGGTCGAATCCTAGTAGAAACCACTACTGATCGTCGAAAACGTCACAAGCATACGGCCAAACTCTTCATCGAGCTCCCAGTGAAGTACTTGAACCAGCTCCTGCATCGAACTCGGCTGAACCTGCATCTGGTGTTGTAGTAACTGTGAGCCACGAGGACTCAGCAATCCCATAACCATGGGTATCAAGACTAGCAAAGCTTTGTGGGTAGGAAGAGGTAAAGTGGTGAGGTTGCAGCAGCGACTAAGCATCATATGGTGGCTAACTTACGAGTACCAGAATAAGATGAGCATCTACGCAAACGGTCGCAAAGAAGTGATCGCTAAAGATCCTAATCTACATACGAGTCAAACATAACCCCACCGTGTTCTCTTCTCAAAGTGAAAAGAGACAGTCACGGTTACTCACACCGTTGTGTGTTTTACTTCGGATCCTCTGTCAAGTTTTCTACAACCGGACATTAACAATTTCCAATCTGCCACATAACCGCAGGCACGGCTTTCGAAAGATCATAACCCTGCAGGGGTGTTCCGACTTAGCCCATCACAAGATCTCACGATTAGCTGAAGTGATAAATATAATATCATCACCCCTTATCTTAGGGAAAACCGATCAGGCTCGGCATCCCGGTGCACAAGACATTTCGACAATGGTAAAACAAGTCCAGCAAGACCTCCCGGTGTGTCGACACCCTGATAGTAGCCGCGCGTATCTCGTCTCAGGCCACGACCGGATGGGTGATCCTACGAGTAAAACCAAACCTCGAGTTTCCCCATGGTGGCCCCGCATAACCCCCATTTGGGACCAACACCTTCAGCACTGGCCCCCCTGCTATGTAGAAAAGAATCTCCAAGGAGCGTCCCCCTTATGCAAATTAATTAATTAATTAAGTTATTATGAGGCAAATTAAAACCAATGTTGGACCTTGCTGGAGGAGTTTTATTCAAAGTCGAACTGTCAAGGTGTCCCCATCCACCCATCGTGTAAGGAACGCAAAAATCAAGGAACATAATGCTGGTTTATCGGCGCCTAAGGTGGCATGAGTGGAACAAAACACCGAGCAAAAGGCCAAGCCTTCCACCCATGCCCAATATATAGGTGTGTTAATAATAATTATAGGTATTGTGATATAACAACAATAAGTTCCCTCCTGGAACGATCTTCATCTTCACCTGCAACTAACAACGCTATAAGAGGGGCTGAGCAAGCGGGTAACATAGCCAAACAATGGCTTTGCTAGGAAGGTTTCAAGGTTAGAGGTTTCATGGAAACAAGGAGAGGCTGACATAAAAGATGGGTAGCGCGACATGTAACGATAGCATCGAGACAACTAAGCATGGCAATGGTAGTAAAGGTATCCAAGGGTATGATCATCTTGCCTGGGATTCCGCAAGGGAGAAGAACAAGTCCATGAAGTAGACGGAGCAACAAGTCGAGCGAATCCTCACAACTCCGGAACGAATCCGAAGCTAACAAAGAAGCAACCGGAAAGAAGCAAACAACACGATAAACACACAAGCATAAACATGGCATACGATGCACATCCAAGTATGATGCATGTCCGGTTTAATTATGCATGGCATGGCAAAGTGCACAAACAACACTACAAGTTAAGTGGAGCTCAATATGCAACGAGTTGCATATTGACGAAACACCACATGTTATTTATTTAGTTGACTCTGGTTTATTACAAGACAAGATTAAATGTTTGTTAGCATGGCAAGAGATGAAGCAAAACAAACTACCTATTTAGGCATTTTAAATGAGGCCGGATATAACAACAACAAATTCCGAAAAAACCTCATGGGCATGGTTAACAATTTTAGCAAACAACAATTCACACATTATAAAGTTGTTAACATGATGCGGATGACATGATCGAGTTTATGCATTTTTATTAAAAGTTAACAAGAGAGATAAGAAGCATTTGTCACCGTGGTGGAATGAAAGGGTGCCACGGCAACGATCCGAAAATGATGCAACGGCAACATCTCGGTTACGGTAACTCGTTGAGAGACCGGTGCAAAAGAAAAGGTGGCGTGAGTGAGTCGAACGAGATGAAAGGTGGGGTGATCCCGTCACCGGGTTCCCACGAGTAGGCGATGAGGCAACCGAGGAGCACGACAAAAGATGAAATGGGCACGGTGCACACAAAGGCAAACATCTCATACAACACATGCATTCATCCACGGGCATCGTCTCGGGGTTATACCTTCGAAGCCTTCGTTTCGGGGGGTTCGAGTCGTCGAGGGACGTGGTGGTACACGGGTCGTAGAGGAAGTAGTTGTTCACGAGGTCATCAACGAGTAGTCGTGGTACTTGCCGGCGGGATCCTTGTCGAGTCGTCGTTGATGTAGGGGTACACGTTTATGTAGTGGTACTTGCGGTCTCGGCGAGGGTAGTTGTTCACGTTCGTAGAGGTACTCGTTCCGTTCGTAGATGTACTTGGCGCATCCATCGTTTTTCGGGGCGACGGTAGTGGTACTTGTTCATGAAGTCGTTCTCGTTCGTAGTTGTTCATGTCATCGGTAGGGGTACTTGTCGATCTTGCCGGTCTCGGTCTCGTGTAGTCGTACACGGGTCATCGTGGTACTTGACGCGTCGTCTTGGAACTTGTCGATCTTGGGACTTGGCGATTCCATGAAGTTGTACACACGGAGCAGTTGAACTTGGCACAAACCGATGCACACAAAAGAAAAAAAAACACTCGGGCTTCACGGAGGCAGCAGCAAGGAGGCGCATGCTCCGCGGGGTGCTCGAGGGGACTGCTCTGTTGAGGCACTTGGCGGGGCAACGCAGCAGCTCCTGGCAGCCAGGCTGCTCAAGGTCTTGAGGTCGCGCTGGACACGGCTGGAGGCGAGGAAGAGGAGGACGAGGTGCGGCATGGCGCAGAGGAGCGGCGAGCCAGGCGCTGGAGCTGAGGCCGGAGGGAGGCAGGCCGCTGGCGCTGCGGGCTGAGGACGGGCGACCGGCGGAGCTGACGTGCTGGCCGGCGGGGCGGCCATGGCGAGCGGACGGCGCGACCATGGGGCGGCCGGCTCGCGGGAGAAGCGGCGGGCGCGGCGTGCGTCCTGGAGGAGAGGCAGCTGGGGTGCGGTGAGGAGGAGGCGTCGGCCTTGGGGATCGAGGGTGGCGACCGGCGGAGCTGGGAGCAAGGGGAATCGGGAGAAGGAGTTCGGGACGATGGGGACTGGGTGCGGGCTGCGAGGGGATCGGGGGAACGAGGGAGAATCGGGCTCGAGCGAGGGGAGGCTGCGGTGGCGCTCGGAGGAGAGAATGGACGAGGGGGATCGGACTAGGGTTTAGGAGAGCAGGAGGCTGGGCCGGAGGACTGGGCCGGCTGGGCCTCAGCTGCGGTTGGGCTGGGTGCAGGCCTGGAGGCTGGGAGGAGATGGCCTGATGGGCCAAAAGGCTGGACTCCTTCTCAAATAAATAAATAAATAAATAAATAAAAAAAAAACCTAAGAGAAGTAAAAGAAGGAGATGGTGGAGGTGGAATCTGGGCAAGGGGATATTTTTCCTGGACTCGCAAAAAGGTGCACGGTCCACGAAAAATAGGAGAGGCGTGACGAAAGATGTAATTCAAACTCATTTGAATTTAATTCAAATGGGTTTGAACTACGACTTGGTTTTTGAAGTGTCCAAAAAATGTTGAGGTTTTTGGAGGAACCTCGATAAACGGAAAAAGAAATATAGGGAAGGTTTTTGACGGTGAAACTTGAATTAAGAGGCATGGGGAATATATGCAAGTGTGTTGGTTATTCCGAAGCAATGGAATATTTACTTATAGCTCCCTAAATATTGGGAGGATATGTTTTAAAGAGAAGTCACACTTCCCTCGATTTAAATGGACCGAAGGTCCACACAATTTATTTAGGTTGAGATGCAAAGATTAATGACATGATGGCATGTTGACATGATGCAATGCAAAAATAAACAACACAAGCACAAAAGAAAACACACGGGAGAACCCGGAACATCTGGAATCTTCTGGAATCTTCTGGGACGTCGGTCTTCGGGCGTCACAACTCTCCCACACTAACAGAGGATCTCGACCCGAGATCCTAGAGATAGCACCGGGTAAAAACGGAAGAGGAAGAGGTAAAACAAAGTTGCTTCTTTGACAGACGAGTGAAACCAAAGAACCTTGAGAGGTTGAACAATCTTGAAAGAAAGAATACAACACAAATGAACGTAGATGAAACACTCCGTTAGAAAAGAGGAACAAGGAGCATTATGAGAACCTTGTAGGTTGAAAGACATGAAACAAGAGCTCACGAACCAAAAGAATATGAAACTGCAACGGTATAGCCAAGGAATAAGAATGACAGAATTTGGACAGCACTCCGTCTGAAAATCAAAGGAATTGAACAAGAACATGCCAAGTTGGAATGATACTTGCTGAAATGAACAACATATAGCCTCCGAAACAATTGAAAGAATGGCACAAGGGGTAAGAAAGATTCAGACAGCACTCCAGTTGAAAAGTGAGGCAAAACTTGATAAGATGACGGAACTGAATGGAGAACACAACACTCCAGTTAAATGATAAGCAAGGGAAAGAACATGATCTCGATAAAATGATAAGCAAAGAAAACACACGGGAGAACCCGGAACATCTGGAATCTTCTGGAATCTTCTGGGACGTCGGTCTTCGGGTGTCACATTTGGCTACTGTAAAATTTGACTTTAGATCAAACTAGTAAACGAATGTCGTTTCTTTCGCAGTTTGAGTTTCGTTGCTTCTTTCGATTTGATTCTTTTTGCAAACTGGAGTTCTTAAGTTGAACTTTCTGGTTAGATCTTCTTTTGGAGTTTTTTTTGTGCATCAATGCTTGTTTGCTTATGTATGCTGTTGTTTGCTTGCGATAGAATACCCGGACTATGAAGAGTGCTACTACGAGTCTCTAGGTTTTGCGAATCGTCAGGAAGGCAAGTAACACTTTGATCATACCCTTTTATTACCCAGTTTTTATGCATTAGATCAAACCCTCACACATTGCATGAGTAGGATCTCTTAAGTTGTGGGACTGGGAAGTAGTTGAGGTAGAACCTATTACCTACATTATTTTCAAACCCTTGGGATTTACTTCTACGTTTTGCTTAGGTTGCCATGCTATGCTCGTAGACGTGGTTTGGGTTTGAGTGAAATCCATGACAGATGTGAGTTGCTAATTAATGGTTCAACTTAAGGTGGCTACTTGAATACACATCTAGGTGGATTGGTTGCAGGGCACCTGGAGAATCCAGTGTTGTCCTAGGAAATCCCGGGGTTCCGTGTGATTTTTCCTATGGAATGCCACCCAGGCTCAAAGGGATCATAAAACTATTCATGCTAGAAACTTCCGTGTGCAGCCACAATGCCAATATGGGCTCTGGCATAGTATGAGTAGGTTGTGTGAGCTCTTTCAGTGGTGGACTAGCAGGGAAAGTAGGTGTATGAGTTCACCGGGGGTAAAGAGTAAATGATTCTGAAAGACTGTGTCTCGGTCATCCGTTTCTCAAACACCATGCAGTGCGAGAAATCCAACGGAGGAGATCGAGTCTTGTGGGGAAAAGTGCACAAACCTCTACAGAGTGTACAAATTGATCATGATTAGCCGTGTCCCCGGTTATGGACAATCTTGAGTATCTGGTACTTGAATTATTGGTTGATCTCATCACTCTAAAGTTAATTTGTTGGGTTAATGATTACTTTAATTTTGGATTGAGTTGGAGGTACCTTCTCAATGATGTTTCAACTACCATGATAGTTAAATTAAAATTTATTCCTTTCTAGTAGGGAAAAATTGGCTTTACGCAAAACTTTAACCTTAGAGCCTCCACCAGCCAAATATGCATATAGTATAGCCTATATTTTGTTACTTGCATCTTCAGTGTTATCTTGCCAGCATATTCCATGTGCTGACCCGTTTCGGGCTGCAACATATTACGTTGCAGACTTTTCAGACGAGGAGTAAGACGTTCTAGGTCGTTTGTCATGCACTCAGCTATGCCGTTGGAGTTGATGGACTCACTTTTCTTCCAAGCCTTCCGCTGTTATTTTGTTAGATAGCCTTATGCCATAGACTTTTGTAATAAGTTCTCTTTGGAGACATTCGATGTAATAAGTGTGTAATTGCCACTCTGTTATAAATCCTTCAAGTACTGTGTGTGTCAGCATTACCGATCCAGGGATGACACTGAAACGCACAGACTTCGGTCCATTCGGATCGTGGTCGCTACAAACCATAGGCATGCTAAATGGGTTGAATTCATTGAGACTTTCCCCTTATGTCATTAAACACAAGAAGGGTAAAGAAAATGTTATTCTTGATGCATTGTCTCATCGTTATACTATGCTTTCACTACTTGACTTTAAAATATTTGGTTTGGAGACCATCAAAGATCAATATGTGCATGATGCAGAATTTAAAGATGTATTGCAGAATTGTAAAGAAGGGAGAACATGAAACAAGTTCATCGCTAATGATGGATTTGTGTTTTGTGCTAACAAGCTATGCATTCCAGCTAGCTCCGTTCGTCTTTTATTGTTGCAAGAGGCGCATGGAGGAGGATTAATGGGACACTTTGGTGTGAATAAGACGGAGGACGTACTTGCTACACATTTATTTTGGCCAAAGATGAGACATGATGTTGAGCGTTTTGTTGCTCGCTGCACTACATGTCAAAAAGCTAAGTCACGACTCAATCCTCATGGTTTATATATGCATTTGCCTGTACCTAGTGTTCCTTGGGAAGATATGTCTATGGACTTTATTTCGGGTTTACCTCGAACAAAGAAGGGGAGTGATAGCATATTTGTTGCCGTGGATAGATTTTCAAAAATGGCACACTTCATACCATGTCATAAAAGCGATGATGCTGCTAATTTTGCTGATTTGTTCTTTCGTGAAATTATTCGCTTGCATGGTGTGCCAAATACTATTGTGTCAGATCGTGATACTAAATTTCTTAGCCACTTTTGGAGATGTTTATGGGCTAAGTGGGGGACTAAACTGCTTTTAAGTACTACATGTCACCCCCAAACTGATGGACAAACTGAAGTAGTTAATAGAACTTTGTCTACTATGCTTAGGTTTTTTTTTGAAGAATAAGAAGAAAATGTGGGAGGAATGCTTGCCTCATATTGAATTTGCTTATAATCGTTCACTGCATTCTACTACTAAGATGTGCCCTTTTGAAATTGTGTATGGTTTCTTACCGCCTGCACCTATTGATTTGTTGCCTCTTCCATCTTCGGAGAAGGTTAATTTTGATGCTAAACAACGTGCTGAATTGATCTTAAAAATGCATGAGTTAACTAAGGAAAATATTGAGTGCATGAATGCTAAATATAAACTTGCTGGAGATAAGGGTAGAAAATGTGTTGTCTTTGCACCTGGAGTTCTTGTTTGGTTACATTTGTGTAAGGATAGGTTTCCTAATTTGCGCAAGTCAAAGCTAATGCCACGTGTTGATGGTCCTTTTAAGGTGTTAGAGAAAATAAATGATAATGCATATAAACTTGAGCTACCTGCAGATTTTGGGGTTAGTCCCACTTTTACCATTGCAGATTTGAAGCCTTATTTGGGTGAGGATGATGAGCTGCCGTCGAGGAAGACTTCATTTCAAGAAGGGGAGGATGATGAGGACATCAATACCATTGTTACACCCACTGCCCTTGCTATTATACATACTGGACCAATTACTAGAGCTCGTGCAAGCTAATTGAATTACTAGGTACTTTCGTTTCTTATTAATGATTCTAATGTTCATGAGAATATGATGCTGACTAAATTGGATACATTTGTCTTGCTTACAAATGAACGGCCTGGCTTGGACAAGAAGGATGAACATTGGAGCAAGATCAAGCATGGAGATGATGGCAAGCGCAAGGGGAACAAGAACAGATTTACAAGTGATGATTTCAGGACTTTGAAGCCACCATAATGAGTGCATGAAGCCTTGGACGAAATATACAAGATTCCACTTCATAAATTTCATCCAGAAGCTATTATAGGTGCTGCGTCACCTTATTATTGAGCCACACCCATGTAATTTCGAAATACTAAAGTATAGGCTCTTTTTAGAGTCCATATGTGTAGGGAAAACAGAGTTAGGGTTGGTTTTGGACCCCTTCCCCAAGGGGCCACAAAATTCCCCCTCTCCCTCTCCATATATACAGCCCTTAGGGCATTGTTTAGACTTTGGGTTTTATTTAGATTAAAGTTCACCATAGCTGCAACTTTGCGTACTTCGTTTGTGTTCAACGACCAGACAAAGACATCACAGAACTCCACCTTGATCAATAAAGTTTTCCTCTTATATTCACAATATCTATTGCAATCTTAGTTTCTTGCTTGTTCTTCGTTTGCTTGCAAGAAATAGACCCCCGTGGTCAGGTTGATCGTGCTCCGACGTGGTCAATAACCTCTCGGAGTTGGTTTAGCGATTGCTAAGGCACGACGTCCTCGCACGTTCATTGTCAGATCGTCGAAGTCTACTCCACTGAAAACGATAGCCACCATCTCATCGAAAGACGGGACACCTTTTCCTCTATTAGAAATCACTACCATGGAGTTCAAGACCTCCAAGTGAGCATGTGAGATGATCCCGAGGGATTCAAGACTCCCTTGTGGGAAGGATATATCTAGATCATGAAGACCCCACCTACTTTGGATTTGGGATGAACTTTTAACTTGTATATTTCCCTTTGATTGTTCATGCACCTTGTTGATCCATGTGTTTGTTAGTCTAGTGGATGTGTGATTAGACTTGTTCTTGAGTGTTTCTCTTCTGATTTCTCCTCATTCTTCCCCGTGTTCTTCATGTCCTTGAGGAACCCCCTCGAATTCGTAAAATATCGGCCCTATGGGTTCCACCCTGTATCATCTCGGTATCATGAGACACGTTGATCACGAAATTGGAATCCTCCCCTTCGTTTTCTAGGCCAATTTTTCTTTATTTCGTCCTAATTTTGAAAATCCCCACAAAAATAGCCCCCCCCCCCCAATTTTTTTGATTTTTTTGTTTGACGATATTTTGCTGGATTTGACCCATGGATGTGATGTGTTTCGAGTGGATCTAGCTTCCCCCGTCCTTTCCCCCACTTCCATCAACAACATCTTCTCAATTTTAACCTTGGAATCGCCAATTTCTGCCCCAAACTGAGTATCAAAGTCCACATGCCGATCTGGAATTGTTGGACCAGACGTCTGGGTCATCGGGCAGACATTTGTAACATCCCAAATTTTCAAATTTGGAATGTGAATAGGATCATTCCTATTCATCATGATTTCTATGCATATTTGAATTTTCTAGTTATGCAAAGTGTTTTTCAACTCAAGGCAAAGATTTGGAGTGGAGATAATATGACTTCCCCCCTATTAAGTGTAGTTGGAAAGTGCTAAGAATATTGTTTGCATTTCACATGATTTATTTTTGGGAATTTTAGAAACACAAAATTATTATATAGTTGTTATTACAATGCTCTTTGTATGTTCCTATTGCACAAAATATATATTTTTCAAAAGTGGATTTGTGTTTTAAAATGTTCACTGTTTTGTAAATTAGCAGTAATGTCTTACTATGTGTTCTAGTAATTTTATTTTATTTTGTTTTAGATTTTTTTAGCTATATTTTATTCATGTAGCAGAGGTTGAGAAACCGCGTGCACTATGTCGTCGGGCAGCACAGTTGCGGCCTACCTTTTCATCGCCTACGTGCGCGCTAAGTGGCAGCAGGCCGGCCCATTCTTTCCGCGCACAGCCGCAGCCCACTCCGCTGCCTTTTTGTTTTTTTCGTCTTTCACCTCTCTGCCACTTATTCTGGGTCCCGTTTGTCATCTCTTCCCGCGAACCATGTTCATCACGAACACTGCAGCAGCCGAACCCAGCCACCATCAGATCGATTGATTTGATTGATCCGTATACTACACGCGAGCTGATACCATATGTAAGATCCCAAACCCTTCCTCGTCCGATTTTTGGCTAACCGTCGTCTCCCGTGCCGCGAGCCGCCCGTGCGATCTCGCTGGAGTCCGGCGCCGCAGAAGCTCCTCCGCTGGTCAAATTCGTCACCACCAGAAGGTTTCCGCCCCGATTCTTGCCTATGTTGCCTTCGCCTTAACCTCCTCTCTCTCCCACATATCTTCTTTTGCACAGGAGAGCATGCAATCGAGTGCAAAGACCTTGACCTGAAGCCCAACTCCGCCGCCGCCACTCCAGCCGATCGCCACAGTCGTGAGAGCAAGCCCCGGTCTCCCCTGGGGACGTGTTCGAGTTCGCCGACGCTCGCGGCACCTTGTCCTGCCTTCCCCGAGTTCCGGTGACCGCGTAGGAGACGCCACGGCCGAAGTCCGAGCCGCTTGTGGTCTTCTGCTCCAAGTTCAGCGACGCTCCCTCCTTTGTTTTCCGGCGAGCCGCCCCCATCCGTCTGGTCCCTCTCCGACGGCCTGGATTAGATCGCCTGTTTTTTTTTTATGCTGAACGGTTATTCCTTAAGTGCTGGCCGTTCGTCGTTTAAGCCCCAGAGCAAACTATTTCCAGCCAGTGACAACGTGCCATGTGGCACATCCACAACAGTCGCAGCAGTTCTTCCAGAAACACTGTCATGGCACATTTGGTTTGGTAGATTTCATATCAAATTTTCATTTAGGTATATCTTGAGATCCGTAACCCAAATTCAGCGATTCTTTTTCCAGTGTACTCGTAGAGACCAGGCGAATACTGGAGAACCAAAATTTAACATTTTTGAACTATTAAAATTTGAATTCACATTTTTGGAGGCCATATCTTTCAAACTGTTGATGCAAATTAGTTGATTTTTTTTTTTGCATTATGATCCCACTAGCATGTAGATAATATATACCTATTGATATTTATGTTAATTATGTTTTTATTTGAATTTTCCTTGTTGTTTAATTTATTGTGATGCTATGTGAGTATGGTTTATTTATCGGTGCATTCATTGAACGTATAGATTGTCTGGAGTGTGAAGCGGATCAGAATTAAGCATTAGAGTACATCAACACCTTTCAATGCAAGTTTACAGTTTTGATTTTGCTTATCCTATCTTCTGTTATGCATGTGTGGTTTTATGCTATGGTATATGTTTGGCCTGATATGTGTACCCCGTGTTGTCTTGTTTTGGTATTGATTGTGGTGTGTGATGGTGTGATCAACTTGCTATACTAGACGTGGGCATGTGTCGAGTGACCCATGAAAATGGTGACTGTTTATAGACATAGGCTCAACATAATTAACCAAGTGAATACATCACTGGTAGAGCGCTCTACTGTCCCTAGAGAATGCGCCATTGGCAAAGAGCACTTGTGGCGAGGTATAGTTTTTGGAACTTAAATTAGGTGAATGCGTGCTTGGCAGAGCGCACTCTATTGTTCCTAGAGAATGCATCACTAACAGAGCACACTTGAGAGACTTCTGAAGTTCTTGTAATGTTTACTTAGAATCTTTGGCGTTATCTTGGGCCAATAAATTAGAGGTGGGTGTGAGTTCAGTTGGTGGAGGTAGGTGAAGACATTCTTCTACAAACCAACTTGAGTGTTCTATTTGTCATACATTGCTTGTGGATTTAGGTTTGCTATATAATATTATGTGATTTGCCAATACATTCAATGTATTGACCCTTGTTATGATTTGCCAATATAAGATTTTCAGATGATCAGAGAGATACAGTAGGGTCGTGAGTCTTCACTTAGCATTTTCGCCAGTGGACATTGATGGGACTCATCGTTTATTATGTTACCTTTCCATTGTTGTTATTGAATATAGCTAGTTATCTGCTATGCACTTGTTATTTGGTATTCATGTGTACTGTGTGTGCTAGCGAGTCGATCCAGGGACTAGCACGGTAAGCACAGAGACATCGAATCTTATCAGGTTTGGGTCATTACAGATGGTATCAGAGTAGTATGTTGACTGTAGGTCGTGACTCTAGAAAATGGAATAGAAAAGGCATATGAGTGAAAAAGTTATTGTACCACTTTTGTCTACTTAGTATTCTTCACTGTTGTGTTCATATATTTTACTAATTACCTTCTCTTTTCAATAGTAGATGTCTCTTGTAGTTGTATTAGAACCATTTGTGGATATATAGTGAGCAGACCACCATTTTGTTATAATATTATCATATTGTGTTTGTGTGCTTTGATTGATCATACATGCTCTTTTGATGTGATTATTTTAGGATAGTTTTGGTGACTTGTGTGAATTGTGTGAATTGTGTGAATTTAGTGTTTGTTTGTTTGTTTTTGTTGGAGTTTTGTTGCTAGCATGAGCATATGTGTAGTGTTCCCCTTAGACCTATTTCTGTCTATATCTCACCTTTGCATTAGTGGTTGCTTGAGTAGTGATTTGAGTCTCCTAAGGTGTTTCGCCTACTTAGGGACAATTGCTTCTTCATCAACCACCACCGCCACTTCTGGATACCCTTTGCCCACTATACATTTCCACCCCAACTTAACCCAATTTTGTTTGAGCTTGTTTGAGTTGTGGATTGTGTCTCCTAAGGAGTTTCGGCTACTTAGGGACCGTACCTTCAACCCGACACCGTGTATATCCCATCATACCCTTCCACCACCATAACCCATTTTGACCGGGTTTCCACCATTAATTCCACAACCACCATTGCTTTTCCGCTACGACGATTTTACATTTGACATTTGAGATTTTGAGTTGTGGTTTTTCTGTTTCCTAAGGTGTCTTGGCTAATTAGGAATGGTTCTACATCAAGAACACTGCATCTCATCATCGTTGCGATATCGTCATCGACATTGACCATTTCACCTTTGACACCACTGTAAGCAAGGGATGGTAAATTCAACGACATCATTGTATATTGCCCCTTGCCATTGTATTGTCAACCCCTTGCCCATTTTGTGTCACTTGCCTATCGAGACTAGCCTTTGAGTATTGCCGGCAACGTTACTTGTGCACATTAGTGATCATTGACCCGTGCTTCCATTGCATACATACCATATCATCATGGTATCATCAAATCGTCTCTTATGTCACAAGATTGTTCCCGCATATACACAATTGCTATCTTGGTTAGTGCATTTTGCATACGTGGCCAACAAAAAGAGCTCAAAAGAGAAAAGAGCCAAAAATCTTTTAAGCAAAAGAGCCACAAAGAAGCTTGTAGGCAAGAAGACTTAGCATTACAAAATATCATATCATACTCGATCATCTTGGATCATCTTGTGCTAAAGCACTGGAACATCAGACATAAATAGCATACTTGTGATAGGAAGTCGCTACATTTTCTCTCATATAGGTAGTGCACAAGTTTGTATCCGCCCATTTTGTGTCACTTGCCTATCGAGACTAGCCTTTGAGTATTGCCGGCAATGTTACTTGTGCACATTAGTGATCATTGACCCGTGCTTCCATTGCATACATACCATATCATCATGGTATCGTCAAATCGTCTCTTGTGTCACAAGATTGTTCCCGCATATACACTTGTGATAGCAAGAGCCATATCATAGTATCATAGTGCATCACAATATATCATATGGTATCATACTCGATCATCTTGTGCTAAAGCACCGGAACATCATACATACATAGCATACTTGTGATAGGAAGTCGCTACATTTTCTCTCATATAGGTAGTGCACAAGCTTGTATCCGCCTGTTGAGCAATCGGCTAGCGTCTCTCTAGTGTTGTGCATAAGAGAATTTTCCATGGATTCCACATTTTTCGCTCAATCCTTGGTTGCACAACCACATTTATCCATCCGTGCGTGTGTTGCCGTGTGCATTTTTTGCTATTGTTCTACTTGTTACATTTGTGAATTTGTGAATCTCTTTCAACATTACTGACTATTGCTAACATTTCCATCAAATTTTGTGCCACTATCCTAACCAAGCTACTCCATAAGCCTTATTGTGTAGGTGAAAGAATTGATGAGAATCGGTACCAATTGTGCTATTTCCTTGATACATTTTTGAGTGATCATCGATCCATTCTCAACATCGGGTAAGGTACATTGGTCTAGTTCTTCTATTTCTCCCACTCACCACTACTCGAGTCTTGTGATGGATAGGCAAATCATTTCGTCTCCGGTCTTTGACAACGACGGCATGAACAACTACTTCAACACATCCATGGAACAAGCCGTCGAAGCTTTCAAGGCCAACATGAAAACTAAAGTGGAAGAGGTGTGTGCCTTGATGATCACTCGAACATTTTCCCCTTCGTCGTCTTCACGAAGTCAACGATAAAGTCACAAGTCTTCGGAGCGCAAACACAATGCAAGCGCAAGTCGTCCACGTCCACACCGCCATGGTGACCATCAACATAGTCATCAAGGGCAAGTCACCTCCAGGTATCATGTGCATGAAGACGACAAACGACATCTTCTACGAGCTCGAGCATGACAACAATGCCATCATCATGAAGATGATCACCAGGCGCAAACCTACAAGTCCAAACAAGCTATACTCCATGACAAGGCCAAGCTTTATGACCAAAAGAGAAGACCGCGAGAAAAGCACCACCAAGAAGGAGCTACGGCTACAACCACCACTTCGGCATCTTCGCCAAGTGTTCTCAAGCCATCTTCGCCTTTGGATGTACGACATCTTTGCCTACTTCCCGTGAGTTTGCCTACATCGACATCTTCAACACCGTGGCAAGGGCAACACTTCCATCATCGGAAGCCCCTCACATCATATGAGCCTTCTACAACAAGACGGCAACAAGATGGTCGAGGAAGGGCCATCCCCTTCGACTAAGGCGACAAGCATGAACCCCTTCAACAACATGAAGACGGCACCCCAACATGTCTCCAACTTTGAGTCAAGCTACGCGAGCGCACATGAGACCTTCTCTTTGATCTCGGAGGAGAGTGATGTTTTGCCACATCCTACAGCATTCATCTTTGGAGGCGTTATGGATGAGGAGGTTGAGCATGGGACTATCCCTTCAACCAAGGCAACGATAGGAGTTGAGCATGGAGACATGACACTTACATCTCTCCGACACCTACATATCATGAGATGCCCCAATTTCCATGTGATGAGAACTATCGGTGTGAAAACCGGTAGATCTTGGGGTAGTGGAATGCCCAAATTCCCATCTTTGATCTTGAGGATTTCCAAGCTAAATCTGAAGATTTCACACGTCGGGTATCCGAGGAGCCCGTTAAGTCTTCGGCCTTTATCAATGCCTTGTTATTTTTATGCCACACCTAGGGTTTGAAGTGTTTCCCATGCGGCTCTGTCCTCTTGCGTCCGAGCTCCAACGTCGGACTCCATCCAACCTCCAACGCCGGACTATATCCAAGCTCCAATGACGGACTATATCCAAGCTCCAACACCGGACTGTATCCGAGCTCCAACGCTGGACTATGTCCAAGCTCCAACACCGGACTATATCCGAGATGTCATAGAGCACCTTGGTTCAAAAAAGTCGAAGGAGTTTAGCTGAGCTCAATGCCGGAAATGCCCTCTAAGGAGCTAGCCACTTGCATCCGAGCTATATGCTGAACTACTTCCGAGGTGGTTCAGCACCTCGGTCATGGGATGATTGTTTACGGATTTCATTTCCGACGCTGGTAAATTTATTTGCTGACGAGATGTATTGCCAGTAGCCCACAAGGTATCTATCGGACAAAAATCCGAGATGCACCTGAAGGAAAATATGAAACCACTGATCCTAGTAGCTCCTGAGACTCAGGTTGTGAAATCGGCCTGAGGATGAACTCCGAGCTCGGCAGCATACATAGGAATTGAAACGCAGTGTATTATATTAGAGGTAATAGTGATCGGCGGACGGGCCCCTGAGAGAGGGTCGTGAGAAGTCGTCGTGATATATAAAATTGATGTCGGATAAGTCCCAGATGGTACTTATTATTGTCCGAAGACACGCTTGTCCATAGTTCGGTCATGCCGAACACTGAGCACTTTAAATTTTCTTCATTGAATAGGCAATGCAGTAGCCACCGAGCCACTGGTCGGGTGGCAACACCAGATCAGGGGATCGATGTGCCCTTTAAATCTTTATAAATATTGAGTGTGAAGCCCAGTAGCCCCCGAGCCTTAATGTGGGCATGGGTGGCTGAATTAAGGATGGATATCTGTTTGACAGAAAAATTTGTTGTGTTTAACACAAACTTCTCAAAAAGATAATAAAGACCTCTTAAAGGAGCTAGAGCCAGCGAAAGCTGGGCTCGCCAAGGTCGGCCCCAAGGGGCTTAATATATAGGAAATCGATGCCACTTGGGAATTATGAGAGCGTTATGTAAGTTGCTCGGTTGTTTCAGCGAGATTGTGCCCCTTGCTCTTTAAAAGATGGGCTGCAACTTTACTCGCAATTTATGATCCTATGTATCCAAGTGTTTTTACGTCATTAATGCTCGGATCCGCATTGTACAAAACTTTGTTGACCGATCATCGACTTCAACCTCCTCAGCCAGTAGCCGGGGAGTGTTTTCCCTACTTTATAGAGCCTTTATAAGGGCAAAGATTTACGGCAAACAAGGCAATCCGGTCATACAGTGGCTTTATAATGATAATTATGAAAGCCAGTGCTTGGCCAAAATCTTAAGTCAAATCGATGCATATTTATGGCTTTATAATGATAATTATGAAAGCCAGTGCTTGTATAACAAATACAAACGCTATTTATTTTGACTCCATTGCGACCGTTTATCATTTGAAAGTGGCCCATCGCCGGCTTCCACCCCTTTATAGATACTACATAGTGTGTTACTGCAATAACAAAACAACACTTAGCTGGCGTCTCGCTGCCCGAAGGCGGTTGTGTTAGCGGAAACAGGGCAATCAGATATGCAGGCTTTATAACTTTCACTTAGTCATAGGAGCTTAAAGTTACAGAGGCTAGCTATGAGCCCCAGATTAGTGTTCACACCGACCATAGTCTAGCCATTAACACCTCCGCCAATGTTATGAAAGTCATGTCGTTTAACACGGGGTGACCTCCATCGATCTTATAGTTTAACACAGTCATCGGAACGCTGACCAGTTTACGCTCATTGTGCCATTTAGTTTTCTGCTTTCTCCACTAAGGCGCTTAACCATTCGAGCTGGAAGCACAATCACAGTGGTTCTCCCTTTACACACCTAGCCGAGAAAAGCGAAACATAGGGGGTAATCATAGGAGCCGGGCAATCCAACTATTGACCGAAGACACAATTCGAAACTGATGCATATAAAGCAATATCCGAGAACGTGTTGCCGAAGACTCCTTGGAGTACCTTGGCTTTTGGTGGGTTCGGCTGTAGTCCAGGCCCCCGTTAATATTGCCAATGCTTTAAAGGTGTCTGGCATTCCACTGCTCGGGAACTAGTCCCAACGTCGCCTGTATATTTGTCAACACCAAGGTGTAGTTCGGCGGGAAAGATGCTGAGTTGCGGGTCAGAAGAGATCTTCCGAGCTGAATTATAATGTTGGGCACCTCGGTCATGAGCATGACCTGCTTCCTGAAACAAAAACATACAAATAGCTAAAAAGTGCCATAAGCTCGAAAAGCCAAAAAACTTAGGTAAAAGCCTGACGTCCAAACTAAATCAAGATTTTTGTGCCAATCTGAACATTGGTCTTAATTTTCTTTTGCTTTTATCGTGCATTAATATGGCTTATCCGATCTCAAGGCTTCAAGCGGGTCAGCCTTCGGCTTCAACCTCTCTATCCCGAAGGCGGAGTGTTTCTCAAAGGCCAGTTTAGCAAACTAAACTCGAGCGGCTTTAGAGAGAAACCAGGCTATCCGGCTATTTACCGCACACTCAAGCCGAAAAAGGAGTGATAGAAAAAGATTATGCAACGACCAAGAAGAAAATACATTTACTATAAAATGACTCATATAATTTTTAAGAGCCCCCAGTTAACATGGGTAAAGGGAGTTTCTTTAACAAACAACGTATGTGAGCATGGTCGAACCGAACACAAATTAAAAATTTAAAACTTTGAGCATGAAAGCAACTTAGCTGGTTAATGTGTTCAGCATTGATGACGCCGTCTGAGCTTGATGCGGGACAAGGTTCCAGCCCCCAGTTTGGTCCTGAGGTGGCCGAGCAAAGAGCTCTGCAATATGAAGAGGTGAAGCCACCAGTCTAGCCGAGGTGTGGCGGATGACGCCGGAGTCTCCGGCTGAGTAGGTTGATGAAGCGAACGACGCGGGGTTGCCAACACAGGGCAGCACACCAAGGCGACGACACAATTATGTCGATGGATGACGAACGACAACGTCGGCACGCCAAGGTGACAGCATGGCCTGGTCTGAACAAATCGCCTGCACACATAAAATAGTGCAAGCCAGAAATAATAACAATAATATGCTTAAAAAATTCTGCTACTTTAATTAATTTAGGTGAAGTAAATAATTAAAGAAATATGGCCTGAATGCAGACGTGACGGAGCAGGCCGGTAAGGTGATGTTGCAGCCAGCATGTCAGCCGATGTGTCGAAGTTGGTCAGCTGGTGACGCTGAAGTCACCGAAGCATGTTGATGAAGAAATAGCAGAACCCTCGATCCAGCCGAGGTGTCGAAGCCTCCATGTCAGCCGATGAGTCGAAGTAGGTCGGCTGGTGACGCTGAAGTCACTGGAATTTTTTTTATGAAGATATGGTGAAGCCCCCCGTCTAGCCGAGGTGATGGAGCAGGTCGGTTAGGAGACGTTGCAGCTGCCATGTCAGCCAAGGTGTTGAAGCACCTCGGCGTGGTGGACATTGGCTTGAAGAAACAATAGTGCGGCCATGGCGACGCAGGTCGTTACTTGTGACACAATCAATGCCGGCTTGATGAAGTGACCATGCGGTGATGCTGGTGTGCCCGCTCCGTGTAATCCACGGGGCGGCGATGTTGGTGATGACTAATCCTTTGTGATTCTGAACTCTTGTTCGGCTTGCCGAGATGATTCTCCAAAGAAGTTGAGCTCGGCTCGATGAAGTGACGACCCGTCTAGCGAGGGTCTATAGTCGTACAACAATATTGCCAAACTGGTTTGACACCAGCTTGATGGTGAAGAGTACCTCAGAGAAAGCTTAAAATTTTATGGGCACATGTATAAGAACAACGCACAATACCCTAGAAGAAAATTCTTCAAAAAGGTTGTCCAACACCCCGTTCATGAAGAAAGATGAATTCGAGCCGGATCTGTATTCGCGCAGGAAACATATTGGAAAATTGATCCACTCATCGAAAGGTTCCCGGAGTTTGGACCGTCGGATCGAGCAGAAATTTTGAGGGGTGGCAAATATAGGAATTCTAAAGCGGATGAATGATTGGATCTTTCAAAGGACCTTCGAGCTGGGCTCTAGAGACCATGCCCTAAACTCGTCCTGATTCCCATCCAGATTTGACATGGTTCCGGTATATCGTAGATCGTCGAAGATTTCTCCATCGGAACGCGACGAGATTTTGCATGGATGTTGTAGACTTAATTCCTCACAATTCCACCGAAGCAATCGTTAAAGCGACACTTGAGGAGGTGGTGGCAGCGGATACAAGTTTTTTGTCCAGAAAAACAGCACGATCGCTCAAGGGCAATGTTGACGTTGAGCCCCTTAGCTCCATGGATGATTCCTCCATGATCTTGAGAGAGATCGGAGTTGATGTTGATGAAGGTCATCGTCCGAACATGAGATCTGATGCGGAGTGCAGTCCTCGGTCGAGCCAAGGTGACCAGTCGAGCCGGCGACGAAGATGCCGACGTCGCAGTTAATCTGCAGACAAGCCATTGATCCTTTGTTGATCTCACAGTGGAACTCTCAATGAAAGCACCACTGCCAGTGTCAAAACCGGCAAATCTCGGGGTAGGGGTCCTGAGCCATGGATCATAGATCGATGGGTAATAGGAGACAAGGGACACGATGTTTACCCAGGTTCGGGCCCTCTTAATGGAGGCAATACCCTACTTCCTGCTTGATTTATCTTGATGAATATAGAGATTACAAGAGTTGATCTACCTCGAGATCATATATTGTGGTCTAAAACCTAAGGGTATGATGAATAATATCATAATGATCTAGCCTGTCACTATCGACTAGCCTAGCCTCTGCTTATATAATGTACCAGAGGCCTAGGATAACAAGAGTCCTAGTCGAATACGCCGGTGGGGAGGAGTCCTTGACTTGATCACCAAGTCTTGTGGAATCTTCCTTGTGTATACATCGGTTGTCCGAACTGGCCCATGAGTGAATGGCCATGGGGGTCCTTGGCCAATCCAACTGATCGGGAGACGATGTGGTGAGTACGCCCTAATCCAGGACACCGTCAAGAACCACCACCACATGAGTGACATGAGTGACTCCACCATATGTGACATTGAGTGCATTTCCTATGAGAGGATGAGTGTGACCACCACTAGCCCCACACAAGAGAGCATGCCACACATCTTATGTGAGGTTAAGAGTCATCTGAGTGACTCCACCAACCATATGAGTGAGAACATCCAAGCGGAGTGAGTGAGCCACAACACTTAGTGAGTGAGGTAGTTGATAGGGCATGTGAGGCCACTATGATTTCTAACGACTTAACCTCTACGTCGAGTGCATTTTCTTCTTTGGTGTTAGATCTCCGACAAGATGAAGCGCCAATCCTCGACGAGTCCATCCTTCCAATGGGAAAACCTGTGACGCCCCCGATTTGTCCGTACACTAATCATGCACGCAAATGTGTACGACCAAGATCAGGGACTAACTAGAAGATATCACAACACAACTCTAGACACAAATTAAAATAATACAAGATTTATATTACAAGCCATGGGCCTCGAGGGCTCGAATACAAAAGCTCGGTTACACAAGAGTCAGCGGAAGCAGTAATATCTGAGTACATACATAAGTTAAACAAGCTTGCCTTAAGAAGGCTAGCACAAACTTCCACGATCGAAGAGGCATGGCCTCCTGCCTGGGACTTCCTAACTACTACTCGAAGCCGAACTCCATGTAGAAACATCCTCGGGAACCTCTGTCTCCTAGACTCCACCACCTGGTTGCATCATCCGAGAAGAAAGGAAAAAAGGGGGACAAGGGGGAGCAAAGCAACCGTGAGTACTCATCCAAAGTACTTGCAAGCAAGGATCTACACAACATATGCAATGGTATCTATGTAAAGGGGTAATATCTGTGGACTAAACTGCAGAATGCCAGAATAAGAGGGGGATAGCTAATCCAATCGAAGACTATGCTTCTTGCAGCCTCCATCTTGCAGCAGTAGAAGAGAGTAGCTGGAAAGTAACAAGTATCATCGCTTCTCGCACCCTCCATCTTGCAGCAGTAGAATAGAATAGATGGTAAGTTCACCAAGTAACATCGTATAGCATAATCCTACCCGGCGATCCTCCCGCACATCACCCTGTGAGAGAGCAACCACCCAGTTATATCTGGAACTCATCTGGGTGTGTTTTATTAAGTATCCGGTTCTAGTTGTCATGAGGTCGGAGTACAACTCCGGGTCGTCCTTTTACCGAGGGACACGACTATTCGAATAGATTAACTTCCCTGCAGGGGTGCACCACATAACCCAGCACGCTCGATCCCATTTGGCCGGACACACTTTCCAGGGTCATGCCCGGCCTCGGAAGATCAACACGTCGCAGCCCTACCTAAGCACAGCAGAGAGGTCAGCACGCCGGTCTAAGTCCTAGGCGCGCAGGGGTCTGGGCCCATCACCCAACGCACACCTGCACGTTGCGTACGCGGCCGGTGAGCAGACCTAGCGACCTCCATTACTAAGGAAGTTACGTTACGCGGTCCAACCCGGTACGCACCGCTCAGTCGCTGACGTCAAGAAGGCTTCGGCTGATACCACGACGTCGAGAGACAATAACTATTCCCATGTAGCTGGTTAGTGCGTATAGGCCAGCGGCCAGACTCAGATCAAATATCCAAACTCGTTAAGCGTGTTATTATGAAATCACCACGGACAACGACCAGGGCCAGGCCACCTCTCCACTTGGTGTCTCAACCTGCCCTGTCGCTCCGCCACAAAGATCCACTCGGGGGGCCATCGGGAACTCAGGCCCATCACTACCTGGATGGAGCCACCTGTCCTTTCAGCCCCCATATCGAATCACTTGCGGGTACTCAATGATCCGACCCGACTTTAGTCACATCATGTGTCATGTAAGATGTATATAGAATATACCCGTGATCGCTACCCGAGGTGATCACGGCCCGATAGTATAGCATGGCAGACGGACAAGGATGTGGGGCCACTGATGGATACTAGCATCCTATACTAAGCATTAGGATAACAGGCAAAGGTATCAACAATGGCAGCAACAATGATAGGCTATGCAGCAGAATAGGAGTTATCGAATCATCAACAGTAGCAAATCTAATGCAAGAATAAGAGAGAAGAGAATCGGCGATATCTGGTGATCAAGGGGGGGGGTTGGCTTGCCTTGTTGCTCTGGCAAGAAGGAGGGGTCGTCGTCGACGCAGTCGATCACCGTGGCACTGTCAGCGGTCTCAGTCCTGATGTCTATCGGAGAGAAGAGGGGGAAGAAACAATAAATATAAAGCAAGCATCGCACCAAAAAGCATAACATGGAAATACGCCATGCTACGTGTGACCTAACGTGGTATCGGGTGCTAGTGGCGAAGGGGAGAAACATCCGGGAAAGTATTCCTGGTGTTTGACATTTTCGCACAAACGGACCGGAGGGGGAAAGTTGCATGTTCGATGTGCTAGGGACGTGTGGCTGACAAACGGACCGCGTAATCGGATTCGTCTCGTCATTCTGAGCAACTTTCATGTACAAAGTATTTTCATCCGAGTTACGAATTAATTTATATTAATTTTAAAAGTTTTAAATCATTTTCTAAATTATTAATATTAAATTAATTCGAAATTATAAATATTACATCAGCATGACGTCAGCAGTCAACAGAGGGGTTGACTCGGTCAAGGTGACGTGTGGATCCCGCATGTCATTGACTGTCTAATTAATTAACAGTTTAATTAGTTAAACAATAATTAGATTAATATAATCAAGTTAATTAAGGTAATTAATTAATTAAGTTAATTAATTAATTAGTTTTTTTTAAATTTTTTTATTATTTTTTAAATCCTTTTTTTAACATTCCAGGGGATGGCCCCAGTTGTCATTGGGACAGGGGGCTTAGCGGGCGTGCGGGCTACGGACGCTAGGCGCGCGAGCGCGACCCGATTGGGCGCACGCCCAGGGGCACGCGGGCGTGGGCGTCGGCGGCCTGGGGCCAGCGCGCGCACGGGAGGTGTTCGGGCGGCGCATGGGCACCGATGGGGGAGCGGGACGGCAGGGCGTGGGGTCCCCGAGCGGCGCAGTAGGGAAGCAACGGCACGGGTGCGCGGTGCACGAGCAGAACCAGCGGATGATGCGAATTGGGAGCAGCAACTGGGAATGGCGAGCACGCGCAGGGTAAGCGGGCGCGGCCTCGGCGCAAATTCGGAGATGGGGAGAGGGGCGGCCGCTCACATCGTTGCAGGGGAGGCTCGTGGAGGCCGGCGATGGTCGGAGGCGAGCGGCGGCAGGGCGAAGGTGGTGGCCCTCGGGCCTGGGCGTGCTTGAGGTTGGGAGGAGACGAGATGTCCCGAGGCGATGGCTTGCTGGTGCGGAGAGGCGGGCGCACGGGGGCCTCCACGTCCGTCGGATGGCGGGTCGGGCGCCGCGTCAGGGCGCCAAGATCGGGAGGTGAAGAAGGGGACCAGGGGAGGACGAGGTGGACGACTGTGGGGTGGTGCCGGCGAGGGGAGCCCCGGTCGACGGCGGCGGAGCCGCCGCCCCTCGATCTGGATCGGGTCAAGGGGACAGAGGAGCGTGGGAGGGTGGGGGGGGAGTGGGTGGAGCGGGGCTAGGGTTCGGTTGCGCGTGGGGGTTAAGGGGAGCTGGGAGGGCCAGTGGGGCCGATCTAGTGGGCGGG
>LR738711.1:423636759-423816905 GCA_902687465.1 Secale cereale
GGGGGGGGCGTGGTGGAGACGCAGCGCTCTAGCCCATCAAGGTTTCCATAGGGCGAAAGCAGCTACGCGCGTATGAGTGTACAAAGGTCCGAATCCTCTCTAAGGTTGCCACGACCCTCTTTTTATAGATCAAGGGGTCACCACAATGGTAAATCAGTTATTGCGTACTGATTTGATAGCAAATAGTGCTATCATACCTTACTCTGTAGACAAGACAAGGCGGATTGAATGCGCCGCTCAGTGTCACATCATAGCGTAGCTCGGCAAGCCTTGTCGGGCCGTTCGGCCACCTCTCGCCTGCCTGCGTGACACGTCTCTGGACGAGTGTCATTTGGAGGTTGTTTCCTTCAGAAGTGGCTGCCATGTGCCAAATTACGGCCACTTACTGATACGTCCATTTTGCATCATGCTTTTATGTTGATGTTTATTGCATTATGGTCTATTATTACACATTATGTTACAATACTTATGCCTTTTCTCTCTTATTTCACAAGGTTTACATGAAGAGGGAGAATGCTGACAGCTGGAATTCTGGGCTGGAAAAGGAGCAAACATTGGAGACCTATTCTGCACAACTCAAAAAGCCCTGAAACTCCACGAAAGTCGGTTTTGGAAAATATAAAAAATATCTGGCAAAAGAAGTACAGGATGGGGCCACCCACCGTCCACGAGGGTGGGGGGCGCGCCCTACCCCCCTGGACACGCCCCTGCCTCGTAGTCCACCCGACAGCCCCCGATGCCCATTCTTTGCTATATGAGGTGTTTTGACCTGGAAAAAAACATAAGGAGGCTTTCGGAACGAAGCGCCGCCATCTCGAGGCGGAACCTTGGCGGAACCAATCCAGGGCTCCGGCAGAGTTGTTTTGCCGGGGAAAATTCCCTCCGGGAGGGGGAAATCATCACTATCGTCATCACCAACAACTCTCCAATCTTGGGGAGGGTTATCTTCATCAACATCTTCACCAACACCATCTCCTCTCAAACCCTAGTTCACCACTTGTATCCAATCTTTGTATCAAAACCTCAGATTGGTACCCGTGGGTTGCTAGTAGTGTTGATTACTCCTTGTAGTTGATGCTAGTTGGTTTATCCGGTGGAAGATCATATGTTCAGATCCATTATGCATATTAATACCCCTCTGATTATGAACATGAATATGTTTTGTGAGTAGTTATGTTTGTTCATGAGGACATGGGAGAAGTCTTGCTATAAGTAGTCATGTGAATTTGGTATTCATTCGATATTTTGATAAGATGTATGTTTTCTTTCCTCTAGTGGTGTTATGTGAACATCGACTACATGACACTTCACCATTATTTGGGCCTAGAGGAAGGCATTGGGAAGTAATAATTAGTTGATAGGTTGCTAGAGTGACAGAATCTTTAACCCTAGTTTATGGGTTGCTTCGTAAGGGGCTGATTTGGATCCATATGTTTCATGCTATGGTTAGGTTTACCTTAATACTTCTTTTGTAGTTGTGTATGCTTGCAATATGGGTTAATCATAAGTGGGATGCTTGTCAAAGTAAGGGCATCACCCAAGCATCGGTCCACCCACATACCAAATTATCAAAGTAACGAACGCGAATCATATGAGCGTGATGAAAACAAGCTTGACGATAATTCCCATGTGTCCTCGGGAGCGCTTTTCCATATATAAGAGTTTGTCCAGGCTTGTACTTTGCTACAAAAAGGATTGAGCCATATTTCGCACCTTATTTACTTTAGTACTTGTTACTTGTTACCAATTACCTTATCAAAAACTATCTGTTACCGATAATTTCAGTGCTTGCAGAGAATACCTTACAGAAAACTGCCTATCATTTCCTTCTGCTCCTCGTTGGGTTCGACACTCTTTCTTATCAGAAGGACTACGATAGATCCCCTACACTTGTGGGTCATGAAGACTCTTTTCTGGCGCCGTTGCCGGGGAGTGAAGCGCCTTTGGTAAGTGGAATTCTATATAGTGTGCTGAAATTTACTGTCACTTGTTACTATGTATCATAATCCTTTGAGGGACTTGTTCGGGGTATCTTCACCCCGACCAGTAGAGCAAAGAGTTGCTTCTCAACCTACTGAACCTACTGAATTTTTTTTACTTTGAAATTCTTTCAGGTATGATAAAGAAACTGCTAGCTAATCCCTTTACAGGAGATGGAACATTGCATCCTGATTTGCACCTAATCTATGTGGATGAAGTTTGTGGATTATTTAAGCTTGCAGGTATGCCCGAGGATGTGATCAAGAAGAAGTTCTTCCCTTTATGTTTCAAGGGAGAGGCATTGACATGGTTTAGGCTATGCGATGATATTGGATAATGGAACTACAACCGGTTGAAATTGGAATTTCATCAGAAGTTTTATCCTATGCATCACGTTCATCGTGATCGTAATTATATATATAATTTTTTGCCTCGCAAAGGAGAAAGTATAGCTCAAGCTTGGAAGTGGCTTAAGTCAATGTTCTATTCATGCCCCAATCATGAGCTCTCAAGAGAAATGATTATTCAAAAAATTTATTCTTGGCTTTCTCTCAATAATCGCTCCATGCTCGATACTTCTTGCACTGGTTCTTTTATGATGAAGACTATTGAATTCAAATGGGATCTATTGAAAAGAATTAAATGAAACTCTGAAGATTGGGATCTCGACGAAGGTAAGGAGTCTGGTATAACACCTAAGTTTGATTGTGTTAAATCTTTTAGGGATACCGATGTTTTCCGTGAATTTAGCACTAAATATGGACTTGACTCTGAGATAGTAGCTTCTTTCTGTGAATCATTTGCTACTCATATTGATCTCCCTAAGGAAAAGTGGTTTAAATTTCATCCTCCCATTGAAGTAAAAGTAGTTGAACCTGTTTGAGTTGAAGAAAAGACTATCATTTATAATGTTGATCCTATTGTTCCTACTGCTTACATCGAGAAACCACCCTTCCCTGTTAGAATAAAGGATCATGCTAAAGCTTCAATTGTGGTTCGTAAGAGTAATACTAGAACACCTACACCCTCTGAGCAAATTAAAGTTGAACCTAGTATTGCTATTGTTAAGGATCTCTTGGTTGATGATATTGATGGGCATGTTATTTACCTTTGTGATGAAGCTGCTAGAATTGCTAGACCTGATACTAAGAATAAACATAGACCTGTTGTAGGCATGCCTGTTATTTCTGTTAAAGTAGGAGATCATTGCTATCATGGCTTATGTGACATGGGTGCTAGTGCTAGTGCAATACCCCATTCCTTATATGAAGAAATTATGCACGATATTGCACCTGCTGAGCTAGAAGGTATCGATGTTACTATTAAGCTTGCCAATAGAGACACTATTTCACCAGTTGGGATTGTTAGAGATGTTGAAGTCTTGTGTGGGAAAGTCAAATACCTTGCTGATTTTCTTGTTCTTGGTTCCCCACAATATGATTTTTGCCCCATTATATTTGGTAGACCCTTCTTGAATACTGTTAATGCTAAGATAGATTGCGAAAATGACAATGTTACTGTTGGTTTAGGGGATATGTCTCATGATTTTAACTTTGCTAAATTCCGTAGGCAACCCCGTGATAAAGAATTGCCTAGTAAGGATGAAATTATTGGTCTTGCTTCTATTACTGTGCTTCCTAATGATCCTTTAGAACAATACCTGCTAGACCATGGGAATGATATGTATATGAATGAGAGAAGGGAAATAGATGAAATATTCTTTAAACCCGGACCCTTATTGAAACACAACTTGCCTGTTCAAATTTTAGGGGATCCTCCTGCACCCAAGGGTGATCCCGTGTTTGAACTCAAACCATTACCTGATACTCTTAAGTATGCGTAACTTGGTGAAAAGAAGATATATCATGTTCTTATTAGTGCTAACCTTTCAGAGCTGGAAGAAGAGAAATTATTGAAAACTCTGAAGACGCACCGTGCTGCTATTGGATATGGGCATTAGTCCCACTCTATGACAACACAAAATAAAATTGGAGAAGGACGCTAAACCGGTTGTTGATCACCAACGACGGTTAAATCCTAAGATGAAAGAAGTGGTAAGGAAGGAAATACTAAAGCTTCTAGAGGCAGGTATAAGTTATCGAGTTGCTAATAGTCAGTGGGTAAGTCCTGTCCATTGTGTCCCTAAGAAGGGAGGTATTACTGTTGTTCCTAATGATAAAGGTGAATTGATCCCACAAAGAATTGTTACATGTTATAGGATGGTAATTGATTTCTGCAAATTAAATAAAGCTACTAAGAAAGATCATTACCCGCTACCTTTTATTGATCAAATGCTATAAAGTTTATCCAAACACACTCATTTTTTCTTTCTAGATGGCTATTCTGGTTTCTCTCAAATACATGTGTCAAAAGAGGATCAAGAAAAGGCCACTTTTACTTGCCCTTTCGGTACTTTTGCTTATAGACGTATGCCTTTTGGTTTATGTAATGCACCTGCACCCTTTCAAAGATGCATGATGGCTATATTCTCTGATTTCTGTGAAAAGTTTGTTGAGGTTTTCATGGATGATTTTTTCGTTTATGGAACTTCTTTTGATGATTGCTTAAGCAACCTTGATCGAGTTTTGCAGAGATGTGAAGAAACT
Organism: Secale cereale; assembly: GCA_902687465.1. Lineage (NCBI taxonomy): Eukaryota > Viridiplantae > Streptophyta > Magnoliopsida > Poales > Poaceae > Secale > Secale cereale. Next base: position 423,641,346 of record LR738711.1, read on the forward strand.
AATCTTATCTTCAATTGGGTAAAGTGCCACTTTATGGTTAATGAAGGTATTGTCTTGGGGCATAAAATTTCTGAAAGAGGTATTGAAGTTGATAAAGCTAAAGTTGATGCTATTGAGAAGATGCCGTGTCCCAAGGACATCAAAGGTATAAGGAGTTTCCTTGGTCATGCAGATTTTTATAGGAGGTTCATTAAGGACTTCTCAAAAATCTCTAGGTCTCTGACTAACCTCTTACAACAAGATGTTCCTTTTGTCATTAATGATGATTGTGTAGAAGCATTTGAAATACTTCAGAAAGCATTGATTTCTGTACCAATTGTCCAGCCACCTTACTGGAATTTACCCTTTGAAATTATCTGCGATGCTAGTGATTATGTTGTAGGTGCTATTCTAGGACAAAGAGTTGATAAGAAATTGAATGTTATCCAGTATGCTAGTATAACCCTAGACAGTGCCCAGAGAAATTATGCTACTACCGAAAAAGAATTTTTAGCAGTTGTATCTGCTTGTGATAAGTTCAGACCTTATATTGTTGATTCTAAAGTAATTGTTCACACTGATCATGCTGCTATTAAATATCTTATGGAAAAGTAAGACGCTAAGCCTCGACTTATTAGATGGGTTCTCTTGCTACAATAATTTGATTTGCATATTATTGATAGAAAGGGAGCTGAGAACCCCGTTGCAGACAATCTATCTATGTTAGAGAATATTGTTGATGACCCACTACCTATTGATGATAGCTTCCCTGATGAAAAATTAGCTGTCATAAATGCTTCTCGTACTGCTCCATGGTATGCTGATTATGCTAATTACATTGTTGCTAAATTTATACCACCTACTTTCACATACCAGCAAAAGAAAAAGTTCTTCTATGATTTAAGACATTATTTCTGGGATGACCCACACATTTATAAAGAAGGAGTAGATGGTATTATTAGACGTTGTGTACCTGAGCATGAACAGGAACATATTCTACGCAAGTGTCACTCCGAGGCTTATGGAGGACACCACGCTGGAGATAGAACTGCACATAAGGTATTGCAATCTGGTTTTTATTGGCCTACTCTCTTCAAGGATGCCCGTAAGTTTGTCTTATCTTGTGATGAATGTCAAAGAATTGGTAATATCAGTAGACGTCAAGAAATGCCTATGAATTATTCACTTGTTATTGAGCCATTTGATGTTTGGGGCTTTTATTATATGGGACCGTTCCCTTACTCTAATGGGTATACACATATTTTAGTTGCCGTTGATTACGTTACTAAGTGGGTAGAAGCTATTCCAACTAGTAGTGCTGATCATAACACTTCTATTAAGATGCCTAGAGAAGTTATTTTTCTGAGGTTTGGAGTCCCTAGATCCTTAATGACTGATGGTGGTTCACACTTTATTCATGGTGCTTTCCGTAAAATGCTTGCTAAGTATGATGTCAATCATAGAATTGCATCCCCTTACCACCCACAGTCTAGTGGTCAAGTAGAACTAAGTAACAGAGAGCTGAAATTAATTTTGCAAAAGACTGTTAATAGATCTAGAAAGAACTGGTCCAAGAAACTTGATGATGCATTATGGGCCTATACAACTGCATATAAAAATCCTATGGGTATGTCTCCGTATAAACTCGTTTATGGAAAAGCATGTCACTTACCTCTTGAACTAGAACATAAGGCATACTGGGCTATTAAAGAGCTCAGTTATGATTTCAAACCTGCCAGTGAGAAGAGGTTATTTGACATTAGCTCGCTAGATGAATGGAGAACCCATGCCTACGAAAACGCCAAACTATTTAAAGAAAAAGTTAAAAGATGGCATGACAAAAGGATACAAAAGCGTGAGTTTAACATAGGTGATTATGTCTTGCTATACAACTCTCCCTTAAGATTTTTTGCAGGCAAATTTCTCTCTAAATGGGAAGGTCCTTACGTTATCGAGGAGGTCTATCGATCCGGTGCCATAAAAATCAATAACTTCAAAGGCACAAATCCAAAGGTGGTGAACGACCAAAGAATCAAACATTATATCTCAGGTAATCCCATAAATGTTGAAACCAATGTTATTGAAACCGTAACCCCGAAGGAATACATAAGGGACATAATACGTCCATTTTGCATCATGCTTACATGTTGATATTTATCGCATTATGGGATGTTATTACATGTTTTGTCACAATACTTATGCATTTTCTCTCTTATTTTACAAGGTTTACATGAAGAGGGAGAATGCCGACAACTAGAATTCTGGGCTGGAAAAGTAGCAAACTCTGGAAACCTATTCTGCACAACTCAAAAAGCCCTGAAACTTCACAGGACTCCGTTTCAAAAAATATAAAAAATATCTGGCAAAAGAAGATCACCAGGGGGGCCACCTGCTGTCCACGAGGGTGGGGGGCGCGCCCCACCTCTCTGGGCGCGTCCCCTGTCTCGTGGGTCCCCCGAAGGCCCCCCGATGCCCATCTTCTCCTATATGAGGCGTTTTAATCTGGAAAAAATCATAAGGAGGCTTTCAGGACCAGACGCCACCTTCTCGAGGCGGAACCTTGGCGGAAACCAATCTAGGGCTTCGGCAGAGCTGTTCTGCCGGGGATACTTCCCTCCGGGAAGGGGAAATTGTCACCGCCGTCATCACCAACAACTCTCCCATCTTGGGGAGGGTTATATTCATCAACATCTTCACCAACATCATCTCCTCTCAAACCCTAGTTCATCTCTTGTATCCAATCTTTGTACCCAAACCTTAGATTGGTACCTGTGGGTTGCTAGTAGTGTTGATTCCTCCTTGTAGTTGATGCTAGTTGGTTTATTTGGTGGAAGATCATATGTTCAGATCCATTATGCATATTAAAACCCCTCTGATCATGAATAATATTATGTCTTGTGAGTAGTTACTTTTGTTCCTAAGGACATGGGAGAAGTCTTACTATTAGTAGTCATGTGAATTTGGTATTCATTCGATTTTTTGATGAGATGTATGTTGTCTCTCCTCTAGTGGTGTCATGTGAACGTTGACTACATGACACTTCACCATTATTTGGGCCTAGAGGAAGGCATTGGGAAGTAATAATTAGATGATGGGTTGCTAGAGTGACAGAAGCTTAAACCCTAGTTTATGCCTTGCTTCGTAAGGGGCTGATTTGGATCCACTTGTTTCATGCTATGGTTAGGTTTACCTTAATACTTCTTTTGTAGTTGCGGATGCTTGCATTAGAGGTTAATCATAAGTGGGAGGCTTGTCCAAGTAAGGAAAACACCCAAGCACCGTTCCACCCACATACCAAATTATCAAAGTACCGAACGCGAATCAGATGATCATGATGAAAACTAGCTTGACGATAATTCCCATGTGTCCTCGGGAGCGCTTTCATTCATATAAGAGTTTGTCCGGGCTTGTACTTTGCTACAAAAAGTGTTGGGCCATCTTGCTACACCTTATTTCCTTTTACTTTTTGTTACTTGCTACCAATTACCTTATCAGAAAACTATCTGTTACCTATAATTTCAGTGCTTGCAGACAATACCTTACTGAAAACTGCCTATCATTTCCTTCTGCTCCTCGTTGGGTTCGACACTCTTACTTATCGAAAGGACTATGATAGATCCCCTACACTTGTGGGTCATCAAGACTCTTTTCTGGCGCCGTTACCGGGGAGTGAAGCGCCTTTGGTAAGTGCAATTTGGTAAGGAAAAATTTATATATTGTGCTAAAATTTATTGTCACTTGTTACTATGGCTCATAATCCTTTGAGGGGCTTGTTCGGGGTATCTTCACCCCGACAAAAAGAGCAAATAGTTGCTCCTCAAACTACTGCATCTACTGAAAATGTTTGCTTTGAAATTCCTTCGGGTATGACAGAGAAACTGCTTGATTATCCTTTTACAGGAGACGGAACACTGCATCCCGATTTACATCTAATCTATGTGGATGAAGTATGTGGATTATTTAAGCTTACAGGAATGCCCGAGGATGTTATCAAGAAGAAGGTCTTCCCTTTATCTTTGAAGGGAGATGCATTGACATGGTTTAGGCTATGTGATGATATTGGATCATGGAACTATAATCGTCTAAAGTTGGAATTTCATTAGAAGTTCTACCCTATTCACCAGGTTCATCATGATTGTAATTATATTTATAATTTCTGGCCTCACGAAGGATAAAGCATCGCTCAAGCTTGGGGGAGGCTTAAGTCAATGTTATATTCATGCCCCAATCATGAGCTCTCAAGAGAAATGATTATTCAAAAAATTTATGCTCGGCTTTCTCTCGATAATCGCTCCATGCTCGATACTTCTTGTTCTGGTTCTTTTATGATGAAGACTATTGAATTCAAATGGGATTTATTGGAAAGAATTAAATGCAACTCTGAAGATTGGGATCTCGACGAAGGTAAGGAGTTAGGTATGACCCCTAAGTTTGATTGTGTTAAAGCTTTTATGGATACCGATGTTTTTCGTGAGTTTAGCTCTAAATATGGACTTGACTGTGAGATAGTAGCTTCTTTCTGTGAATCATTTGCTACTCATGTTGATCTTCCCAAGGAGAAATGGTTTAAATACCATCCCGCTATTGAAGTAAAAGTAGTTGAACCTGTTAAAGTTGAAGAAAAGACTATCACTTATAATGTTGATCCTATTGTTCCTACCGCTTATATTGAGAAACCACCTTTCCCTGTTAGGATTAAGGATCATGCTAAAGCTTCAACTGTAGTTCGTAAGAGTAATACTAGAACACCTACACCCCCTGAGCAAATTAAAGTTGAACCTAGTGTTGCTATGGTTAAAGATCTCTTGGTAGAAGATTTAGATGGGCATGTTATTTACCTCCAAGAGGAATCCGCTAGAATAGCCAAACCCAATGCTAGGAATAAACATAGACCTATTGTAGGCTTGCCTGTTATCTCTGTTAAGATAGGAGATCATTGCTATCATGGTTTATGTGATGTAGGTGCTAGTGCAAGCATTATCCCTCATACCTTATATCAAGAAATTATGCATGACATTGCACCTGTTGAGTTAGAAGGGATTGATGTTACTATTAAGCTTGCCAATAGAGACACTATTTCACCAGTTGGGATTGTTAGAGATGTTGAAGTCTTGTGTGGGAAGGTTAAATACCCTGCTGATTTTCTTATTCTTAGTTCCCCACAAGATGAATTTTGTCCCATTATATTTGGTAGACCCTTCTTGAATACTGTTAATGCTAAGATAGACTGCGTGAAAGATATTGTTACTGTTGGTTTTGGGGATATGTCTCATGATTTTAACTTTGCTAAATTCCGTAGACAACCCCTTGATAAAGAATTACCTAGTAAGGATGAAATTATTGGTCTTGCTTCTATTGATGTGCCTCCTAATGATCCTTTAGAACAATACCTGCTAGACCATGAAAATGATATGCATATGAATGAGAGAAGGGAAATAGATGAAATATTCTTTGATCAGGGACCCGTATTGAAAAACAACTTGCCTGTTGAAATCCTAGGGGATCCTCCTCCACCCAAGGGTGATCCCGTATTTGAACTTAAACCTTTACCTGATAATCTTAAGTATGTTTATCTTGATGAAAAGAAGATATATCCTCTTATTATTAGTGCTAATCTTTCAGAGCAGGAAGAAGAAAAACAATTGAAAACTCTGAAGAAGCACCGTGCTGCTATTGGATATACTCTGGATGATCTTAAGGGCATTAGTCCCACTTTATGCCAACACAAGATAAAGTTGGAAGAAAATGCTAAATCGGTTATTGATCATCAACGACGGTTGAATCCTAAGATGAAAGAAGTGGTAAGGAATGAAATACTAAAGCTTTTAGAGCCAGGTATTATCTATCCAGTTGCTGATAGCCAGTGGGTAAGTCCTGTCCATTGTGTCCCTAAGAAGGGAGGTATGACTATTGTTCCTAATGATAAAGATGAATTGATCCCGCAAAGAATAGTTACAGGTTATAGGATGGTAATTGATTTCCGCAAATTAAATAAAGCTACTAAGAAAGATCATTGCCCCTTGCCATTTACGGATCAAATGATAGAAAGGTTATCTAAACATACTCATTTTTGCTTTCTAGATGGTTATTCTGGTTTCTCTCAAATACCTGTGTCAAAAGGGGATCAAGAAAAGACCACTTTTACTTGTCCTTTCGGTACCTTTGCTTATAGATGTATGCCTTTTTGTTTATGTAATGCACCTGCTACCTTTCAAAGATGCATGATGGCTATATTCTCGTACTTTTGTGAAAAGATTGTTGAGGTTTTCATGCATGATTTTTCTGTTTATAGAACTTCTTTTGATGATTGCTTAAGCAACCTTGATCGAGTTTTGCAGAGATGTGAAGACACTAATCTTGTCTTGAATTGGGAGAACTGCCACTTTATGGTTAATGAAGGCATTGTCTTGGGACATAAAATTTATGAAAGAGGTATTGAAGTTGACAAGGCCAAAGTTGATGCTATTGAAAAGATGCCATGCCCCAAGGACATCAAAGGTATATGAAGTTTCCTTGGTCACACCGGGTTTTATAGGAGGTTCATAAAGGACTTCTCCAAAATCTCCAGGCCTCTGACTAATCTCTTACAAAAAGATATTCCTTTTGTCTTTGATGATGATTGTCTAGAGGCATTTGAAATACTTAAGAAAGCATTGATCTATGCACCCATTGTCCAGCCTCCTGACTGGAATTTACCCTTTGAGATTATGTGCGATGCTAGCGATTATGTTGTAGGTGCTGTTTTAGGGCAATGAGTTGATAAGAAATTAAATGTTATCCAATATGCTAGTAAAACTCTAGATAGTGCCTAGAAAAATTATGCTACCACTGAAAAAGAACTTTTAGCTGTTGTATTTGCTTGTGATAAGTTTAGGCCATACATTGTTGATTCCAAAATAACTATTCACACTGATCATGCTGCTATCAAATATCTTATGGAAAAGAAAGATGCTAAACCTAGACTTATTAGATGGGTTCTCTCGCTGCAAGAGTTTGACTTGCATATTATTGATAGAAAGGGAGCTGAGAACCCCGTTGCAGACAACTTGTCTAGGCTAGAGAATATACTTGATGACCCACAACCTATTGATGATAGCTTTCCTGATGAACAATTAGCCGTCATAAATACTTCTCGTACTGCTCCCTGGTATGCTGATTATGCTAATTATATTTTTGCTAAGTTTATACCTCCTAGCTTCACATACCAGCCAAAGAAAAAGTTCTTCTATGATTTGAGACATCACTTCTGGGATGACCCACATCTTTATAAAGAAGGGGTAGATGGTATTATTAGACGTTGTGTACCTGAGCATGAACATGAACAGATCCTACACAAGTGCCACTCCCAAGCTTATGGAGGACACCAAGCAGGAGATAGAACTGCACACAAGGTATTGCAATCCGGTTTTTATTGAGCTACTCTCTTCAAGGATGCTCGTAAGTTTGTCTTATCTTGTAATGAATGTCAAATAATTTGTAATATTAGTAGACATCAAGAAATGCCTATGAATTATTCACTTGTTATTGAACCATTTGATGTTTGGGGCTTTGATTATATGGGACCGTTTCCTGCCTCGAATGGGTACACACATATCCTAGTTGCTGTTGATTACATTACTAAGTGGGTAGAAGCTATTCCAACTAGTAGTGCTGATCATAACACCTCTATTAAGATGCTTAAAGAAGTTATTTTCCCAAGGTTTGGGGGTCCCTAGATACTTAATGACTGATGGTGGTTCACACTTTATTCATGGTGCTTTCCGTAAAATGCTTGCAAAGTACGATGTCAACCATAGAATTGCATCCCCTTATCACCCACAGACTAGTGGTCAAGTAGAACTAAGTAATAGAGAGCTAAAATTAATTTTGCAAAAGACAGTTAATAGGTCAAGAAAGAATTGGTCCAAGAAACTTAATGATGCATTATGGGCCTATAGAACTGCATACAAAAATCCTATGGGTATGTCTCCATATAAGATGGTTTATGGAAGGGCTTGTCACTTACCTCTTGAGCTAGAACATAAGGCATATTGGGCTATTAAAGAGCTCAATTATGATTTCAAACTTGCCGGTGAGAAGAGGTTATTTGACATTAGCTCTCTTGATGAATTGAGAACCCAGGCCTATGAGAATGCCAAGCTGTTTAAAGAAAAAGTTAAAAGATGGCGTGACAAAAGGATACAAAAGCGTGAGTTTAACGTAGGTGATTATGTCTTGTTATACAACTCTCGTTTATGATTTTTTGCAGGAAAACATCTCTCTAAGTGGGAAGGACCTTACGCTATCGAGGAGGTCTACCGTTCCGGTGCCATAAAAATCAACAACCTCGAAGGCACAAATCCGAAGGTGGTGAACAGTCAAAGAATCAAACATTATATCTCAGGTAACCCTATAAATGTTGAAACCAATGTTATTGGAACTGTAACCCCGGAGGAATACATAAAGGACACTTTCCAGAACGATTCAGACTCCGAAAAGGAAGTGGTATGTGATACGGTAAGTAAACCGACTCCAAAACAGTTCTAAATGCAAATTTTCACCGTTTTGGAATATTTAGAAAAAAATAGAAAAATAAGTAGCAGTCCGGAAGAGACACGAGCCGTCCACGAGGGTGGAGGGCGCGCCCCCTGCCTCGTCGGCAGCTCGTGTGCCTCCCGGAGTCCGATTTCTTGTATGTTACTCCTTTTGGTCGGTAAAAATCATTATATATACTCCCGAAGGTTTTGACCTCTGTATCATGCAAAAAACCTCTGTTTTCGTTTCGATCTGTTTCTGTCGCAGGTAAAAGCAACATGTCGTCCCAGGATTTAGAGGGAGAAAGCTATGTGGCTGATTCCCTTGCTAACCCTAAGGTCTATGGGGACTGGGAGCATTATGGTTGGACCACGGAGGAAGAACAGGACCATGATCCCAAGGGGAAGGATTGGACCAGCTCAGATGAAGACGAAGTCCCACTACCTCAACCGGGGGACATGCATGTGGAGTTCAAAAAGTCAAGCCTCCCCGACAGAGTAAAGAAACCTAAGATCGAATTTATCCCTTTTAACCTCTTGCAGGAAAACAAGCAGGCACTATGCAAGAAGATATTAAATTTTGAGCAAGAGATCAATGATCTAAAGGAGCAAAATTCTGTCCTTAAGCACAAGCTGAGGAAGAAGCCATCATCCCCACCACCGAAGAAGGAGACATAATCATATGGGTATGGGCACACCCCTTGGCAACTGCCAAGCTTGGGGGAGTGACCCCGGTATCGTATCACCATCACTCCTATCTTTACCGCTTTTATTAGTTCGATCCTTTTGGTAGTATCTTAATCTAGTAGAATAAAGTTAGCATGATCTAGTTGTGAGCTTTTGCCTTTGATCTTTACCCTTTGTAATCGAGTCTGTGAGCTATATAATAAAGATTAGTGTTGAGTCAAGGGCTTGATTTCCTCACTTTGGTCATGATAGAATAAAGAAAGAAAACATAAAGAATATCCAAGAGATCATATTGATCATATGGGAAGGAATGACTTAACATATAAAGAGTATGATGAATAAAAGTTGTTGAGAGTTGACAAACATAGTTTTGGTCATCGTTGCAATTAAGAGGAAGTAATCAAGAAAGAGAGCTTCACATACAAATACACTATCTTGGACATCTTTTATGATTGTGAGCACTCATTAAAATATGACATGCTAAAGAGTTGATGTTGGACAAGGAAGACAACATAATGGGTTATGTTTTCTTATATCTGAAATAAGGTATATTGTCATGGATCATCCAACATGTTGAGATTGCCGTTCCCCCTCATGCTAGCCAAAATTTCTCGCACCAAGTAGAGATACTACTTGTGCTTCCATACGTCCTTAAACCCAGTTTTGCCATGAGAGTCCACCATACCTACCTATGGATTGAGTAAGATCCTTCCAAGTAAGTTTTCATGTTGCAAACTCGCTAAAATATGTGTGTGGTGGAAATAAGCTTTATACGATCTTGTTATATGGAAGTAATAAAAGCGACAGACTACATAATAAAGGTCCCTATCAAAAGTGGCAATATAAAGTGACGTTCTTCTGTGCTAAGACTTTGTGCATCCAACCATAAAAACACATGACAACCTCTGCTTCCCTCTGCGAAGGGCCTTATCTATTATTCTTGCCTTATAAGAGTCAATGTGAAATTCACCTTTCCTTTTTACATTTTTATCCTTTGGCAAGCACATTGTGTTGGAAAGATCCGGACATATATACCCACTTGGATGTAAGTTTTCAGGGTCTATTACTGTTGACATTACCCTTGAGGTAAAAGGTTGGGAGGCAACACCATAAGTTCCTATCTTTCTCTGTGTCCGATTAAAACTCCATAACCATAAGTATCGCGTGAGTGTGAGAAATTGTGAAAGACTATATGATAGTTGAGTATGTAGGCTTGCTGAAAAGCTCTTATATTGACTCTTTCCGATGTTACGATAAATTGTAATTGCTTCAATGACCGAGATCAAAGTTTGTTAGTTTTTAATGAAGTTTCTGATTCATACTTGACATGGTGAATGAATTGTTACTTTCGCATAAGAATCATATGACGATATATAAATATGTTGCTGTTATGAGAATGATCATGATGCCCTCATGTCCGTAGTTTATTTTTATCGACACCTCTGTCTCTAAACATGTGGACATATTTCTCGATATCGGCTTTCGCTTGAGGACAAGCGAGGTCTAAGCTTGGGGGAGTTGATACGTCCATTTTTTTATCATGCTAATATGTTGATATTTATTGCATTATGGGCTATTATTACATGTTTTGTCACAATACTTATGCCTTTTCTCTCTTATTTTACAAGGTTTACATGAAGAGGGAGAATGCCGGCAACTGGAATTCTGGGCTGGAAAAGGAGCAAACTCTGGAAACCTATTCTGCACAACTCAAAAAGCCCTGAAACTTCACAGGACTCCATTTCAGAAAATAGAAAAAAATATATGGCGAAAGAATATCACCAGGGGGGCCACCTGCTGTCCACAAGGGTGGAGGGCCCGCCCCCCTATCTCGTGGGCCCCCCGAAGGCCCCCTAACGCCCATCTTCTCCTATATGAGGTGTTTTGACCTAGAAAAAATCACAAGGAGGCTTTCGGGACCAGACGCCACCGTCTCGAGGCGGAACCTTGGCGGAAACCAATCTAGGGCTCCGGCAGAGCTGTTCTGCCGGGGATACTTCCCTCCAGGAGGGTGAAATCATCACCGCCGTCATCACCAACAACTCTCCCATCTTGGGGAGGGTTATCTTCATCAACATCTTCACCAACACCATCTCCTCTCAAACCCTAATTCATCTCTTGTATCCAATCTTTGTACCCAAACCTCAAATTGGTACTTGTGGGTTGCTAGTAGTGTTGATTACTCCTTGTAGTTGATGCTAGTTGGTTTATTTGGTGGAAGATCATATGTTCAGATCCATTATGCATATTAATACCCCTCTGATCATGAACAATATTATGTCTTGTGAGTAGTTACTTTTGTTCCTGAGGACATGGGAGAAGTCTTGCTATTACTAGTCATGTGAATTTGGTATTCGTTCGATATTTTGATGACATGTATGTTGTCTCTCCTCTAGTGGTGTCATGTGAACGTCGACTACATGAAACTTCACCATTATTTGGGCCTAGAGGAAGGCATTGGGAAGTAATAAGTAGATGATGGGTTGCTAGAGTGACAGAAGCTTAAACCCTAGTTTATGCATTGCTTCGTAAGGGGCTGATTTGGATCCACTTGTTTCATGCTATGGTTAGGTTTACCTTAATACTTCTTTTGTAGTTGTGGATGCTTGCATTAGAGGTTAATCATAAGTGGGAAGCTTGTCCAAGTAAGGACATCACTCAAGCACCGGTCCACCCACATACCAAATTATCAAAGTACCGAACACGAAACAGATGATCGTGATGAAAACTAGCTTGACAACAATTCCCATGTGTCCTCGGGAGCGCTTTCCTTCATATAAGAGTTTGTCCAGGTTTGTCCTTTGCTACAAAAAGTATTGGGCCATATTGCCGCACCTTATTTCCTTTTACTTTCTGATACTTGCTACCAATTACCTTATCACAAAACTATCTGTTACCTATAATTTCAGTGCTTGCAGACAATACCTTACTGAAAACTGCCTATCATTTCATTCTGCTCCTCGTTTGGTTCGACACTCTTAGTTATCTAAAGGACTACGATAGATCCCCTACACTTGTGGGTCATCAGGACACTTTCCAGAATGATCCAGACTTCGAAAAGGAAGTGGTATGTGGTACGGTAAGTAAACCGACTCCAAAACAGTTCTAATGGCAATTTTTCTCCGTTTTGGAATATTTAGAAAAATAGAAAAATAAGAAGCAGTCCGGAAAGGACACAAGGTGTCGACGAGGGTGGAGGGAGCGTCCCCCTACCTCGTGGGCCTCCCGGACTCCGGTTTATTGCATGTTACTTCTTTCTGTCGGTAAAAATTCATTATATAATATCCTGAAGGTTTTGACTACCGCACCACACGAAAATACTCTGCTTTTGTTTCGAGCTGTGTTTGTGATAGATCTAGATCACCATGACGTCTTCAAACACCCCAAAGGACAAGTTCTTGGAGAAGGTCATCAACCCCTACCTCGCGGTGGTGCTGCAACATCCTCAAACCATCGAGGTGCATGAGGGGGTGATGCACATCCCCGATGTTGAGGGACCAAGGAGGACTGGAAGCGTGGAGACAAGACCCGAAGCAATGGAGCAACAAGTTTTCAAGTGCCAAGGTATGGTGGAATGAGGACTCAACGCCAACCACATGACGATCACGGAGTTCACCAACAACCACAAGCTGGATGCCAAGAACATTAGGGAGGCCATCTTCAAGCTCCACGAGAAAATCGTGGACCTCCAAGCCCAGATCTATGACCTACAAAACCAAAACTGTGAGTATGAATATAGATTCAAGAAGATGAGTTTGGGTGCAGATTTGAGGATCCCGGAGACACGATAATCCTTCTACGATGGTGAGCCCATGCCTTGGAAGATGGACGACAAGCCTACATCATTAACAACCCCATCATCACCACCTCCAAAGAAAGAGACATAATCACATGGGTATGGGCACTCCCCTTGGCAACTGCCAAGCTTGGGGGAGGTGCCCCGGTATCGTATCACCATCACACCTCTATCTTTACCGTTTTTCATAGTTCGATCCTTTTGGTAATATCTTGATCTAGTAGAATAAAGTTTAGTATGATCTAGTTGTGAGCTTTGCTTTATGATCCTTATCTATGTAATCGAGTCAGTGAGCTATATATAATAAAGATTATTTTTGACTCAAGGGCTTGATTATCTCACCATGTGTGACACCCCGAGACCGGTGCGCCAGGTGTCAGTCAGTGATTCGTCGTCGTTGCCATGTCATCTACTTGCGTGTTGCATATTTGCCTTGTCATCATGTGTGTTGCATCAGCATCTTTTCAAAACTTGCATCCACCGAGTCCGCCCGTCCTTTCCGTTGTCCGTTCTGAGCCCAGACACACTCACACGCGCCCGCGGCGCCTCCGAATATTTATTTTTATAAGTGGCCGAAAAACGTTCTCGGAATGGGTTGAAACTTGCCGTGTGGTCTTATTATAGTGTAGACAGGCCGCCTGCCAAGTTTCTTCGCATTCGGAGCTCGTTTGATAGCCCAACGGATATATATAGCGGCACTAGTCGCCGGTTAAAACATCGGACGTTTTCGGTCTCCGAAAACCTCCGCAGGCCTCTTTTCCCTTCTCTCCTCTCAGCCCAAGGCCTTCTACACAGCCCATCTAGCCCACCTACACTACCCCCTCCGTTGCAGACCGCCCGATCGGGATCTAACGGTTCGAAACGGACTAAAACCCCCCAAACCTAGCCCTATGCCTATTTATACACCCCCTCCTTCCATTTTTGGACTACCCTAGCCTCCACCTACCTCTAGTCATCTCCCTCCTCGAAAACCGCGCAGACAATCCCTCCTCCTTCAAATTCCGGCCAGATCCGCGCCCCTCCACCTCATTTTTGCCATGTGGCAACGCCCCATAGGGCCAGCCGCCACCTAAGCGCCTCCCCTCCAATCGCGGGATGCCACTTGGCCTCCTCGCGGCCTCCCTACCGCTCCAGACGCTGCGGGCCCACCAAAGCCCGACCGCGGCCCGTCGCGGGCCGATCTGGGCCCGTTCACTACCCGAGCCGCCGCTCGCTCCCTGCTGTTCCTCCTCGCCCGACCAGATCGGGAGGACTCGAGCACCGGCGCCTGCGGGAGCTGCTCAGCCGCCGCCGTCGCAGGTCGTGCCACGATTCGCCGCTGTTCCCGAGCCGCACATCGCCCCGATTCCCTCGTTTTCTCTCCCTCACGAGCTCCCTTCCTCTCTCTCTCTCTCTCTCTCTCTCTCTCCAGGAGCTCGCCGCCATCCCGCGTCAGCCGCCGGAGCTCCCTTTGCCGCCGCCGATGCCGGGAATGGGACCCTTGGTCCCGGATCCGCGCCCCCCCGCGTCGGATCTAGCTTCCTGCCTCTGCCCGCCGCCCTTGGGGTCCTCGCCGGAGCGGAGGAATGCCGCCGTCTACTGTCGCGTCCTCGTCCCCGCGGGGAGGACGACCGGCCTACCTCCTGCCTCGCGGACTAGTCCAGTACGGCTCCTCGGGCCGGCCCAGCCGCATCGGCCCGTCGGCCTCCCCCGGGCCGTCTCGTCCCCCGCCTCTTCTTCTTGGGCTAGGCCCATGGTGAGCCCCGGCCAGGCCTTTAACTTGCCCTCTGTTTTTTCCCTGCGTGTTTTTGACTAAGTCCTTAAAAAAATAGCATCATGTTGCATATTCGAATGTGTGTATCTTTGTGCATACTTGTCCAAATTGAATGAATGATATGTCAAAATGATCGTGGTGATATGCTCTACACTTTGTTCCATTGTGCCATGCTCATTTGAGTTCATCTAGATGCTCTAATCTCTGTTGCAAGAGTGCTACTTGTTATAAACTACTGCTATTTGTTATTTTGATGCCATGTTTGAGATATGATAACTTGGTGCATGTTTATCCAAATGATGCAAATGATATGTCAAAATGTTCATCATGAGATGCTCTACACGATGGTTGCTGTAGCATGCTTTTTTGAGTCCATATGGTCATGTTAATCTCTGTTGCAAAAGTGCATTTGGCTGTTAAGTTCCGAAACTTGTTATGAAATGCTGATTTCAATTGCTCTTTGCTATTGGTGTGTTTGTCCTAATGCCACATGTTTAGTTGTTTTAGAAGCACTTTAATATGGTCTTTGAGGTGTTGCATTTAACCTTCCATGATATGCCTTGTGTTGACTTAAACATGCTTGTAAACATGCCATGATAATGTTACTGTTTTAACACTTAGTGAAATTTCACTAAGTTTGGAATCTGTCTTATCCTGATGTTATGTTTGCTTGATGCCCTAGGTAAATCCATGTTAGTTTTGGGGTGGCCTTCGATCATTCCTTGTTGTATATGTTGTTGTCTATCCATTAATGCCCTTACTTGCTCATATGACCTGCTGTAGCTTATTTAATTCTTGCTCCCAAGTTGCTATAAAATATTACTGTCAGGTTTTTAGTGTCATGTTCAAAATGTTGTAGCTTGTTGCTATTGATCCATGCCTCCTATGGAGTTGCTCCAATGGAGTTGTTTGCTCTAGGATATGTCTACTTCATGTCCATGCTTCTTATCACCATGTTTGAGTGCTATAGAGTATATATTTCTTGCTCCAAAGTTGCTATGTGGCTGTTAGTTTCAACTTTGCATTGTTTCTTGTTTCATGTGTATCTTTTAGCCCGTTGCTCCGTTTTGAGTGTGACCTATATGAAACTTATGTGATTTTGCATGTAGAATAATATTATAATATTGTTTTCATGTTTGGAGTATGTTTTCTTGATGTCTGGTGCATCTTGCACCGTTGCCTTGCTTGTCTTGTTTTGCTCATATCTTCTAGGCCGTAGCTCCGAATTAAACAAACTTTATATGAAACTTGACTAGATTTTCATGTAGATCAACATGGTGCATGTTAAATTGCTGTTTAACAACTTTAACGTAAGGTTTGTTCAGATCTGGACTAATTTCAAATTATGCATATGAGGACTTACCGGATTTGTCTTATGTAGTTTCCGGCCTCATTTAAACTTGTAGACTTGTGTTGTTTTTATGTGCTTCCTACCTTGCCATGCATTGCTTCCTGTATAGAATTGTCTTGCATCCTACTTGGTTGAGCATATTGTCATGTTCTTGTGTTGTTTTCATGTGCTTCCTAACTTGCCATGGATTGCTTCCTGTATAGACTTGTCATGCATCATACCTTGCCATGTATTGCATCATATATAGACTTGTGTTGTTTTCTGTGCTTCCTACCTTGCCTTGTTTTGCTTCCTGTATAGACTTGTGGTGCATCCTATATAGAACTGTCTTGCATCATACTTGGTTGAGCATATTGTCATGTCTCGTGTGGTGTGTTTACCGTGTTGCTTGCTTCTTCTCGTTAGTGCTTGTTCCGTTGCGTCCGTGAGGATTCGTTCGTCTACCCGTGGTTCTACTTCAAGGCTTCTTCTTCGTCTTCTTCATGGATCCGTTCTTCTTCCTTGCGGGATCTCAGGCAAGATGACCATACCCTTGGATACCTTTACTATCATTGCCATGCTTAGTTGTCTCGATGCTATCGTTACATGTCGCGCTACCCATCTTTTATGTCAGCCTCTCCTTGTTGCCTTGAAACCTCTAACCTTTGAAACATTCCTAGCAAAACCATTGTTTGGCTATGTTACCCGCTTGCTCAGCCCCTCTTATAGCGTTGTTAGTTGCAGGTGAAGATGAAGATCATTCTAGGTGGGAACTTGCTGTTGGAATATCACAATATCTATTATTATTATTCACACACCTATATACTAGGCATGGGTGGAAGGCTTGGCCTTTTGCTCGGTGTTTTGTTCCACTCATGCCACCTTAGGCACCGATAAACCGGCATTATGTTCCTTGATTTTGCGTTCCTTACAAGGTTGGGTATATGGGGACCCCTTGACACTTCGTCTTTGAATAAAACTCCTCCAGCAAGGCCCAACATTGGTTTTAATTTGCTCATAATAACAACTTAATTAATTAATTAAATTGCATAGGGAGTTAGCGCTACCCGTGGATTCTTCTACATAGCAGGGGGGTCAGTGCTGATGGTGTTGGTCCCAAATAGAGCACTGTGCGGGACCGCCCCTAGGCAACTTGGGATATCTTGCTCCTGTACGCTTCGCTCATCCGGACGTGGCCTGAGACGAGATACCCGCGGCTACTATCAGGGTGTCGGCACGCCGGGAGGTCTTGCTGGACTTGTTTTACCATTGTCGAAATGTCTTGTGCACCGGGATGCCGAGCCTGATCGGATTTCCCTAAGATAAGGGGTGACAATATTATATTTATCACTTCAGCTGATCGTGAGAGCTTGTGATGGGCTAAGTTGGGACACCCCTGCAGGGTTATGTACTTTCGAAAGCCGTGCCCGCGGTTATGTGGCAGATTGGAATTTGTTAATGTCCGGTTGTAGAAAACTTGACAGAGGATTCAAAGTAAAACACACAACGGTGTGAGTAACCATGACTGTCTCTTTTCACTTTGAGAAGAGAACACGGTGGGGTTATGTTTGACTCGTAGGTAGTTCAGGATCTTTAGCGATCACTACTAGTTGCGACCGTTTGCGTAGATGCTCATCTTATTCTTGTACTCGTAAGTTAGCCACCATACATATTGCTTAGCCGCTGGTGCAACCTCACCACTTTACCTCTTCCTACCTATTAAGCTTTGATAGTCTTGTTACCCATGGTTATGGAATTGCTGAGTCCTCGTGGCTCACAGATACTACAACAACAGTTGCAGGTGCAGGTTTCCGATGTCTTGACGTGAGAGCGTTGATCGTTGTGTTGGAGTTCTTTCTTCTTCTTCTTCTTCAGTCTTGGGTTAGGTTCCGGGTTGGCAGCCTGGGATAGCAGATGGATGTCTTTGTGCTTTTCATGTTTGCATCCGTAGTCGGATGCCTTGTATTGATGTTGTTGTATTCATGTGTCTTGTATGTATTGTTGTATCCCCATGTATGTATGTAATGGTACGATGTAATGATATTCAAGAAGGGTCTACCAAAGATAATAGGGAAAAAATCATCTTGTGGGGAACCAACAACAAGAAAATCAGCAGGGTATTTAACTTTCCCACACAATACTTCAACATCTCTAACAATCCCAACTGGTGAAATAATGTCTCTATTGGCAAGCTTAATAGTAACATCAATACCTTCTAGCTCAGTAGGTGCAATATCGTGCATAATTTCTTCATATAAGGAATGACGTATGTCACTAGCACTCGAACCCATGTCACATAAGCCATGATAGCAATGATCTCCTATTTTAACCAAAATAATGGGCATGCCTACAACAAGTCTATGTTTATTCTGAGTATGGGGTCTAGCAATTCTAGCAGCCTCATCACAGAGGTAAATAACATGCCCATCAATATCATCGACCAAGAGATCCTTAACCATAGCAATACTAGGTTCAATTCTAATTTGCTCAGAGGGTGTAGATGTTCTAGTATTACTCTTACGAACCACAGTTGAAGCTTTAGCATGATCCTTTATTCTAACAGGGAAGGGTGGCTTCTCAATATAAGCAGTAGGAACGATAGGATCAACATTATAAGTTATAGTCTTTTCTTCAACTCTAACAGGTTCACCTACTCTTACTTCAATGGGAGGATGAAATTTAAACCACTTTTCCTTAGGGAGATCAAAATGAGTAGCAAATGATTCACAGAAAGAACCTACTATCTCAGAGTCAAGTCCATATTTAGTGCTAAATTCATGGATGTCGATGTACAAAAAGAGGGGTACACTTTTTGTACCCCTATGGCTGTGCACGGGCAGTCCGAGCCCCGGGTACCACCACACCAAGCACGGCAAGGGACGTGAGCCAGGGTAAGACCGAAGCTCGATGGAACTCGAGCAACACCAAGAACAAGACCGCAAAGAGCAAGGGGACAAAGTGGCTTCCCCCGGTGAGATCCTTGCCGGGAGCAAGTTTCAGCAGCCCCGGCAAGATCCTTGCCGGGGCCAGCCTTTGTAGCCCCGGCAAGACCCTTGCCGCGGCAATTCTCCCCACGCCTACGGAGCGGATCACCCTTGAGTCCACTGCCCCCATGGGGCAAGGATTCGGGAGGCATCCCTGTAGTGGCATGCAGATCTTTGTGAAGACATTCAAGATCAGATACAAGCTAAGAAGACGACGACCCTTGGTGGGATCCCAGCCAAGGAAGACCACAAGACCTCCGGCAAGCACCTTGCCGGGGATGACAGCAGGCGCCGCGGCAAGATCCTTGCCGGGGCCCCGGCAAGGCCCTTGCCGAGGACATCCGCGGGGCCACCATCAGGCCCGCGCCAACTACGCTTCCACCGCCCCATGCAGCTGTCGACCCAACCAGCTGGGCAGGCACCTGCGTGGCGACATGCAGATCTTCGTGGAGACCCGCCATTGCGCCACCTCAGCTGCCTGCCTGCCTACATGGCACCCCAGGCACCGCTGGCCAGGGCGCGTGTCAACACAAGGAGGAGCGGTGACGGACAAGACAGACGTCTCCCCTCATCCCCGATAAAGCGAGAACACCTAAGCTAAGCGCATTAAATGTGCCTTGTCCTGTAATGCGAGGGATAACCTCGCATCATTGTACCCTTTCCACCTCCTGTGTGCCACTGTGGCAACCCCTTTTTCCTATAAAAGGAGGCCCGAGGCGACCAGGAGAAGGATTTGGCTTTTTAGAATTCCTCACGACTCGGCTTTTGGAGCTCCTGACGCCCCATAGCTAGCTGAAGAACACAAACATATAATCCACCAAAGCAGGAGTAGGGTTTTACGCATCTTTGCGGCCCGAGCCTGGGTAAAGGAACCGTGTGCTAACTGTTAGATCCGCTCTTCTCTCAACCCCGCGCCCCGCAACCGTAGTAGGGATTCTTGTGATCCCATAGGTGTCGTTCCAAATACACCGACATCTTTGGCACGCCAGGTAGGGGGCGCAGTTGTGAGAATCGGCTCCAGCAGTTGGCCCAACGCTCTTTCGTCTTCGTGGCCCTTTGAGAAGGAAGGAGGCCGGAAGATCTGCGCTCGAGCAGCTACAAATAGAAGCTAAGTTACATCGAACCCTGGATATTTCTATCCTACTATTTAAGGTTATTATCCTCGGAGTTGTCACTTTTTGTACGAGAAACCTGCACGCAAATGGGGCCCTTCCCGATCAGCAACGCCTTTGCTCTGTTTCGAGTCTGCTCAACAGTTCAAACGGCTGCGTCGAAAATGGTAGGGTAGCCTTCCGCAATTGGCAAAGCTCTCGACTCTGACTCGAGTCAAACTCGACAGTTCGAGCGGCTACGTTGACGGCGGCAAGGTGGCTCACCCGGCAGCACGCTCGCCCGGCAGGCCAATGGGGACCCGTCCCCAAGACGCCGCCTTGGGTTTTTCGCGCCGGCAAGCCTACCCAGCTAGCGTAGGGTGGACATACAAAGGGGCAGCAAACAGGAAAATAACATGCATGGTTCCAAAGATATTTCAAAGTTATATTACATCGTGTCATCGTTGCGGTTCTAACTAAAGATAAAATTTGTCTTGGTCATGAACCCGCAGCGGCGAAGAAGAACGGGATGCCTAATCCCGACGCTGGCCCTCCACCCTCTTGATTTCGTCGATGCGGCTGATGACGGGCTTGATGCGCTCCTTGAGCACCGTGAGGTCAGCATCCTCCGGCAAGCTGTCCATCGCGGCTTCGAAGTCGAGGGCGGGGTTCTAGAACGCCATCTTGGTGAGGACCTTGGTCATGACCCCCCAGCAAAGCCGCCGCGCCTCCCCGGCGAGCGTGGCCGTTCTGTTGGAGTGAAGATCAGCCAAGGCACCGAGGACACCCTCGAAGAACAGGGTCAGCTTGGCGTTGACGGACCCGCTCCACTCAGGGGCATACCTCACCTTTGGCATCCCCATGAGGGCCAACTGCGAGGTAACCCTGCCGGCTATGTCCTCCAGCTGGCTGATCCACCTGTTCTCGCCCGCCACGTATTCTTGGTGGGAGGCGCCCTCGTCTGCCCGTAGCTGCTTCTCCTCCTCCAGGCTCTTGGCCAAGGCCTCCTCCCGAGCCGAGCTCTCCGACAACATCTTCTCAAGATTCTCCAGCCTCAGCTTGAGATCTCTTATGAAGTCTTGTGCCTCGGAGAGCTCCCCAGCCCTGCTGATGCCCGCTCCCTGCGCCTCTGACAAGGCGTAGTTGAGCCTGTTCTTTTCGTCGGACAGCTTGAGGGCCTGCTCCTTTAGCTCGTCCCGCTCCACCTCCAGCTCTTCCACCTTGCCGGCATGGGCCAGAGCTTGGGCATCGAGTGCCTCTTTGTGCCTCTGCCCCAGCTCACGAGTCTGCCGCTCGACAAGGACCTCGAGCTCCCCATCCTTGCCGCGGAGCATTGCGGCAAGCTTCGCCTCACGCGCGGAGAGGTCTTCCTCCTGGGAATCGAGGGCGGCTTGATGCTGGTTCCGGGCGGCCTCGGCTGCGGTAGCGAAGTTCGCCGCCTCTTCCTGGGCCTTCTCGACGTCAGACATCTTCATGATGAGCTCTGCGTCACGCTTGGCCAATTCTTCCTAGAAGGCCCTCTGCTCCTCGCAAGACTGGTGGAACCAGGTTTGCGCCTCAGCGACGCGCGCCTGGAAGTCCACCTCCGCCTCATCCACCGCTGTCATCCTGGACTTAACCTTGTCCAGACGGGCACGGTAGAGCGCTTGGAACTTCTGGAAATTAGCCCCCATGGCCCGGAAGAGCTGCCCTTCCGGAGAGCCATCACCGCCGACGCCCGGTTCATCAACAACCTCAAGCCCGATGGCGGCAAGCACCTTGCCGTCGAAGGCTTCCCCTCCGGCGGGCGCTCGGGAGCTTGACGCCCCTGCGAGATGGATGAAGAGATCGTCGTCCACCTTCAGGTACCTGCCGGGGCCCGAGGTTGTGGAGGAAGAAGGCTGATCATCAACCGCCTCTTCCTCGGCTGCAGCCTTGCCGGCCTCCCCGGCAGGCCCACCGCCGGCACCCTCGGCGGCATCCTTGGCGACCTTGTCAGCGGCGGCCTCGGCAGCATCCTTGGCGGCCTCCTCGGCGGCAATCATGTCGGCCTCCGCCGCGGCCTCCTCGGCAATTTCCCCGATGACGGCGTCCACGTCCTCCATATCTGTTGAAGGAGGGCCTGGGCAGTGATGGGGATGATGTAGCCAAGAAAAAGGATAAGGGAAAAGAAAAGACAGAAGACAGGCGACTCACTAGTGCCGGGCTGTGAAGCAGAAGTCCCCTCCCCGCCGGCGTCTGGTGCCGTGGCAGAGCCACCAGCGCCCAAGTTCCCCTCTTCCTCCATGCGTGTGGGCTCCATGCTTGGTGCCCTTGCCGGGGACACCCCTCGCGGCGGCGTGGTCAATGGGGGTGGTGCGTTGGGGTAGCCCCCTGCGGCTCCTCCTCCTGCTGCTCCCGTCCTAAAAAACCGGCAAGGTCAGCACCATAGCATCAAACACCTACTGCATGTCGAACGAGAAGAGGATGAAGAACTAACGCTGGGGGCTGTGTCGGGGGCTGCCGTTTGGGCTGCTCAACACCACCAGTGGTGTCCCTGAAGCCCCAGTCGGGGGCTGGCTGCTTGCCGAAGCCTTGGCCCTCTTTATCCTCTGGGCCAACGTCTCTGCGTCCCTGAAGAAGCAAGAACGGATCAAGATGAGTGCCATGGTCCAGGAGGATGGAAATGGCGGTAAGGAATGAAATACTTACTCGTCGTCCATCTCCTCCTCCTCCGCCACTTTCCTTTTCCTCTTCGGGCTGAGAGGCCCAAGATCAAAAGGGAACTCCGCGTCGGCATCTGAGTCAATGTCTGCTGGGGCAGGCGAAGAAGGCGGAGTTGGTGCGTGCCTAGATGGAGAAGGGGCTGTTGCTTTCTTCTTCCCGGCGGCCTTCGTCAGCCTCCTCGCCGCTGTGGCCCTCGTGTGGTGCCCGGACCCCTCCAGGGCCAATTGAGGCTGCGCAGTATTGCCGGGCTGGACCGGCTCGTCGGAATAGGCCCGCCGCAAGACTCGCCCTCTTCCCCTGGCTGGCGCCGAGCCGGCCGCCACGCCCTCCTCCTCCGACGACTCATCGGCCGCGTCTTCGACCAGCGGAGCTCCGGTGCCGGCGCTGCTAGCCTCTCCGGCGGCCGCCGCCCACTGGGCGAGCTCCTCCTCCTCCGCAGCCGTGGCATCCTTGTCCTCCACAACCCCGGCGCTGCCAGCCTCCATGACGAGCTGCGCCTCCCTCGCCCTAGCGGCGATGTAGTCCAGCTCTTCCTGGGTGGTGTCCCTGACAAGCCACCGCTCGGCGTCGGGCTTGACGCACACCTCGACCAGAGTGTCGAAGAATTGCTGCACGACCTCGTCCGCCGGCTCCTGCCAGCTCAGGACGGGGCCGTGCACGTTGCATTCCGGCATCATGGTGACGATCTCGGACTGGCGCGAATTGTTGCACAGCGGGACCACCCCCGTTGGCAGCTTGAAGAGCTGCCCCTTGCCGGCCTTGCCGGCCTTTGCGGCAGCCTTCGCGGCCTTGCCGGTCCGTTCGACCTCGCCGTCGCGACCCACATCCAGCTGGAAGAGCCGCTGGCAAAAATGGGCATGTCCCATCACTGTGAGGTTGTGGTCGAGGCCAGGGCGGAGCCGCATGACGTCAGCCGGGTTCCTAAAGAGCCAGGCTGTGCTCCCCTTGTTGTGCAACGGGGCGATCCGACGGTGAATGAAGTCCGCGCCGATCACCTCAAGGGTGAGCCCGGCCTGGGCGAGCCAGTGGATCCTGGTGATGGCGACGATGAGCCCCCCGTCGGCAGTGTCGACGTCGCCCCAGTCACTGCCACGGACCGGCGGCACCCGGCGGACCCTGCAGAATGTTGGCGGCTCGTCTTTTTCAATCCAGCACCACCGGCCGCGCCATTCATCCCACCTCTCCTTCACGGCGCCCTCCGGGTACGCTCCTTTGGATCTCGGAATCCAGGTGATGCACCCAAAGACGGCGCCTCCCTGCTGGATCCGAGGGGTGAAGTAGTGGCGGAAGAGCGCCTTGTTGGGCTGCACGCCGACGAAGCCTTCGCAAAGGTGCGCGAAGAAAGCCATGCATGCCACCGCGTTCGGAGTGAAATCCAAAAGGTGGAAGCCAAAGGTGTGCATGACATCACAGAAGAAATCGGAGAAGGGGGGACACAACCCGCAAGAAAATTAGTCGACGAAGAAGGGGTACCGATTTGGGACGGGTTCGGCGCAAGCGGCCGGAATGACGCGCGTCGCCGGATGCCCCCAAGTTCTCCCCCCGTCTTTGCCCCCCAAAGGGGCTTGAAGGCGGCCCGGAGCTCGTAGACGTCGACCATTGACGGGATGAAGAAAGCGGCCTTCGTCCGGTCCCCCGAAAATGCGCCCTCCGACGGCTCCACAGACCCGGCGCCCTTGGCCACCCCCTTGCCCTTGGCGGGTTTGGACGCCATGGCGCCTGAGTTGGAGGGCTGAGGAAGAAGGATGGCGAAGCAACGGCGGCGGGCGACGGCGGAGGCTTCGGAAGGAAGGAAGAGAGGGAACAACGGCTCTGAGATTGGAAGAGGCGCGAGGAAGATGGAGGAAGTGAGCAGCGTGCCCGCGGTTATTCCTTCTTATGGGGGGGGGGGACGCGGGCCGCCTCCTTTCGCATTTACTGCGACGTGGCGCATGCCTGCGGAAACCGCCCCGCGCATGCCGCCCACGTCACGCACGCCCCTCCACCCCGCGCCGCGCGCGTGGGTCGTGGGAGGCGCAGCGCGCGAAAAATCTTACCACGATGAAAACTATCCCGCCTGCCCGCGCACCGTTCTGGGCCTGGCCCAACAACGCGTCGCGCTTATGTGTGGCCCAGGCCCGGGGGCTCCTGCCGGTGTACAAAAAGAGGGGTACACTTTTTGTACCCCTATGACTGTGCACGGGTAGTCCGAGCCCCGGGCACCACCACACCAAGCACGGCAAGGGAGGTGAGCCAGGGTAAGACCGAAGCTCGATGGAACTGGAGCAACACCAAGAACAAGACCGCAAAGAGCAAGGGGACAAAGTGGCTTCCCCCGGCGAGATCCTTGTCGGGAGCCAGTTTCAGCAGCCCCGGCAAGATCCTTGCCGGGGCCAGCCTTAGCAGCCCCGGCAAGACCCTTGCCGCGGCAATTCGCCCCACGCCTTCGGAGCGGATCACCCTTGAGTCCACTGCCCCCATGGGGCAAGGATTCGGGAGGCATCCCCGTAGTGGCATGCAGATCTTTGTGAAGACATTCAAGATTAGATACAAGCTAATAAGACGACGACCCTTGGCGGGTTCCCAGCGAAGGAAGACCACAAGACCTCCGACAAGCACCTTGCCGGGGATGACAGCAGGCGCCGCGGCAAGACCCTTGCCGGGGCCCCGGCAAGGCCCTTGCGGAGGACATCCACGGGCCCACCATCAGGCCCGCGCCAACTACGCTTCCACCGCCCCATGCAGCTGCAGACCCAACCAGCTGGGCAGGCACCCGCATGGCGACATGCAGATCTTTGTGGAGACCCGCCATTGCGCCACCTCAGCTGCCTGCCTGCCTACATGGCACCCCAGGCACCACTGGCCAGGGCGCGTGTCAACACAAGGAGGAGCGGCGACGGACAAGACGAACGTCTCCCCTCGTCACCGATAAAGCGAGGACACCTAAGCTAAGCGCATTAAATGCGCCTTGTCCTATATGCGAGTGATAACCTCGCATCACTATACCCTTTCCACCTCCTGTGTGCCACTGTGGCAACCCCTTTTTCCTATAAAAGGAGGCCCGAGGCGACCAGGAGAAGGATTCGGCTTTTTAGAACTCCTCATGACTCGACTTTTGGAGCTCCTGACGCCCCATAGCTAGCTGAAGAACACAAACATATAATCCACCAAAGCAGGAGTAGGGTTTTTCGCACCTTTGCGGCCCGAACCTGGGTAAAGGAACCGTTTGCTAACTGTTAGATACGCTCTTCTCCCGACCCCGCGCCACGCAACCGTAGTAGGGATTCTTGTGATCCCATAGGTGTCGATCCAAATACACCGACAACGGAAAACATCGGTATCCATAAAAGATTTAACACAATCAAACATAGGTGTTATACCTGACTCCTTACCTTCTCGAGAGCCCAATCTTCAGAGGTGCGTTTAATTATTTCCAATAGATCCCATTTGAATTAAATAGTCTTCATCATAAAAGAACTAGTGCAAGAAGTATCGAGCATGGAGCGATTATTGAGAGAAAGCCGAGCATAATTTTTTTGAATAATCATTTCGCTTGAGAGCTCATGATTGGGGTATGAATATAACATTGACTTAAGCCTCCCCCAAGCATGAGAGATACTTTCTCCTTCGCGAGGCCAAAAATTATATATATAATTACGATCACGATGAACCTGATGCATAGGATTGAACTTCTCATGAAATTCCAACTTCAATCGGTTGTAGTTCCATGATCCAATGTCATCGCATAGCCTAAACCATGTCAATGCCTCTCCCTTCAAAGATAAAGGGAATACCTTCTTCTTGATCACATCCTCAGGCATACCTGCAAGCTTAAATAATCCACAAACTTCATCCACATAGAATAGGTGCAAATCGGGATGCATAGTTCCATCTCCTGTAAAGGGATTAGCTAGCAGTTTCTTTATCATACCCGAAGGAATTTAAAAGTAAACATTTTTAGTAGGTTCAGTAGGTTCAGGAGCAACTCTTTACTCTACTGGTCAGGGTGAAGATACCCCGAACAATCCCCTCAGAGGATTATGATCCATAGTAACAAGTGACAGTAAATTTCAACACACTATATAAAATTCCACTTAACAAAGGCACTTCACTCCCCAGCAACAGCACCAGAAAAGAGTCTTAATGACCCACAAGTATAGGGGATCTATCGTAGTCCTTTCGATAAGTAAGAGTGTCGAACCCAACGAGGAGCAGAAGGAAATGATAGGCAGTTTTCAGTAAGGTATTGTCTGCAAGCACTGAAATTATCGGTAACAGATAATTTTGTGATAAGGTAATTTGTAACGAGTAACAAGTAATAATAGTAAATAAGGTGCAGCAATATGGCCCAATCCTTTTTGTAGCAAAGGACAAGCTTGGACGAACTCTTATATAAGGAAAAGCGCTCTCGAGGACACATGGGAATTATCGTCAAGCTAGTTTTCATCACGCTCATATGATTCGCGTTCATTACTTTGATAATTTGGTATGTGGGTTGACCGGTGCTTGGGTGCTGCCCTTACTTGGAAAAGCATCCCACTTATGATTAACCTCTATTGCAAGCATCCGCAACTGCAAAAGAAGAATTAAGGTAAACTTAACCATAGCATGAAGCATATGGATCCAAATCAGCCCCTTACGAAGCAACACATAAACTAGGGTTTAAGCTTCTGTCACTCTAGCAACCCATCATCTACTTATTACTTTCCAATGCCTTCCTCTAGGCCCAAACAATGGTGAAGTGTCATGTAGTCTACGTTCACATGACACCACTAGAGGAAACACAACATACATCTTATCAAAATACTGTATGAATACCAAATTCACATGACTACTTATAGCAAGACTTCTCACATGTCCTGAGGAACAAACGTACTACTCACAAAGGATATTCATGTTCATCATCAGAGGGGTATTAATATGCATAATGGATCTGAACATATGATCTTCCACCGGATAAACCAACTAGCATCAACTACAAAGAGTAATCAACACTACTAGCAACCCACAGGTACCAATCTGAGGTTTTGATACAAATATTGGATACAAGAGATGAACTAGGGATTGAGAGGAGATGGTGCTGGTGAAGATGTTGATGAAGATAACCCTCCCCAAGATGGGAGAGTTGTTGGTGATGATGCCGTTGATGATTTCCCCCTCCCGGAGGGAAGTTTCCCCGGCAGAACAGCTCCGCCGGAGCCCTAGATTGGTTCCGCCAAGGTTCCACCTCGAGACGGCGGCGCTTCGTCCCGAAAACCTACTTATGATTTTTCTAGGTCAAACCACCTCATATAGCAGAAGATGGGCATCGGGGGGCTGCCAGGTGGCCCACGAGGCAGGGGGCGCGCCTAGGGGGGTAGGGTGCGCCCTCACCCTCGTGGACGGTGGGTGGACCCCCTCCTATACTTCTTTCGCCAGATATTTTTTATATTTTCGAAAACTGACTTTCGTGGAGTTTCAGGTCTTTTTGAGTTGTGCAGAATAGGTCTCCAATGTTTGCTCCTTTTCCAGCCCAAAATTCCAGCTGCCGACATTCTCCCTCTTCATGTAAACCTTGTAAAATAAGAGAGAAAAGGCATAAGTATTATGACACAATGTGTAATAACAACCCATAATGCAATAAATATCAACATAAAAGCATGATGTAAAATGGATATATCAAAGACCGAAGCCGACGATAATGTTACTGTCTACAAATCTCGACTTGTTATGAAAGTTTTTTGACAAGTTCAAGGAGTTGACTACGATGAGACTTTCTCACCCGTAGCGATGCTTAAGTCTGTCTGAATCATGTTAACAATTGCCGCATTTTATGATTCTGAAATATGGCAAATGGATGTCAAAACTACATTCCTAAATGGATACCTCAAAGAGGAGTTGTATATGATGCAACCAGAAGGTTTTGTCGATCATAAAGGTGCTAACGAAGTGTGCAAGCTCCAGCGATCCATCTATGGACTAGTGCAAGCATCTCGGAGTTGGAATATGCGCTTTGATGAGGTGATCAAAGCATATGGTTTTATACAAACTTTTGGAGAAGCCTGTATTTACAAGAAAGTGAGTGGGAGCTCTGTAGCATTTCTAATATTATATGTAGATGACATATTGTTGATTGTAAATGATATAGAATTTCTGGATGGCATAAAAGGATACTTGAATACGAATTTTTCAATGAAAGACTTCGGTGAAGCTGCTTATATATTAGGCATCAAGATCTATAGAGATAGATCAAGACCCTTAATTGGACTTTCACAAAGCACACACCTTCATAAAGTTTTGAAGAAGTTCAAAATGGATGAGTCAAAGAAAGGGTTCTTGCTTGTGTTACAAGGTGTGAATTTGAGTAAGACTTAATGCCAGACCACTGCAGAAGATAGAGAGAAAATGATAGTCATTCCCTAGCCATAGGATCTATCATGTATGCAATGCTATGTACCTGACCTAATGTGTGCCTTGCTATAAGTTTAGCAGGGGGGTACCAAAGTAATGCAGGAGTGGATCACTAGACATCGGTGAAGAACATCCTGAAGTACCTCAAAAGAACAAAGGATATGTTTCTCGTTTATGGAGGTGACAAAGAGCTCGTCGCAAACGGTTACATCGATTCCAGCTTTCACACTTATCCGGATGACTCTAAGTCACAAACCGGATATGTATTTTTATTGAACGGTGGAGCTGTCAGTTGGTGCAGTTCCAAGCAGAGTGTCGTGGCGGGATCTACGTGTGAAGCGGAGTACATAGCTGCTTTGGAAGCAGCAAATGAAGGAGTCTGGATGAAGGAGTTCATATCCTATCTAGGTGTAATACCTAGTGCATCGGGTCCAATGAAAATCTTTTGTGACAACACTGGAGCAATAGCCTTGGCGAAGGAATCCAGGTTTCACAAGAGAACAAAGCACATCAAGAGACGCTTCAATTCCATCCGCGATCAAGTCAAGGAGGGATACATAGAAATATGCAAGATACATATGGATCTGAATGTCACAGACCCGTTGACTAAGCCTCTTCAATGAGCAAAACATGATCAACACCAAGACTCCATGGGTGTTAGAATCATTACTATGTAATCTAGATTATTGACTCTAGTTCCAAGTGGGAGACTCAAGGAAATACGCCCTAGCAGCAATAGTAAAGTTGTTATTTGTATTTCCTTATATCTTGATAAATGTTTATTATTCATGCTAGTATTGTATTAACCGAAAACTTAGTACATGTGTGAATACATAGACAAAACAGAGTGTCCCTAGTATGCCTCTACTACACTAGCACATTGATCAAAGATGGTTATGTGTCGGCGGACTGGGAACCAGGGTACCCAGACTTGCCTCTCTGCGGGCCGCGACGCGCTCCTACAGGTGGCCTGGTACGGCCCAGCTGATCGACCAGCTGCTCAAGACCCTCGCGAGGAGGCCAAGTCTCGCGAGGAGAATGACGTCAAGACCTCCTTGGGAGCAGCCTCAGCAAGGTGTTCCGGAGGGGCGGAGAATCTAAGGCCAAGCCTGCCTCAGGAGGAGGCAGTGACATCGGTAGTGACGCATCACGCCAGCGGATGCCAGCGCACGCCGGCTGCGCAGTTACCATTTCGGTACAAGGGGGACAGCGCAGCTGCAAGTTCCCGAGGAGCGGGGCAAAGGTTTCCTCATCTGTGCAACAAGACCAAAGACCGCAAGGACGGCAAGGAGGATGTCATCGTCGAGCCCACCACCGCGTCATCGCCCTATCCTTTTGCAGGTGAAGACTGCTTTTGTCAGGGCTGGAACGTCCTTGTGTTCCCGCTCAAAAATGGCCGTTGTGGGATCCCTTCCCACCTAAAAATTTCGGGGGAAGAGGACTATGGCCGCCTATATAAGTAGCTAGAACCCCGACTGCAAAGGGGACGGGCATTCTGCCACCATACAAGGAGAACGAACATTAGCCTCCTGACCATCCTGAGCTCGCCTCCTAAGCCCATGAACCTCCGTACTAGCTTGTATCCCGGCTCGCCCGAGGTTAATCCACCAAAGCAGGAAGTAGGGTCTTACACCACATGGTGGCCCGAGCCTGGATAAACTCTTGTGTGTTTGTTCGTTGTTTGCTTGAATCCTTCCACCACGACGAGAGCGAGGCGCTAGGTAGACGAGAATGGGAGAGATCTTCGTTCACGCCCCTGTGTTCGAACTTAACGGGTTTTGCGGAGCCCTGAATCCGACATTTGGCGTGCCAGGTAGGGGGCGTGTCGAAATCTCGCCTCTCCAACGACCTCACTTCCCTTCTCCGGTTCAACGCCTCTATGATGTCTGCGGCGAGCCACAGCCGCGCGGGGGCTGGCTTCCTCCCCGCCGATCGAGCAACATAAGCGGACCGCGCCACCCGTGGGCACCCGTCCTCCTTCCTCTACGACGCTCCTGCCGGCCAGGCCACTGGAGGACGGCCTGCACAACCACTCCCACCTCCTGTGGCCTCGCCGGTCGCGCTCTTAGTGGGACGGCGGCGGGCCCAGCACCGGCCGCCCGCTGAGACCCGCGCCACGCGGACGGCCTGCAGCTGCGAGCTGTGGGGCGTCGGCTGCGGGGAGCGGCCTTGCCGGGGGGTTGCCTACATCCTTGGTGGGTTCCAAGCACCAGCGTCTGCCCGGCACGCCAAGTTGCACTTTCGGCAGGTTGGAGCTGCCGCCCAGCCACGGGAGGCCTTGCGGGCGTAGAACGGGTCGGGGCCCGTCATCACCTTTGGCCACGGCGACCTCGCCTCGGAAGCGGCCGGCACCGGCGCTCTCCCCACGTTATGCACACCCACCATCTGCGGGGTGGCCGTGACAAGAACTTCATCGACGGCGGCGCCGGCCTCAACATCCTCTCTCCCGAAGCCTTTGGTCATCTGCCTGTGTCTTATAGACAGCTCCTTCCTACTAAGCCCTTCTCGGGGGTCGCGGGCTCGGCCGTTCCGCTCGGCCAGATCCGCCTTCCGGTCACCTTCGGCACACCGGCTATCTACCGGACTGAGCTCATCGATTTTGACATTGCGCCCATCCACCTGCCGTACAACGCCGTCCTCGGCTTCCCAGCCTTGGGAAAGTTCATGGCGGCGACTCACCCGGGCTACAACACCGTCAAGATACCCGGGAGCAGCGGCGTCATCACCATCGAGGGGGACCCTAAGGCCGCCCTTCAGGTCCTTGGGCGCGCTTACAAGGCCGCCGCTGCCGCAGCTCACCCAGGGGCGAAGGGGGCTCCGGAACCTCCGGAGGCCGCGCCTGCCAAGAAAAAGCAGCTCTTTTCTTAGGACCCCGCCGCGACGAAGCAAGTGCCCGCCGACGAAGAAGGCTCAGGAGCCACCTTCACCATCGGCACGAGCATGGATCCAGAGCAAGAGGCTGCGCTGGTTAGCTTCCTCAGGGCCAACAAGGATGTGTTCGCCTGGAAGGCCACAGATTTGGTCGGGGTGCCAAGGCATGTCATTGAGCATCACCTCACGGTATGCCCCAATGCATGCCCTATCAAGAAGAAGGCGCGTAGAAAAACCTCGGAGAAGCAGGCCTTCATCATCCAAGAGGTTAGGAAGCTGGAAGAAGCTGGTGTCGGACAGGAGTTATGGCACCCGGAGTGCCTAGCCAGTCCCATCATCGTCCCGAAGAAAGGAGGCAAGGAACGCATGTGCGTCGACTTCACGAGCCTCAACAAGTTCTACCCTCAGGACCCCTTCCGTCTGCTGCGCATTGACCAAATCTTGGATTCGACGGCTGAGTGCGATCTACTCTGCTTCCTTGACGCATTCTCGGGCTACGACCAAATCAAGATGGCGGTAGAAGACGTGGAGAAGACGGCGTTCCTGACCCCATGCGGGGTCTACTGCTACACCTGCATACCTTTCGGGCTGAGGAATGCGGGCGCTACCTTCCAGCGCCTGATGCACATCACCCTCGGCCCCCAGCTCGGGAGTAATGCAGAGGCCTACGTCGACGACATAGTGGTTAAGTCCAAAGAGGCCACGACCCTCATCCAGGACCTAGAAGAAACATTCGCCAATTTGTGCAAGGTGAAGCCATTGTCGGATTCAGGGCTCCGCAAAACCCGTTAAGTTCGAACACAGGGGCGTGAACAAAGATCTCTCCCACTCACGTCAACCTAGTGCCTCGCTCTCGTCTCGGTGGAAAGATTCAAGAAAACAACGAACAAGCACACAAGAGTTTATCTAGGTTCGGGCCACCGTGTGGTGTAAGACCCTACTTCCTGCTTTGGTGGATTGGCTCCTTGTATGGTGGAAGAATGCCCGTCCCCTTTGCAGTGGGAGTCCTAGCTACTTATATAGGCGGCCACGGTCCTCTTCACCCGAAATGTTTAGGCGGCAAGGGATCCCACAACGGCCATTTTTGAGCAGGAACACAAGGACGTTCTTATCCTGACAAAAGCGGTCTTTGCGTGCAAAAGGATCAGCGGTGACACGGTGGTGGGCACGACAGGGACATCCTCCTTATCGTCCTTGCGGTCTTCGGTCTTGTTTCACCAAAGAGGAAACCTTTGCCCCGCTCCTTGGGAACCAACGGCTGCGCTGTCTCCGTTGCACCGAAATGGCAACTGCGCCGCTGGCGGACGCTGGCACCCGCTGGCGCGGTGCGTTACTGTTGACATCACTGCCTCCTCCTGAGGCAGCCTCGGCCTTGGATTCTCCGCCCCTCCGGAACGCCTTGCCGTGGCCGCTCCCAAGGAGGTCTTGACGTCGTTCTCCTCGCGAGGCTTGGCCCCCTCGCGAGGGTCTTGAGCAGTTGGTCGATCAGCTGGGCCATACCAGGCCACTTGTAGGAGTGCATCGTGGCTCGCAGACAGGCAAGTCTGGGTACCCTAGTTCCCAGGACGCCGATAGTAGCCCCCGGGCCCAAGGCGCGCACGGAGTTGGCTTCAGGGCGAAGCCTTAGTCGAGGACGAAGCGTCGCGGGCCCCAAAAAGGTTGCGGGCCAGGCTAGCTCGTGACGATTGGATGGGACGCGAGCGACCCTGCTCCCCACGCCGTCTCGGTAACTGTGCGTGTTGCCAAACGGGCCTTCTCTATTGGGGGAGTTATCACCCTCTTTCCTTCCTGCTCGGATTTCTTCCCCTTTGCGCCTCCTGCCTCTCTGTACCCTTTGGCTCCCTTGACCATGGCGAAGAAGAACAAGGTCACCGCGCCGGCGTCTGGATCTGCTTCTTCTCTTGATGCGGCGCTTGAGGAGTCCTCAATTATTAGGGAGGAGGACTACTCAGAGGTCTGGTCGTTCCTGTCGAGCTCGCACAATGAGCATGGCCCGACGCAGATCTGGGCTGGATCCACCATGGCGCGGACCTTGTCAAAGTCATGCTACCCCTTCTTCCTCCACAGCATCTCCGTGGGGCTCATGCCCCCTTTCTCTGAGTTCTTCTACGCCATCCTGGAACATTACCAGGTGCACGCTCTCCATATCCAACCTCGCTCCATCTTCGTCTTGTCGCTCTTCGCCTTCTACTGTGAGGCGTTCGTGGGGGTGAGGCCGACTGTCGCCCTCTTCCGCCACTTCTTCTCCATGCGTTAGTACGACGATGGCCCGTGCTCGGGCTGCGTTTCCTTCATCTTCCAGTGCCAGGGCTGTCGGCTAATGACGGTCGGGAAGAAGATAGAGTCCCACCGGAAGAGGTGGGTCTATCTGGACGCCCAGCGCACCCATCCTCTGCTGGCGCTGCCTACTGCCTGTCCGGAGAAGCTTGCCGGCTGGCGCTACACGAAGCTCACAGGCCCTCTTGCCGGGCCAGTCTTGGCGAAGATTGAGGCCGACCTGAGCTCGAGGCTCGAAGGGGGGTAGATCGTGAAGGAGTTCTTGAGGCAGCGTCTGGCTCCACTGCAGGCTCACTCACGCCCCATGTGGGAGCTGATGGGCGACCACGACGTGCTCCGGCTGCACCCAGGGATGCTGGCCGAAGATGATCTGGACTTTACCTCGAGAGCTCTCCTGGGGATGGTTCCGGAGGATCTTGCTGGGGCCTACCTGCCGCTGTACAGCCGCCCTGAGAAGGCCAAGCTGCTGATGGCCATGCCGGACCTTGGTGCGCCTGTGGGCGCTCCGCCCACGTTCGACGTGTCTTCTGGTGATGATGACAAGAGCGACGAGGGGGCTCGGAGGATACCCTGGACGACGAAGGGGACTCCTTCGAGGTGTTCGCCGGAGCAATAACGCCAGGCGCAGGTGCCGCCGGACGGTCCCAGGCGACCACTCCACGTCGATCCGGACGCACTGCGTCCGGGGGAAGCAAGGTGGCGACTCCGCCGAAGGGTACTATGCCAGCGAACCTGGCGAACGCGGCCGCGCCCAGGACCGTGGCCTCATGCCTCGCCCAGGCACGGGCTATCAGCATGCCCAGTGCGCCAGGAGCTGCTGTCGACCTGCTCGTGAAGAGAAGGGCGCGCCTCGCCTCCGACGAGTAAGTGTGCAATTTCTCACTCATCCGTATTTGCTATGCCCCTGATGCGCTCTCCGTGATGCAACAGCCTAGGGGTGTGACGAAGAAGGTGAAGGGGGAGGTCACGCTGCGGCGCCCTGCTCCTCCGGCTGCTGATGCGGCCTTGGGGAAGGATGCCGTGGTGCTGGGTGCCCCGGTCGACCGGACCACCGCGCGTGCGGCGATGGTGTAGCCTGAAGAAGTCCCCGTCTCCAGCGAGGTTGCGGAGTTGGCTTCTGCTCTGGCTGCTCTGGAGAGGGAGGCCGAAGCCCCCGAGCCCCTGGTCGATCAGTCGGTCTTGTATGTGCCCGTGCGCCAGGCGGCGCAGCCTGGTCCTGAGGCTTTGGATGCTGCCTCCGCCACGCTGGGTCGTCTTCGCGCTGATATGCAAAACAGTGACGGCCACCTGACAGAAGGGCGCCTGGGGCTGATCCATGGGTGGCTCCTGGCAGACGAGTCTGCACGGACCTCCTGGGATCATGCCTCGGTGGCTGCTGCCAAGGGTCGAGAGGAAGCTGCGGCGGCCACGATGGCTCGTGACGCTGCGCAAGCTCACGCCGCATCCTACGAGAAGCGCTGCCTCAAGGAAGAGAGTGAGCTGGGGGCCCGCCCTGGAGCTCAAGAGGTGGGAGAACGAGCTCAAGGCGTAGAAGACCACGACGTCCCGGCTGCAACAGGAGCAGCTTACTGACCGCGCAGCCTTGGAGAAGCTGAAGGTTGAAGTTGAGCAGGCCAGGGCAGCCCAAGCCGCTCGCGTCCAGGAGGAAGCTCTTGTGGCCTTGGTGACGGTGAGTCCCGAGGCCCTTGCCGCCTTTGACCTTGAGGCCCGCAAGGCGGTGCATGCCTCCTACGGGGAAGGGTTCAAGGAGCCGCTGGCCACCCCGAAGGAAGGCCTCGCCGGGCTCCTTGCTGCGCTCGTGGAGTCCCTGTGTGGTGTTACGGCCGCGATTGGACAGTTAGCCGATGTCGAAAGACGTACGCTGCTTACCTTGGTCCTAACGCAGGTGTGGAGCCACCTAAGTCTTCGCGACCCCACCCTTGACCTGGCCTTGCTGTCCGAGCCCGTGACCGCAGTCATGGAGAACACGGTTGCCGAGGCCTTGAGGGTGAAGGTCACATCACTGGTGGAGGTGTTCCTCCAGGCTACTGCTACCGCGGCCGAAGGGGAGACGACCGGTACTACTGCGCCCGGCGACGCCTAGTCCGCTCTATTAAGTGAGAGAAGCGCGAGTGCCTCGGGTTGACGTAAGAACTTTGTTTGAATTTGGAAAAACTTGGCATTATTGTAATAGCTAGATGATTCCATGCTTGCTTCCTTTCATGTTTACTTTAGGTGCTCTGTGTCGGCAGGGCCCAACCCCGCGCATACCTCGACCACTGTTGAGCCCTCTGGATGACTAGGGTTACCGTAGTAACTAGACTCGCAATTGAGCCCTCCGGATGACCAGGGTTACTATAGTAACTAGACTCAAGGGATGAGGGGCTACGTGGCCAATGAGGCCCTTGGGTCGCGATGCCCAAGGGTCCCCCTTGACGTTCAAGCGATCCCGTTTTCGTTCTGCGTCGGCAGGGCCCAACCCCACGCATACCTAGATCGCCATTGAGCCCTCTGGAGGACCGGGGTTATCGTTATAACTAGACTCAAGGGATGAGGGGCTACGTGGCCAATTATGCCCCTGGGTCATGATGCCTAGGGGTCCCCCTTGACGTACGAATGGCTTTCATGAAGGAGAACGAGCACCATAACTTGCCCACGAGCATTCGCCTGGGATGGGGGCACGAGAAGGCTAGGTGTCTGGGCACCTGGTAGGGTGGCGTCTGCCAGGCGTGACCGGAGCATAGCCCCCGTGCCTAGCCCCCCTCGCGACACCCATCCAAGGAGAAGCTGTGAGCGTCGTGAGCTGAAAAGCTCCCTGAGGTTGGTACGACCACTTGGGGCCACCCTCAGTTGTTTATAACTAGCGCGGAGCATAGAGCTACCACACTTGCGCGGAGTGCGGGCATAACCGCGCCTCAGTCGTATCGGCCAGCGCGGAGCTTGGTGCTTCAACTGGTGATACGTCCAAAACGTATCTATAATTTCTGCTTGCTCCATGCCACTTTTGGGTGATATTGCTATGATATTCATACACTTCCATACACTTTTGATCATATTTGGACTAACTTACTAATCCAGTGCACCCCAGTGCCAGTTTCTGTTTTTGGCTGTTTTTGTATTTCAGGTTTTCACGTTTCGAGAACTGCCCAGAAAAATCCAGAAAAATTATATAAAAAATCAGCGTTCTGGAAACAACACTGCGTCCGAAGGGCAGCCTGGGGGGGCACAGGGGCTCCAGGCGCCCTGTGGGCGCGCCCCCCGTGGGCCGCGCCGGGGGGGCGCCTGGGCCCCCCCGAAGCCCATCCAGTGCCCCCCTTTGGCATATATTTAGAGGGACCTCCGAAACCCTCAGAAAAGGAACTCTTTTCGCGATCCCATCTCTGTTCCGCCGCCGCCGCTTCCAAGATCGGGAGCACCAGGAGAACTCTTCCCGGCACCCTGCCGGAGGGGAGGATCACCACCGGGAGCTTCTCCACCACCATGGACGCCTCCCGGATGACACGTGAGTAGTCTCCCTTGGACCATGAGTCCATGACCAGTAGCTATGTGATGTTCTCCTCCCGTTCTTGTGCTTCACTAATTAGTCCTCGTGAGCTGCCCTACATGATCGAGGCACCTATGTAATCCTTATGCTGTTGCTATGTTGAGTTTGCTGGGATCCGATGGATTATGAGATTATGTTCAGATTGATCTTGAGTAATATATTTGATTCACCTCTTTTATATTTTAGTTCATAAGTAATTCTTGCATGTTCTCCGTTGTTACTTATTGCTTTGGCCGAGTAGTAGGTAGTGACTCCAAGAGGGAACGTTATGCTCGATTGTGGGTTCATGCCCCTCGATGACTAGCTTGAGTGACAGAAACATGAGTCTAGGGGATGTGCTGTTGCCACAAGGGGGGAAACAACGGTGCTTGTGCCCGCGGGTGCAAGGATTGTTTACTTTACGCAAAGTTCTTTTAATGCAGTTGTCTGTTGCATTGAGTTTACACTATGGGTGGGACTCGCAACTTAATACCAGCGAGATGTTCTGGATAGATATCTCAAGGTGGATGATTAGTAGTAGATATTGATGGATTTCGGTCTACTTACTTTGGCGTACCGCCCATGCTTTGAACCTCAACCTTTCTTGCAATGTAGTCAGCATTGGTTTGCGTTCGTGGTCCTGTCAATTGCCTAGCTGTAATTTGTTTACCTCACATAGCTGTTTTATCGTCTTTTGGGAGAGAGACATCACTAGTGAACATCATGAGACTCCGGTCCATATTACCATCATTGATCACATCCACTATTTACTTTTCGCTATTTACTTACTATCGCAAAAACTATCTATCACTACTATCACTGCTTTTAACCCTTTGTGAACTACAAGGCCGGAGAGATTGACAACCTCTCTGTACTCGTTGGGAGCAAAGTTATTTGTATCTGTGTGCAGGTCCACGTTGATTGCTACTAATCTGGCGCCGTAGCAATTGACACCTACTTGTTGAACCTAGGAGTCTCTGGTGAATCGATCCTTGGCATCTTTGCTAGGGGAAAACACTTCTACTTATTGCATCTTACACCTTTCACTTGGGGTAACCAACGAGGGGTTCGAGGCCCATCAAGGAGTATTTTCTGGCGCCGTTGCCGGGGACTCCACTCTTCAGGATAGGGGAGTTGCATGCTATCTTTTACCTTTGCTTTTAGTCTTGTTAGTTTACCTTTCATTTTTGCTTTAGCACCTTTTTATCGAAAATCACAAAAAATAGTTATCTTGCTTGCTTGCTACTATAGGTTCTACCAAAAACACTAAATGGGAGGAGTACACCCCTACTTCCATTGCCCCACTTATCTCTGACGGGATTTACAAAAAAATAAACCTTGTGATTACACTAGTTATGACGGAGAGTTATGCCCATGGCATGGTCTTCCAGGAAAAAAGTATGAGCCTCAGTTTAAAATTGCTCCTAAGCTTCCCCAAACTTGGGAAGATGTTCAAACTCTTCTAATAGAGAGCGAATTAAACAAAGAGGATGACACTACAATTCTGCCCACTAATGATAAAATTGATTTTGATAATTGTAGTATTTCAGAAGTTGTCGCCTATCTACAAGGAATGGCTAAGGATCCCAACACTAGCACGCTTAATCTTGCCTTCACAGAGCATATCACTAATGCTCTCATCAAAGCTAGGGAGGAGAAACTCAGAGTAGAAGCCTCCATACCTAGAAAGCTAGGAGATGGTTGGGATTATATGATTAAAATTAAGATAAATAACTACTCATGCTTTGCTTTATGTGATATTGTAGCTAGTACTTCTATTATGCCCAAAAGACTATATGATATGCTTAAATTGAAACCTTTTGATTCTTGTTCTTTTGGTAATGTTCTCGTTGATTCTTCCATAAAGAAACCTTTGGGGAGGATCGACGATGTTCTTATTGTTGGCAATGATAATTATGTTCCCGTTGATTTTACTATTATGGATTTTGAATGCGATCCTTCTTGTCCAATTATTTTGGGACGTCCCTTTTTGCGCACCGTTGGTGCTGTCATTGACATGAAAGAGGGTAATATAAAATTTCAGTTTCCTCTCAAGAAAGGGATGGAACACTTCCCTCGTAAGAAGGTCAAGTTACCTTTTGAGTCCGTTGTACGGGCTAGCTATTCTTTTACTCTTGATAAAACTTGATCTATGCATTATGCCTAGCTTAAAGGCATAAAAGAAAGCGCTTTTGGGAGGCAGCCCACATGAATAAATTTTTTGCTTTTGCTGTGTCTTGATGTTGTTTACTGCTGTAGCATCATCATTGTATCTTTGCTTTTCATATTTGTGCCAAGTATAGCCTCTGATTGCTAGAAAGTTCAAAAGTTGTGAGGTGCTGTCCAGGAAACAGATTCTATCCTTGGATAGAAAAATTCGTATAAAATCACCAGATCATCTTTTTGGTCTGAATTTTTTCGACAGCGTTCTCTATATAATTTTCTTTCGTGCGTCAGTTCTGAGTTTTTTGATTTGAGTTGCATAAGTATCCCGAACAGACCAATTACTGCCTGCTGTTCTGTTTTTCACAGATTCTGTCCTGTTTTGCCTTACCTTCACTTTGCAAATTAAGAACTTGCTTTTTCTTTGCAAAAACCTTTTGGCAATCTTGAGAAACAGTAGAACTTCAAGAATATCCTTATTTCCAGCAAGGTATAATTATTTTATTAAGGGTACTAACCTCGCTAATCAGATTATGATGAGTTATGTATGAAGGGAGTTTTCAAGTGTGCGAGGGAAGATGATAAAAAGATTCAGGAGTGTCAAGCGCTCAAGCTTGGGGATGCCCCCGTGCATCCCCTTCTCCATCAACATTATCTGTTCGTCTTTCGTTTCGCTATATTTTTATCACTTCATGTGTTATGTGCTATGCTTGGAGCGTCTTGATTTTAGTTTTCTTTTTTTAGTTTTTCATAACGAGTCGGACCTCAGCATTCCTTTATGTGGGAGAGAAACATGCTCCACCTCTACCTAGAACATTACATAGAATTTTCATGTCTATCTATGCTGTGTGTGTTCTTTGTCTTTTAATAGCTACTATCATACTCTGCTCTTAGTATTCATGCCTATCTTTTCAAAGAGCTTTTGTTTAGTTGGTTGCTTGAACTCTCTTTAATTACCATGCTCACCTTATTAAGAGAGTTTGCTTCCGTTGCATGGGTTAATGTGTCTATGATAAAGATGCTACTTTCATGATGGTGCTTAGTAGTTCAGGTTTTCTTTTGGTTAATCTCAAATAGCTGGGGGGTTCCCAATGTGTTATTGGAGTACCAACTTGGTTTGTTTGCCTATGATGTGGTATGGTTTAGTAATGTCTTCCTTCGAGAATTTATTTTGATTGACTTGGCGTATGCTCACGCATATTCAAGACTGTAAAGAAAGTCTGTCAAGCCTTGATGATCTTTTATTTCTAAGTAGCGATATAACTACCATGCCTGATTCAATATTGCTTTGTCGCTCTGCATGATTATGACCGTCATTGCTCTCTTAGTTGGTCGCTCCCAGTCTTTTTGCTAACCTCCACCTGTACTAAGCAAACTAACCATGCAATACATAGCTCATGGGAAAGTAGCCTAAAAACTATTGTGGTAAAGAATATGTTGCTTATGTATCTTATTTCTTATAAGTTGCTTGCTGAGCGGTAACCATGTTTCTGGGGACGCCATCAACTGTCACACTTTTGTTGAATATCATGTGAGTTGCTATGCATGTTCGTCTTGTCTGAAGTAAGGGTGATTTACCATGGGTTGAATTAATATGCATATTGTTAGAGAAGAACATTGGGCCGCCAACCAAAGCCATGCATCATGGTGGAAGTTTTAGCTTGGACCCTAATCCTCAATCTCTCATGAGAATATGCTTATGCATTAAAGAGGAGTCCATCATCTATTTTCTATGTTGTCCCGGTATGGATGTCCTCAAGTTGAGATCTATCAAAAACGAGAAATCAAATGTGATTTATCTCCTTGGACCTTTGTACAGGTGGCATAGAGGTACCCCTTTGTGACACTTGGTTAA
Organism: Secale cereale; assembly: GCA_902687465.1. Lineage (NCBI taxonomy): Eukaryota > Viridiplantae > Streptophyta > Magnoliopsida > Poales > Poaceae > Secale > Secale cereale. Next base: position 423,683,201 of record LR738711.1, read on the forward strand.
AACATATGTAATTCAATGATAACCCATGGGGATCCGAGCTAATTAGGACAAGGAGCGAGCACTATTGGTATTCGATGCATGAGGCTTGCAACTTATAGGATGTTTTATACATGACACATATGAAGTACTACTATCGTTGACACAATTGCTTCCATGTTTTCAAAATAAAAAGCTTTAGCACTTAACCTTTATTTTACCTTTATGTTGAAGCACCAACTACTGAGAGCATGATTGTCATTCTGAGTGTAATGTGCATTGTCCCAAAGTAGCATTGTCTTTTGCATGATTGTGATATCGTTTATTCTGAAATGATTGTATCTAGTCATCACTTAAACCTTGAAGGTGCCCCTGCATTTATGTTTTGCATCACTAAAGGGGGCAAGCTAGATATCACTTTATCATATTTGCACATCATGTTCATTGCAAATCTTTTTGATGTTTCAGTTTCATGTTGTAAAACTTTCAGTCATTTGTGATTTTCTCTTGAGGCAACTTAATTACTTTAGAATCGTTGTCTCAGTAAGCTTTTGTCATATGACTATGAGAAAGTCCTATATGGTTAATAGCATGTCACCACAGAAATTATTCTTGTTATCATTTACCTACTCGAGGACAAGCAGGAATTAAGCTTGGGGATGTTGATACGTCCAAAACGTATCTATAATTTCTGCTTGCTCCATGCCACTTTTGGGTGAAATTGCTATGATATTCATACACTTCCATACACTTTTGATCATATTTGGACTAACTTACTAATCCAGTGCACCCCAGTGCCAGTTTCTGTTTTCGTCTGTTTTTGTATTTCAGGTTTTCACGTTTCGAGAACTGCCCAGAAAAATCCAGAAAAATTATATAAAAAATCAGCGTTCCGGAAACAACACTGCGTCTGAAGGGCAGCCGTGGGGGGGGGGAGGGGGCACAGGGGCTCCAGGCGCCCTGTGGGAGCGCCCCCCGGGCCGCGCCGGGGGGGGGGGCGCCTGGGCCCCCCGAAGCCCGTCCGGTGCCCCCCTTTGGCATATATTTAGAGGGACCTCCGAAACCCTCAGAAAAGGAACTCTTTTCGCGATCCCATCTCTGTTCCGCCGCCGCCGCCGCTTCCAAGATCGGGAGCACCAGGAGAACTCTTCCCGGCACCCTGCCGGAGGGGAGGATCACCACCGGGAGCTTCTCCACCACCATGGACGCCTCCCGAATGACTCGTGAGTAGTCTCCCTTGGACCATGACTCCATGACCAGTAGCTATGTGATGTTCTCCTCCCGTTCTTGTGCTTCACTAATTAGTCCTCGTGAGCTGCCCTACATGATCGAGGCACCTATGTAATCCTTATGTTGTTGCTATGTTGAGTTTGCTGGGATCCGATGGATTATGAGATTATGTTCAGATTGATCTTGAGTAATATATTTGATTCACCTCTTTTATATTTTAGTTCATAAGTAATTCTTGCATGTTCTCCGTTGTTACTTATTGCTTTGGCCGTGTAGTAGGTAGTGACTCCAAGAGGGAACGTTATGCTCGATTGTGGGTTCATGCCCCTCGATGACTAGCTTGAGTGACAGAAACATGAGTCTAGGGGATGTGCTGTTGCCACAAGGGGGGAAACAACGGTGCTTGTGCCCGCGGGTGCAAGGATTGTTTACTTTACGCAAAGTTCTTTTAATGCAGTTGTCTGTTGCATTGAATTTACACTATGGGTGGGACTCGCAACTTAATACCAGCGAGATGTTCTGGATAGATATCTCAAGGTGGATGATTAGTAGTAGATATTGATGGATTTCGGTCTACTTACTTTGGCGTACCGCCCATGCTTTGAACCTCAACCTTTCTTGCAATGTAGTCAGCATTGGTTTGCGTTCGTGGTCCTGTCAATTGCCCAGCTGTAATTTGTTTACCTCACATAGCTGTTTTATCATCTTTTGGGAGAGAGACATCACTAGTGAACATCATGAGACTCCGGTCCATATTACCATCATTGATCACATCCACTATTTACTTTTCACTATTTACTTACTATCGCAAAAACTATCTATCACTACTATCACTGCTTTTAACCCTTTGTGAACTACAAGGCCGGAGAGATTGACAACCTCTCTGTACTCGTTGGGAGCAAAGTTATTTGTATCTGTGTGCAGGTCCACGTTGATTGCTACTAATCTCGCGCCGTAGCAATTGCCACCTACTTGTTGAACCTAGGAGTCTCTGGGGAATCGATCCTTGGCATCTTTGCTAGGGGAAAACACTTCTACTTACTGCATCTTACACCTTCCACTTGGGGTAACCAACGAGGGGTTCGAGGCCCATCAACTGGTTCGTGGGCATAACCGCTCCTCGGTTGGATCTGCCAGCGCGGAGCTTGGTACTTCCACTGGACCGTGGGAGGGAGCCTCCCACCGGGAGAGACTACGGGGCGTGTACAGCCCCGTCTTGACGCGTGGCTTGCATGGTAGGACAGCCAAGGTGTATATGGGCCCTCCTCACGACGAGCTGAACGACTCTAAGGAAGTTCTCGTGAGCTTACGCATCACGCACGAGACCCTACCCTGAGGCGGGTTGTGCATGAGTCTTCTTCTGCAAAATGTGAAAAGAGAGGTGTTGTGTCGACCTGCGCCGATTGCATCTCCAGGGGATATTGCATGAGAAGGCCGCAGCACCAGCGACCCCAGGAGGTGACGTCACGGGGTTAACCCGCGAGACAGAGCTCATCCACTGGATTTGTCGATGCTGCAGGGACGGACCCGAGCACAGACGTCGTGCCCAGTCTTCTCATGCCACGATCCAAAAGAAAAACAGTCAGCGCGCGGTTCCCATGTGAGCGAGGCACCTGCCACGGGCCCCTACTTACCCATCCACGATTAGCACATGCGAGAACAAGGCACCAAGGACCATGGGAGGTGCCGTCACGAAAATGGCTCACTAGGCAGAGCTCAGCCCTTGGGTTTATCGATGCTGCAGGGACGGACCCGAGCACAGACGTCGTGCCAGTCCTTAATCATGGGGCGGTCGCGAGTTTGCTCAGAAGGGCTCATGACCTTAGTGGCGGTGAGGACTCCGAGCATATAGATAATGCGAATGGAAAGAAATATCTGGCCTTGATCATGCAAAAAGGGAGACAGCCGCGGGGGATCAGCCCCCAGCGGCCCGAGGATGATGCAGCCCGAGAGGCGCCCTCGTTTGGATACCTGAAGTGTCACCTGATACTTGCCGAAGGAGAGTTTGGGTAGCTAAAGACGCGAGCTGTGCGAGTCGCTCCTGAGGATCGTCGGGCTCCTGAGACCCAGGGGCTCCGGAGGCTCTCAGTCCGGATCGCCTGCCACTGAGCCTCCCGAGCCCCCAAGGCCTGCTACGTGAGATGCTGGAACGTGGCAGCTGCATTGTGGAAGCCGAAGAGCATGCAGACGTAGCTGCAGGGGAGGGCCTTCCTCCGGCCGACCACCGTCGGCCAGAAGGGCTCCTGAGAAGCAGCTCGGTTGAGACCCACGACGTCGATGCAGACACTAAAGCAGTCACTTGGGCTGCGAGCAGGTGGACTTGGGGTTGTGCGGTTACGCCCACCGCGGATGAGTCCTGCGTACTGAAGTTCCTCTGTAGCTTGGTCGATGATGTCTTGAGCCCCCAACGCTGAACGGCTCACGCTTTGCTCACAAAAACGCGCATCAAGATACGCTTGCAGGTGGTGCTCAAACACCTCCCTCGAGGCACGGGACAGCTCGGGGACACTCCAGAGGAGAGCCCCCAAGCCCATCACGAGAGGGGCATTGAGCGCGCCTCCCTATGCGAGGGTGGAGGGCGCCTCGTCAGCAGGCGCGAGTCCTCAGGCCAGGCTGTCGGGAGCCCCCGCGTCCTGAGGTCCGTCGACGAGTAGGTTCTTCTTCTTCTCGGGGGCGGTCTCCAGGGTGAGGACGGCTCCATCCTCATCGGAGCACTCAACCACCGCGGTCTGGTAGGTGCGCTCCAGGGAACGCACCGCTTCCTTCTCGTCGGAGTCGATCGTGATGACTCCGTCGCTCCCGGGCATCTTGAGGATGTTGTAGCCGTGATGGGTCGCCGCCATGAACTTGGCGAGGGCAAGATACCCCAGGATGGCGTTGTACGGGAGGTGGATGTTGGCGACGTCGAAGTCGATGAGCTCTGTGTGGTAGTTGTCGCGGTCGCCAAAGGTGACGGGGAGGCGGACCTGCCCCATCGGGAGTGTGGAGCCATCCATGACTCCGTAGAATGGCTTGGTGGGGTGGAGCTGATCATAGGGAACCTAGAGTGTCTCGAAGGTCTGGACGGAGAGGATGTTGAGCCCTGCTCCGTCGTCGATGAGGGTCTTGGTCACGAGGACGTTGCTGATGGTCGGGGTGCAGAGCATCGGGAGGGCGCCTGGGGCTGCAGTGCAGTTGAGCTTGTCTTTGGGGTCGAAAGCGATGACTTGCTTGGTCCACCAGAGGTTGCGCGCGGCGTCAGGCCTGGAAGCCCCGCGTTCACCTCACGGGCGAACTGCTTGAAGATGCGGTGAGAAGCCGGGGCATGAGCTCCTCCCAGAATGCATGCGACTACACGCGGCTTCTGGAAGCCCCCTGCCCTGTCTCCCTAGAGGTCGTCGTCGTTCCTCCTTGGCGGTGGTGGCAGCGGAGGCAGGCCTCCATTGCCCTGAGGGCGACTCTCATGAGGCTGGTCGCGCCATGAGGCGTCACGAGGCTACTCCTGCCAGTGGTCTTCACGAGGCTGTTCAAGCCACCCTTGGTGCAAGTTCCTGCCATCCCAACGTCCTCCTCCTCGGCCTCCTCCACGGCCGTAGCCGTGGTTGTCGCGCTCAGGGCACTGCCCGACGCAACCGCCGCGCATCGCCCTGAGCTCTTGGCCGTCGTTGGTGTTATGGCTGTGGACGTTGTGGAAGACGAAGTATGGTCGGTTGTCTCTGGGGAGGTCATCGTAGCCGCATCCACGCTTCACTTCTGGCTCTGCAGCCAGCACGGCGGGTCCCTTGCACTTTGACTCCTTAGCCTTGGTTTTCTTGTCGTCCGCCTCCGCCTCGGGCAGCTCCTGAAGGGAGAGGCGGCCTTCCTCCGCTCTGGTGCACTTTGCCGCGAGCTTGAACATCTCGAGGGCTGTGCACAAGTCTTCGTGGATGGCGAGCTCCTCCCTCATCCTGACGTCACGAACGCCATCGGAGAATGCAGAGATGATGGCCTCGTCCGAGACCCTGGGGATACGGAGGCGCATGGTGTTGAAGCGTTGGATGTACTTTTGCAGGGTTTCACCCGGTTGCTGCCTCACGCGATGCAGGTCAGCAGCTGTCGGGGCTCGGTCGCGGGTGCCTTGGAAGTTAGCAACGAAACGCTCGCGAAGCTCTTCCCAGGAGGAGATGGATCCCACGGGGAGGTTCAGGAGCCAGGAGTTCGCCATGACCTGCTCGGTGCCGTTGGACGCCTCGATGCTCAGCTCGTAGAGTTGGAGGAACTCCGTGGGGTCGGTGGTGCCGTCGTAGCGTGGAGGCAGGTTCGGCTTGAACTTGCCGGGCCAGACGAGGCGCCGTAGCTCAGGGGCTAGGGCGCGACATCCAGCCACGCTCATGATTGCAGGCGCCCCCTGTGCTTGCGATGCTGGTTCTTGAGGTGCTGGCACCACCACCTCCTATGGCGCGCGATCTGGGCGCTGTGGGCCAGGGGGCCCACTCGCCCCTGCATGAGGGTGCGGAATCTCCCGACAGCTGTCCTCATCGCAGGCGTGGGATGTGCGGGGTTGCCCACGTAGAGGGGCATCGCGCCGGCCCTCCTGGCCAGCGTGGTGGAGGGGAGGCGGAGCCGGGACCCCACGGCCCTCGTTCGCCGCCGGGGGCGACGGAGGACGTGAGGAGTGCGTTGGTGCAGGCGCTTCTCCAGCGGCGTTGACGAGCTCGGTGATGCGGTGGAGCCACTCGTCGTAGAGGTCATCTGCTGGGCGGTAGCGCAAGAGCTCCCGCGCCATCAGTAGCGCAGGCTGCTGGTAGACCGGCCCGCGGTGGACCATTGAGGACGACGCTGCGGCCGGCGAGGGTGAAGGTGTTGCCGTGCGGTCATCCCGCCGCACGGACAGTGGTAGCGAGGAGTCCTGCTGCTCGTGGACAGCCGGGACGGTGGCGGCGTTTGCGACTGGCGAGTTGGGGCGGAGCGGTGCGCCGTTTCCCGTGGGCGCCGTCTGAGTGACGTTCGTAGCGCGGCGGGTGGTGCGAGCTCGGCATGTGTCCACTATGGCTGTGGAGCAGGGTCGGTGATGAGAACGCAACGAGGTCGTCGGAGAGGCGAGATTTCGACACGCCCCCTACCTGGCACGCCAAATGTCGGATTCAGGGCTCCGCAAAACCCGTTAAGTTCGAACACAGGGGCTTGAACTAAGATCTCTCCCACTCACGTCTACCTAGTGCCTCCCTCTCGTCTCGGTGGAAAGATTCAAGCAAACAACGAACAAGCACACAAGAGTTTATCCAGGTTCGGGCCACCGTGTGGTGTAAGACCCTACTTCCTGCTTTGGTGGATTGGCTCTGGGCGAGCTAGAATATGAGCTAGTACAACGGTTCTTGGGCTCAGGAGGCGAGCTCATGAGGGTTAGGAGGCTAGTTTTCTTGCTCCTTGTGCGGTGGAAAAGTGTGTTCTCTCCCTCTGCAGTGGGAGTCCTAGCTACTTATATAGGCGGCCCCGGTCCTCTTCCCCCGAAATTTTTAGGCGGGAAGGGATCCCACAATGGCCATTTTTGAGCGAGAACACAAGGACGTTCTTATCCAGACAAAAGCGGTCTTCGCCTGCAAAAGGATCAGGCAGTGACACGATGGTGGGCTTGACGGTGACATCCTCCTTATCGTCCTTGCATTCTTCGGTCTTGCTGCACCAAAGGGGAAACCTTTGCCCCGCTCCTTGGGAACCAACGGTTGTGCTGTCTCCTTTGTACCGAAATGGCAACTGCGCCGCTAGCGGACGCTGGCACCCGCTGGCACGGTGCGTCACTGTTGACATCACTGCCTCCTCCTGAGGCAGGCTCGGCCTTGGATTCTCCGCCCCTCCGGAACGCCTTGCCGTGGCCGCTCCCGAGGAGGTCTTGACGTTGTTCTCCTTGCGAGGCTTGGCCCCCTCGCGAGGGTCTTGAGCAGTTGGTCGATCAGTTGGGCCGTACAAGGCCGCTTGTAGGAACGCGTCGCGGCCCACACACAGGCAAGTCTGGGTACCCTGGTTCCCAGGACGCTGACAGCTGTGCCTCAACCCACAGAAGTGCGTGTTCGGCGTACCCTCCGGCAAGGTTCTGGGGTTCCTAGTTTCGCGCCGAGGCATTGAGGCCAACCCGGAAAAGATCAAGGCCATCGAGAAAATGAGGCCGCCCACAAACCTGAAGGAAATGCAGAAGCTCGCCGGGTGTGTGACATCCCTGGGGTGCTTCATCTCTAAGATCGGGGAACGCGACCTCCTGTTCTTCAAGCTCATGAAGAAGAAGGGGCCCTTTGAGTGGACTCCGGAAGCCGACCCGCTTTCCGGGACCTCAAGAAGTACCTCACCAGCTCGCCGGTCATGGTAGCGCCACGACCCTTGCAGCCCATGACCCTCTACCTCGCCGCAATGCCTCATTCCGCCAGCGCAGCACTGTTCGTGGAGCGTGAGGAAAGGCTCCGGATCCCAAGGCCACCGGGCGACTCGGCACCCTCAGGGCCCGCGCCGCCCCCTGACACGGCCTCAGAGGTGGATTCAACCACGGGCACCAACGGCCCCGCCGCTCAGCAAGAGGCTCCTGAGGCTCCTGAGGCGCCAGCGGACCTGCTGCGCCGACCCTCGTGGAGCACCCGATGTACTTCTTCAGCACAGTACTGCGCGACGCGTGTTCGCGCTACCCGATGCCCCAGAAGCTGCTTCTGGCGCTCCTCGTCGCCTCCAGGAAACTGCGCCACTACTTCCAAGGCCACCCCATCAAGGTCGTTTCGTCGTATCCCCTCGAGAAGGTGATGCGGGGCCCAAATGTCGTCGGGAGGGTCGCCGAGTGGAACATCAAGCTTCAAGCGTTTCAACCACAATTCGACACCACGCGGGTGATCAAGGGAGCAGCTCTAGCAGACTTCGTGGTGGAATGGACTGATGCGCCCGAGCGGGGGGCCAAAGAAAACCGCTCGCTGGCCCCCGGCGATGAAGCCCCCGATGGATGGGTGGTGTAGTTCGACGGCGCCTTCTCACGCCTCGGCGCGGGGGCTGGCGCCGTGTTGGTATCTCCCAATCAGGATAAGCTCTACTATGTTGTGCAGCTCTGCTTCCAACAGGGCGAGAAGGTGTCCAACAACATCGCCGAGTACGAGGGCCTGGTTGCCGAGCTCAAGGCCGCCGCCGCGCTGGGGGTCAAGCGTCTCACCATCACGGGTGATTCGCAACTCCTCGTCGACTTCTCCAACAAGAAGTACAAGCCCAAGGATGAGCACATGGGGGCATACCTGGAGGAGGTGCGCAGGATGGAGAAGCGATTCCAAGGGCTGGAGGTGCAGCACGTGCCAACAGGCACCACCAAATAAGTGGACGACATCACCAAGCGAGCCTCCATACGGGAGGCCCAAAGGCCAGGCGTCTTCGAGGAGCGACTACTCAAGCCGTCAGCAGGACCATCAGCACCAGAGCCGGCCTCCCCTCGGCAGGGGTTACCGGCGGCACCCCCGGACGGTGCCCCGCCCAACGGCCCACCTTCCGGAGCCGGCCTGTTGCTCGCTGCGGAGCCCGAGGAGGGGTGCTGGACCCAAGAACTCAAGATGTACCTACAACATGTTGCCCTACCAGACAAAGAAGAAGACGCAGAGCGCGTGATCCGACAGGCCTCAGCTTAGTGCATCCAAGACGGTGAACTCTATAGGAGGCGCCCCAACGATGTCTCGCTAAAGTGCATCTCTAGAAAGCAAGGGCGCGAGCTGCTAGCTGATATCCACGGTGGAGACTGTGGCCATCACTCATCGTTCCGCACCCTCGTGTGCAAGGCCTTCTGCAGCGGCTTCTATTGGCCTACGGCGCTCAACGACGCCACGGAGCTCGTGCGAGCCTGCGAGGCGTGCCAGTTTCACGCCAAGCAGATCCACCAGCCGGCGCAAGGCCTCCAGACGATTCTGTTTTCCTGGCCCTTCGCGGTCTCGGTATTGGACATCCTAGGTCCATTCCCTCGGGCAGCAGGGGGCTAACGCTTCACATATGTCGCCATCAACAAATTCACCAAGTGGGCGGAAGTGGAGCCTGTTCGCGCAATCCCAGCCGGGTCAGCTGTCAAGTTCATCCAGGGCCTCGTGAGGCGATTCAGGGTCCCTAACCGCATCATCACGGATAACGGTTCGCAGTTCACAAGCAATCTCTTCAGGTCATATTGTGCTAACCTTGGAACACAGATCTACTACGCTTCAGTGGCCCACCCCAGGAGCAACGGCCAGGCCGAGCATGCCAACGCGGAGTCTTGCGTGGCCTCAAGACGCGCAACTTCAAGAAGAAGCTTGAGGCTTGCGGCAGGGCTGGATCGACGAACTCTAGTCTGTGATGTGGTCAATCCGAACCACTGCCACCAAACCTTTGGGGGAGACTCCCTTCTTTCTCGTTTATGGGGCGGAGGCGGTCCTCCCTCACGAGGTCAAGCATCGCTCCCCACGGGTCTTGGCCTTCAGTTAGGAATGCCAGGACGCCGCCTGGCGGATCGACCTCGTGCTCGGCGAGGAGGGCCGCCGCCGGGCTGCCCTCACGGCGGCGCGTTACCAGCAGGCGCTGCGGCGGTATTACTGCCACAGCATCCGCGCGAGAACACTTGAAGTTGGTGACTTGGTCCTGAGGCGGGTCCTATCCCGTGAGGGGTTACACAAGCTCTCGCCCATGTGGGAGGGCCCATTCAGAATTGCACGTGTCTCTAGGCCTGGTGCTGTGCACCTGGAGACGCAGGATGGGATACCTATCCAGAATTCCTGGAACATCGAACACCTCAGGAGGTTCTATCCATAATCAAGGCTCCGTGTCCGTGAAGGTCTCCGCCCGTGACACTCTCACATAATAATGAGTTGGGGTTGTACACGCCTTGAAGTCTCCTATGCGTTGCCTACGGGACCTCAGACGGGGCTCCCACCCACGCCCCAGTGGCAGTCCTTAGCTCCACGCTGGGAAGAAGACGTAGTGTAGGGCTCGGACGCGACCTTCTTTCCTTTTTGCTTGGTGTTTGGCTGTCAGCCTTTTCTACTTCCTTGGCTATCAGCCCTTCCTCTACCCCATGCTATGAAGTTCTCGTGTTTCTCACGCTTCTTGCATTTCGTTGAGAGTTTTGTGTTTTGGATCTTTCTCGCCGGCTTTAAGTTCAGCTATGCCACTCGCTCTCCTTCACGTGCCTCGCACATGGGGGCTGGGGCGCGGTCGGTCACCGGCCCTCGTCTGTCGTGGCCCCGTGACCTCGCCTGACCAAGCCTGCTCAGGCTATGGCGCAGGGCTACTCAGTCCGCGCAACCTATCTACCGAGCCACTCAGGCTTTGGTGCTCTAACCCGCGCTCGGCACTCTTAGCAGATCTCAGTGATTGACCCCCGCTCAGGAGGACTCCGCCTTAGGACAGCAGGATGCATAAAAGCTAAGTGATTTCATTCAAGCAACAAAAGCATGACGGCGAGTTCTCGCTTCTTACATATATCACAACCCATTACATGCCTCCTCAAGGCAACTTGAAATTTTGATGCAGAAAAGACATGAAGGAAAAGAAAGGAGAAGAAGCAGAAGCCACTCCCGCTCAGTCGGAATCCTCCGGTTCCTCTGGCTTCACCAAGCCGCAGCGGCACGGCGATCCCCTCCCCTCGCCATACTGAGCTCGGCGGCGTGGTGGTTTGTCGCGGCCGCCACTGCTGGAGGAGCTGCTGCTGCCACAGAGGGGGGCCCATGGCGCCCCCTAGGACTGAGGCTGTCTCCGGAGGACGTCTTCGTCCTCCTCGTCGTCAGCCTCGGGACAGCACCCAAGGCGCCTCCCTTCCTCTGAGAAGACCCTGACGAACAGCTTGGAGACGCCATCGTACCTGAAGTGGAGCACACACCTCCCTTGCAGCCGGCGGGCGCGGGCAAATGACTGCCAGTCACGCCCGAGGGAGCCACCTCGACCTCCACCCAGGATGCACCACTACAGCAACCGTCGGCCTGCATCCATATACCTCCAAGGCTTCCGGACGATAGCACGTCACCGAACGAGTGGGGAAGCCTGAGCCATGGGCCACCAGGCTTTTCCGCCCACACCATGAACTCCGACGAGACATTGAAGGAATGGAACTATGGGCGCGGCGGGCGCGCGACCAGCAGGCACCGTTGCGCACCCCCTCTTCCTCCGTGGCCACGACCACCTTCGCCACGGGAGGATGCCCCGTGCCGTCCACCGGCGGCCGCGGCGGAGCTCAAAGGGCCGCGCCCGCCTCCCCGAGAAACTGCTGCGGGCGCAGCGGCATGCTTGCGGGGACGACCGCGACCTCTCTTCGGCGGTAACGGGACTGGATTCTTCGGGGTCTTCCCCTTCTCCGCGGTGGATGGCTTCCTCTGCGGCGCCATGAAGATCTAGCGACAGGAGAGAGAGAGCAAAGGACAAGCAAGGAGAAGACGGCGTTGGCTTGGAAACGGCCTGGGGGCTGGCCCCCTAGTCCCATTTATAGGGCGGAGGAGCCCAACCACCAGCCAATGGTGTCGCAGCCATTACTCCCTCGTCGCCCGCGCCAAGGAGTTGTCAAGTCGCACGATCACCAAGGTTGCGTGGGAAGCGGAGCAGCCACGTCCCATCCAACTATCGCACGCCGGCCTGGCCCGCAGCCTTTTTAGGGCCCACGGCACTTCGACCTCGACTAAGGCTTCGCCCCGAAGCCAACTCCGCGCGCGCCTTGTGCCCGGGGGCTACCGTCGGCGTACTGGGAACTAGGGAACCCAGACTTCCCTGTCTGCGGGCCGCGACGCGCTCCTATAGGTGGCCTGGTACGGCCCAGCTGATCGACCAGGTGCTCAAGACCCTCGTGAAGAGGCCAAGCCTCGCGAGGAGAACGACGTCAAGACCTCCTCGGGAGCAGCCTCAGCAAGGCGTTCCGGAGGGGCGGATAATCCAAGGCCAAGCCTGCCTCAGGAGGAGGCAGTGACATCAGCAGTGACGCATCACGCCAGCGGATGCCAGCGCGCGCCAGCAGCGCAGTTACCATTTCGGTACAAGGGGAACAGCGCAGCCGCAAGTTCCCGAGGAGCGGGGCAAAGATTTCCTCATTGGTGCAACAAGACCAAAGACCGCAAGGACGTCAAGGAGGATGTCATCGTCGAGCCCACCACCGCCGTCATCGTCTGATCCTTTTGCAGGCAAAGACTGCTTTTGTCAGGGCATGAACGTCCTTGTGTTCCCGCTCAAAAATGGCCGTTGTGGGATCCCTTCCCGCCTAAACATTTCGGGGGAAGAGGACCGTGGCCGCCTATATAAGTAGCTAGAACCCCCACTTCAAAGGGGACGGACATTCTGCCACCATAGAAGGAGAAAGAACATTAGCCTCCTGACCCTCCTGACCTCGCCTCCTGAGCCCAGGAACCTCTGTACTAGCTTGTATCCCGGCTCGCCCGAGGCTAATCCACCAAAGCTGGAAGTAGGGTCTAACACCACGCGGTGGCCCGAACCTGGATAAACTCTTGTGTTTTTGTTCATTGTTTGCTTGAATCCTTCCACTGCCACGAGAGCGAAGCGCTAGGTATACGAGAGTGGGAGAGATCTTCGTTCACGCCCCTGTGTTCCAACTTAACGGGTTTTGCGGAGCCCTGAATCCGACATTATGTTTCCTAACCATAGACATGAGTTATCATTTGATCAACGGGATCACATCATTAGGAGAATGATGTGATGGACAAGACCCATCCGTTAGCTTAGCAACTTGATCGTTTAGTTTTACTTCTATTGTTTCCTTCATTACTTATACATGTTCCTGTGACTATGAGATTATGCAACTCCCGAATATCGGAGGAACACCTTGTTTGCTATCAAACTTCACAACGTAACTGGGTGATTATAAATATGCTCTACATGTGTCTCCGAAGGTGTTTGTGGTGTTGGCATAGATCAAGAATAGGATTTGTCACTTTGAGTGTCGGAGAGGTATCTCTGGGCCCTCTCGGTAATACACATCATAATAAGCCTTGCAAGCAAATTACTAATGAGTTAGTCATGAGATGATGTATTACGGAACGAGTAAAGAGACTTGCCGGTAATGAGATTAACTAGGTATGGTGATACCGACGATCGAATCTCGTGCAAGTAACATACAGATGACAAAGGGAACAACGTATGTTGTTATGCGGTTTGACCGATAAATATCTTCGTAGAATATGTAGGAACAAATATGAGCATCCAGGTTCCGCTGTTGGTTATTGAACGGAGATGAGTCTCGGTCATATCTACATAGTTCTCGAACCCGTAGGGTCCGCATGCTTAACGTTTGATGACGACCGGTATTATGAGTTTTGTTGTTTTGATGTACCGAAGGTAGTTAGGAGTCCCAGATATGATCACGGGTATGACGAGGAGTCTCGGAATGTCCGAGACATAAAGATCGGTATATTGGAAGCCTATATATGGATATCGGTGTGGTTCCGGATGAGTTCGGGCATTTACTGGAGTACCGAGGGGCTACAGGAACCCCCTGGGGAGTTGATGGGCCTTAATGGGCCATAGTGGAAAGGAGGAGGAGGCAGCCAAGGTGGGGGCGTGCCCCCCACAAGCCCAATCCAAATTGGGAGGGGGGTCGGCCCCCCTTTCCTTCTTCTCCCTCACCTCCTTCCTTCCTCTCCTACTCCAACTAGGGAAGGGGGGAATCCTACTCCCAGTGGGAGTAGGACTCCCCTAGGGCGCGCCATAGAGAAGGCCGGCCCCTCCGCTCCTTTATATACGTGGGGAGTGGGCACCCCATAGACACACAAGTAGATTTTAGCCGTGTGCGGTGGCCCTCCCTACAGTTACACACCTCGGTCATATCGTTGAAGTGCTTAGGCGAAGCCCTACGCCGGTAGCTTCATCATCACCGTCACCACGCCGTCATGCTGATGAAACTCACTCGTGAAGCTCAACTGGATCAAGAGCTCATGCGACGTCATCAAGCTAAATATGTGCTGAACGTGAAGGTGCCGTACGTTCGGTGCTAGGATCGGTTGGATCATGAAGACATTCGACTACATCAACCGCGTCACTAGAAGCTTCCGCTTTCGGTCTAGGAGGGTACGTAGACACACTCTCCCATCTTGTTGCTATGCTTCTAGTAGATGGATCTTGTGTTATAGTAGAAAAGAATTTGAAATACTACGTTCCCCAACAGGAGGTTGGTAGGAGTTAACCATCGTGTGCCCCCGACTTTCACGCAAAGGAAGACAATCGAGGATAAATTGTGCTCCAACTTCATCACATAACAGGAAGACCATATGTGCATGCTACGGGAATCACAAACCTTAATACAAATATTCTTACTAATCCACAATTTACTACTAGCATGACTCTAACATCACCCTTTGTATCTCAAAACTATTACAAGGAATGAAACTTCTCATATATTCAATGATCTTCATGAATGTTTTTATTATATCCCTCTTGAATACCCATCATATTAGGACTAAATTCGTAACCCAAGCAAATTGCCTTACTATTTATAAGACTCTCAAAATAATATAAGTGAAGCATGAGAGTTCATCAATTTCTTTAAAATATAACCACCACCATGCTCTAAAAGACATAAGTGAAGCACTAGAGCAACTGCCTAGCTCAAAAGATATAAGTGAAGGTCAAAGAGTGTTCTGACAGATTCAAAATAAATGTGTGTCCCTCTCAAAAAAGGTGTGTCCAAAAAGGATGATTATGGCAAACTAAAAATCAAATACAGCAAAGACTCCTATAATACACGACGCTCCAAACAAAACACATATCATGTAGTGAATAAAAATATAGCCTCAAGTAATTTACCGATGGATTGTAGACGAAAGAGGGGATGCCATCCGGGGCATCCCCAAGCTTAGACGCTTGGTTGTCCTGGAATACCTTGGGGTGCCTTATACATCCCCAAGCTTAGGCTATTGTCACTCCATATTCCTTAGCCCATCGAAACTTCACTCAAAACTTGAAAACTTCACAACACAAAATACAACAGAAAACTCATGAGATACATTAGTATAATAAAACCAATCTTCACTTTAGGTACTATTATAAACTCATTCAATTTTATATTTGTATTATATCTACTGTATCCTAACTTCACCATGGCTTAAACCCCCCGATATAGTCCATAGATTCATCAAAACAAGCATCAAACGCAATGAAAAGAGAACGATCTATAAAGACGCAATTTATAGTCATACTTATGTAAGTCTGAAAAATCTGAAAACATAGCACAAGATGGGCAATTTGTATATCAATTATGTGTAAAAAAATATAAATTGATCACACTCCAACAATTGCTGAGAATTCTTCTACTGGATGCAAAAGTTTCTATTTTCTCACAGAATCAAATAAATAATCATCCAAATCATCCCAACGGTCTTACTTGGCACAAACACTAAATTAAACACAATAACAACATCATAACAGAAGCATAATTGTAGATTTATTTTAAAAGGAAAAAGAAAAATATTGGGTTGTCTCCCAACAAGCACTTTTCGTTTAAGTCTTTTAGCTAGGCATTGATAATTTTAATGATGCTCACATGAAAGACAAGAATTGAAGCACAAAAAGAGCATAATATAGCATGTGAAAATCACATTTAAGTCTAACATACTTCCTATGCATAGGCATTTTATAAGCAAACAAATTATCAAGGCAAGGAAAAACTATTATATGCAAGGAAGGAGAAAACATTGACAATCTCAACATGATGGGAGGTAAATTAGTAACATGAAGATTTTTAAAATCATATTTTCCTCTCTCATAATAATTACATGTGGGATCATATTCAAATTCAACAATGTAGTTATCGTATAACAAATTCTGTACATGACCCACATGCATGCAAAGTTGACACTCTTCCAAAATAGTGGGATTGTCATCAAACAAAGTCATGACCTCTCCAAGCCTACTTTTATTAAAAAATTCATAGGATTGTTCAGTATCCAAAGTGCTGGGATCATTATTACCTAAAGTTGACATTCTTCCAAACCCACATTCAATACTATTGCAAACATTATTATCAATATCATATTCATCATGGGGCTTAAATAAATTTTCAAGATCATACCTGAATAATGATCTTTACAATAAGTAGTGGACATAGAAAAATTAGCATCCCCAAGCTTGGGGTTTTGCATATCATTAACAACTAACAATAACATAATTTATGATAAAATCATTGCAATCGTGCTTTTCATTCAACGAGCTATCGTGAATCACTTTATAAATTTCTTCTTTTAACATTGCATCACAATATTCAGATTCACAAATTTCAAGCAAAACTTCATAAAGATAATTTAGTGCACCCAAATCACTAGCAACTGATTCATAATAATTGGATCTTTTTAATGGATTAGCAAGTGGGTGAGGATCCATAAACCTCTTGCTTTCTGATTTGGAGTAAACACATGTGACACCCCGAGACCGGTGCGCCAGGTGTCAGCCAGTCATTCGTCGTTTTTGCCTTGTCATCTGCTTGCGTGTTGCATCTTGCCATGTCATCATGTGTGTTGCATCATCATGTTTTCAAAACTTGCATCCGTCCGAGTCCGCCCGTCCTCTCCGTTGTCCGTTCTGAGCCCAGACACACTTGCATGCGCCCGCAGCGCCTCTGAATATTTATTTTATGACTGGCCGGAAAATGTTCTCGGAATGGGGTGAAACTTGGCATGTGGTCTTATTATAGTGTAGACAGGCCGCCTGTCAATTTTCGTCGCATTCAGAGCTCGTTTGATAGCCCAACGGATATATATAGCGGCACTATAGCCGGTTTAAACGCCGGACGTTTTCGGTCTCCGAAAACCCCGTGGGCCTCTTCTCTTCTCTCCCCACAACCCCTCCAACACAGCCCACTAACCTCCCCTAGGGCCATCCTACCTCACCTCGCGATCGGATCCATCGGATCGCGATCGGAGGGCTCGAAACACCCCTAAACACCCACTACCCCTAGTTTTGTCTATATATAGACACCCCCATACCAAAATTTGGCATTTCCTAGTCTTCCCTTCTCCTCCCGCAGCCACCACCATCTTCCTCCTCGGAATCCACGCCTCCCGAGCCACCTCTCGCCACTTGGCACCGCCCTGGCCAATCAACGGCTGCCACATCAGCCCCAGCGGCACCCTCCACCACTCCCACGCCGCCATGTGGCATAGCCACGTCTCCACCGCGCCTTCCTCCACTCCCCAGCGCCGCCGTGGCCCTCCAGGCCGGCGGGAAGCCCGTCGGGTCCCGATCTGGGCCAAAACGGGCCCGTCCCGACGCCCGGCTCCCCTGCTCCCGAACCTCCCCTCGATCTGCCCCGCCACCGCACCAGCGTCGCGCCGCCGGCCACCTCCCCGCCTCCGGCCACCTCCGCCGCTGCATGACACCGTCCCACCGGCGAGCGTCGTTCCCCGCGCGCCTCGCTTCTCCGACGCCGCCGCCCGAAGCTCCAGACGCCGCCGCGCCTCGACGACCTCCACCGCGCTGCCGGAGTTCGTCCCTGCCGCCGTTCGCCGCCGGGAACGGGATCCCCGGGGCCAGATCCTCCGGATCCGCCCGGATCCGCCACCCCACAGCCTCCTCCGACCTCGCCAGGCCTCGCCGGAGCCAGACCGTGCCGCCGCCGCCAGCCGGTTCCGCTCGACGACGGCGTACCTCCAGCGCCCGCATGGGCCACGCCTCGCCTTTGTGGGCCAGCCGGCCCACTAGCTGACCCAGCTGCCAGTCAAGCCCAGGTGCAGAGCAAGGCCCACCTCTCTCTACCCCGCGTGGGCCGCGACCCCGTGCTGGGCCGGCCCCAGATCCAGCACCGACCGGCCAAGGCCTAGGCCGGCCTGCCTCCTCAACCTCCTGGGCCGAGCCTAGTGGTGAGCATTTCTATACCCCGCCCCGGGCGTAGAATAGAATATCCCGCTCGTTCATTTTTTTCCTTAGAATATGGCTAAGTCCCTGTAATTGCATATTTTGTTGCATCTTTGCATGCTTGTAACTTTTTGTGTGGTGATCCAAATTGAGTGAATGATATGTCAAAATGATCGTGGTGATGTGCTCTACACTTTGTTCCATTGTGCCATGCTTGTTTGACTTCATCTTGATGCTCTAATCTCTGTTGCAAGAGTGCTACTTGTTATAAACTGATGCTACTTGTTAATTTGATGCCATGTTTGAGATATGATAACTTGGTGCATGTTTATCCAAATGGAGCATATGATATGTCAAAATGTTCATTGTGAAGTGCTCTACATGATGGTTGTTGTAGCATGCTTGTTTGAGTTCATCTTGCCATGTTAATCTCTGTTGCAAAAGTGCATGTGGCTGTTAAGTGCTGAAACTTGTTATGAGATGCTGATTTCACTTGATCATTGCTATTGATGTGTTTGTCTTCATGCCCGATGTCTAGATGTTTTAGAAGCACAATAATATGGTCTTTGCTGTGGTGCAAACCTCTTTACATGATATGCCTTGAGGTGACTTAAACAAGATTGTAAACATGCCATGTGGTTATTGCTTTTTTATAATTTGTGAAAAAACTGCTAAGTCTGGAATCTTTTATAACCTGATGCTATGTTTGCTTGATGCCCTAGTCACATCCATGCTTGTTTTGGAGTGGCCAATGATCATGTCTTGTTGTCCATGTTGTTGTCTATCCATTCATGCCCTTACTTGCTCATATGACCTGCTGTAGCTTATTTATTTCTTGCTCTCAAGTTGCTATAAATTATACCTGTCAGGATTTTATCAGCATGATCAATTTGGTGAAGCTTGTTGCTATTGATCCATGCCTCCTATGGAGTTGCTCCAATGGAGTTGTTTGCTGTAGGATATGTCTACTACATGTCCATGCTGTTTATGTTCTTATAAGAGTTGATATGATTGTTGTTTTGTGCCTCGGAAGGTAGCATCGTGATGATGTTTTTGCCTTCCCAGATTTTGGCTATGTCTGGATAATTTTATTGCAACTTGCCATGCTTGTTTAAATGTGTTCCAGCAAGCTTTTGGGTGTGTTCTAAGTTCCTACTTGTTAAGTATCATGTCTACTTCAGATCCATGCTCCTTGTTATGATGTTTGAGTGATGCAGCTTATATTTACCTTGCTCCAAAGTTGCTATGTGGCTGTTAACTTCAGCTTGTTGTTATATCTTGTTTCATGTGTATGTGTTGAACCGTTGCTCCGTTTTGAGCGTGCTCTATATGAAACTTGTGTGATTTTGCATGTAGAATCATAATATCATGTTGTTTACCTATTTGGAGTGTGTTTGCTTGATGTTTGGGTGCATCTTGCACCGTTGACATGTTTGACTTGTTTTGCTCTTATCTTCTAGGCCGTAGCTCCGATTTAAACAAACTTTATATGAAACTTGACTAGAATTTCGTGTAGATCATCATGGTGCATGTTAACTTGCTGTTTAACAACTTTAACTTAAGGTTTGTTCAGATCTGGACTAATTCCAAATTATGCATATGAGGACTTACCGGATTTGTTATATGTGGATTCCGGCCTCATTTAAACTTGTTGGGTGATGTTGTTCTTGTGTGCTTCATCCCTTGCCATGTATTGCATCATCCATAGACTTGTCTTGCATCATACTTGGTTGAGCATCTTGTCATGTCCTTCTGTTGTGTGTTTACTGTATTGCTTGCTTCTTCTCGTTAGTTCCGTTGCGATCGTGAGGATTCGTTCGACTTTGCGTGGTTCGTCTTCAAGGCTTCTTCTCCGTCTACTTCATGGATCCGTTCTTCTTCCTTGCGGGATCTCAGGCAAGATGACCATCACCTCGGATACCTTTACTATCATTGCCATGCTTAGTTGTCTCGATGCTATCGTTATATGTCACGCTACCCACCATTATTGTCAGCCCCTCTCCTTGTTGCCATGAAACCTCTAACCTTTTGACACCTTCCTAGCAAACCGTTGTTTGGCTATGTTACCCGCTTGCTCAGCCCCTCTTATAGCGTTGTTAGTTGCAGGTGAAGACGAAGATCGTTCCCTGTTGGAACTTGTTGTTGGAATATCACAATATATATTATTATTATTAACACACCTATATACTGGGCATGGGTGGATGGCTTGGCCTTTTGCTCGGTGTTTCGTTCCACTCATGCCACCTTAGGAGCCGATAAACCGGCATTATGTTCCTTGATTTTCCGTTCCTTACACGGTTGGGTATATGGGGACCCCTTGACACATCGTCTTTGAATAAAACTTCTCCAGCAAGGCCCAACATTGGTTTTATTGCAACATAATAAAAACTTAATTAATTAATTAATTGCATAGGGAGTTAGCGCTACCCGAGGATTCTTCTACATACAGGGGGGCAGTGCTGATGGTGTGGGTCCCAAACTAGAGCCACTTGCGGTGCCACCCAGTTATTTGGGGTCTTCGGTTGCTGTACGTAGTGCTCATCCGGACGTGGCCTGAGACGAGATACGCGCGGCTACTATCAGGGTGTCGGCACGCCGGGAGGTCTTGCTGGACTTGTTTTACCATTGTCGAAATGTCTTGTGCACCGGGATACCGAGCCTGATCGGATTGTCCCTAAGATAAGGGGTAATGATATTATTATTACTTCTGCTGATCGTGAGAGCTTGTGATGGGCTAAGTTGGGACAGCCATGCAGGGTTATGATCTTTCAAAAGTCGTGCCCGCGGTTATGTGGCAGATTGGAATTTGTTAATGTCCGGTTGTAGAAAACTTGACAGAGGATCCGAAGTAAAACACACAACTGTGTGAGTAATCGTGACTGTCTCTTTTCACTTTGAGAAAAGAACACGATGGGGTTATGTTTGACTCGTAGGTAGTTCAGGATCTTTAGCGATCATTACTAGATTGCGATCGTTGCGTAGATGCTCATCTTATTCTTGTACTCGTAAGTTAGCCACCATACATATTGCTTAGCCGCTGCTGCAACCTCACCACTTTACCTCTTCCTACCCTTTAAACTTTGCTAGTCTAGTTACCCATGGTTATGGGATTGCTGAGTCCTCGTGGCTCACAGATACTACAAGAACAGTTGCAGGTGCAGGTTTCCGATGTCTTGACGTGAGAGCGATGTTCTTTTGTTGGAGTTCTTTGTTCTTCTTCTTCTTCAGTCTTGGGCTAGGTTCCTGGTCGGCAGCCTGGGATAGCAGATGGATGTCGTTGTGCTTTTCTTGTTTGCATCCGTAGTCGGATGCCTTGTATTGATGTTGTTGTATTCATGTGACTTGTATGTATTGTTGTATCCCCCATGTATGTATGTAATGGTACGATGTAATGATATCCATCTTGCTAAGCGCCAAAAATGCGGTTGTGCCCCAATCACGTAAGTGTCACGTGATCGGGATAGAATCGCATCTTGGGCCTGACAACACACAATTATGGCAAGCGAAAAAGCAAACAAAGGAAGTAAGACATAAAGGCAAATAGAACATATTTTTTTATTTTTCTGAAAAACGTTTTAGAAGTGGGGGAGAGGAAAATGACGGGAAATGGAAAATACGTAAATGCAAGAGATGAGATTTTATGATAGGTACTTGGTAGGCTTGATGTACATCTTCCCCGGCAACAGCGCCAGAAATCTTCCTGCTACTTCTTGAGCTTGCGTTGGTTTTCCCTTGAAAAAGAAATGGTGATGTAGAAAAGTAGAGATAAGTATTTCCCATATTTAAGAACCAAGGTATCAATCCAGTAGAAGGAACACACAAGTCTCCAATAGTTGTACCTGGACACAAACAAACAAATACTTGCACCCAACGCGATAAAGGGGTTGTCAATCCCTTCATAGTTACTAGCAAGGACGAGTTCTGATAGTGATAGGTATAAAATATAAGTAAAACTGCAAAATAAAATAAATTTAAATAAATTTCAGCAAGGTATTTTTGTGTTTTTGATTTTATAGATCGAAAGCAATATGATAAAAGATAGACCTAGGGGCCATAGTTTTCACTAGAGGCTTCTCTCTTCAAAGAAAGCATACGGTGGGTAAAGAAATTATTGTCGAGCAATTGATAGAAAAGCACATAGTTATGACGATATCCAAGGCAATTATCATGTATATAGGCGTCACGTCCGAGAAAAGTAGACCGACTCCTACCTGCATCTACTACTATTACTCCACACATCAATCGCTATCCAGCATGCATCTGTTGTATTAAGTTAATAAGAAAACAGTAACGCCTTAAGCAAGATGACATGATGTAGAGGGATAGATCCAATCAATATGAATAAACCCCATCTTTTTATCCTTAATGCCAACAATACAAATATGTGTCATGTCCCTTTCTGTTACCGGGATTGAGCACCGCAAGATTGAAACCATTACGAAGCACCTCTCCCATTGCAAGAAAAATCAATCTAGTTGGCCAAACCTAATCAATAGATCGAAGAGAAATACAAAGCTATAACAATCATGCATAAATGAGTTCATAGAAGACTCAAAATAATATTCATAGATAACCTGATCATAGACCCACAATTCATTGGATCTCAACAAACACACCGCAAAAGAAGATCACATTGAATAGATCTCCAAGAACATCAAGGAGAACATTGTATTGAAGATTAATGAGAGAGAGAAGAAGCCATCTAGCTACTAGCTATGGATCCCTAGGTCTGTGGTAAACTACTCACACATCATCGCAAGGGCAGTAAGGTTGATGAAGAAGCCCTCCGTGATCAAATCCCCCTCCGCGGAGTACCAAAAAAGGTCCTCGGATGGGATCTCACGAAGACAGAAACTTGTAGCAGCAGAAAAAGTATTTTTGGGTTTCTCTTTAGTCTTCGGGGAATATTCTTATATTTATAGAAGAAAAAATAGGGTTGGAAGATCTAAGAGGGGCCCACAAGCTTGGGGGCGCCCCCTAGGCCACGCCCCCTGAGCTTGTCGCCGCCTCGTGGCTCTTATAGCCTCCTCCCCAAGCTTCTAGGGTGTCTTCCATTCCAAGAAAAATCCTCAAAAAGTTTTCTTGCATTTGGACTCCGTTTGGTATTGATTTTCGGGAAAGACAAAAACAAGGAAAAAAACTACAACTGGCAATAGGCACTAGTTTAATAGGTTAGTCCCCAAAAATGATATAAAATAGCATAAACATGCATATGAAACATCCAAGATTGATAATATAAAATAACACGGAACAATAAAACAAATTGTAGATACGTCGGAGACGTATCATGCCTCAAAGTCTTGACCGGCTGGGTGGACCCCTACCCGTTTAGCATTGAGCGTGTTCTGATCAGCTTGAACATGTTTCTATTTCGTTTTCATGCTTCGTCCAGTTGCAATGAGCCGCCGTCGAAACCTTTCTTGCTCAAATGGGTCCTCAGGGACGATGGAATCCCCAGGTCCGAGGCTAAAATCCTCCTCAAGTTAAGGGAGAGTTACTTTCCTCCTCGTCCCGAGGATCTTCGGGGATCCCATTATCAGACATCCCTGTTGGGTCGTTAAGCTGGCCAGGTGTGGCATGATCGCCGTGACCCTGGTCCTCGACGTCATCCGTGTTGGCGTCGTTATTCGTGGCGTGTGTATAATTATTTTGGATGTGCCCGCCTCTACCTGCGCCCCTGGATCGCCATCGTCGATATTTGGGGGAGTTTGTTTTTCTTTTCCCCATCACCCTCAGGGGTGTCCACCATGTAGACATCATAGGTGGAGGTGGCGACCTAGTTGCTAGTATGGAATATGGCCAAGGGTGAGTTGGCTCCTGATGCGCCAGTGACATCCTCATCCATGTCAGTTAGCTCATCGGAGGCATAGTTCAATACATCGGTTAAATCTTTGACCATAGAGACTAGGTGGGTGGTGGGTGGGAAGTAAATTTCCCTATCATTGGCATTACATCCGATCTAGTCGTAGACCAAGGATGAAATCGTGAGATTCTGAATTCGGTCTATCATCTTAATTTGGTGCGAGAGATCTACCGGATCCATCACTTGACTATAGGCCGAGCTAACTTGCAGTGCACACCGAAGCTTTGGCGAGGAAGGGTTAACTCTTGCTCTGCTGGCGAAGAGATCTGATTCGAGCATAGAACCGGTTCCGAGGTTGAACTTGCCTTGAGGTCGAGATGCGATGAGTTAGCGATCAGATCCATACTTGAGGTGGGTTCCCATGTGATGATGATCGGATCCACATTTGGAGTTGGGTCCGGTGTGAGATCTAGCCCGAGACTTGGGTGAAAGGCCGGCTCCGGGTCAAGGCCACGGTACCTAAAGGGTTCTCGAGATGATCTGGCCTCTAGCCAAAGAAGGCGAGATCGCCAGGGGAGTTAGTAGTATATTCCAATCTCCCAAACGTAATGTCTTGGTCTGGGATGAAACCTTCGACATGGTCCATATGGACGGTCAAGTTGGCATGAAGAACAACGCTGCCGACGCAAAAAACTGGTCAAGAACGAATATGTCACCATAGTTGATATTGTTGTTGATCTGAAGGCGGGCCATTGATCCTTTTTGACCCAACAATGTGACCACTATGGACCACCAATATCAATACTAAAACCGGCTGAGCTTGGGTAAGGGGTCCCGAGCTGTGGATCTGCGAATGATGGGTAACATGAGACAAAGGAGGTAATGTTTACCTAGGTTCAGGCCCTCTCGAAGAGGTAAAACCCTACGTCTTGCTTTGATTATATTGATGTGATGGAGTATCAAGTACAGTATGATCTACCTCGAGATCGTATGTTGCATTCTAAACCCTAAGGCTTGTAATTGTGTCTCTGCAGACTAAACACCTTGGCTTATATAGGCACCTGGGAACCTTGGTTTACATATGGTTGGTTGCTAACTAGGAATAAACACGCCAACTGTCAGAGTTGCCCTTTATGTATACGCCAAGTCTTTGGTAGTTTCCTCCTTCATTACGTGTGGATTGATAGCTTCCGTAGTTCATCCTTGTAGAGTCGCCTAGGCTTGTACCGCCTAGTCCAAGACATCGTCACTCGATGAGGCTGCCGTGGCTTCTGCCAAACTCGCCAAAATAAGGAAATGGATAGGGCAATCAGAGGTCGAGCTCCCATGGAAGCCAAGGCCAGGGCCCATGTTCCAGACGCCAAACAAACAAAGAAGTTCCAGGTGCAACCAAAATATCCCAGGAAGACGGTAACCATCGGCGAAGATCTCTCGGAGAGCCAGGAGGCAGGGCTCAAGCTTTTAAATCTAGGCCGAGACGACCGATATATATGTTGATATATCACTTTTGGGGCTCTACCTATATAAACATAATATATCATTTTGTATATATCATTCGCAAACATATCGTCCAATATGGCTGATATCTAGCCCAATATCTCCATCAGTATAGAATGATACGTAGATGACAACAATTATTTATTAAAATGCGGTTAAATAAGATGATACATGTAACACTTCACTATATATTATCAAAGTCATGCCCAATGTTTCGTACCAGTGCATATATATCATATTGTATTTAATCAAAGCGTACGGATTTTGTGAATCTTTCCTTAATAGTTTCTTAATCAACAATTTAATAAACTAGAAATCTAAAAGTGTCATGTTAAAGCATTGACATCATACATTTTGTTCACTAAAAAATGTTTTGAACAAGAATAATGAAGGAAAAAGTAGACATATTTTCTCCGATATATCTATATATTGTTCGATATATCACCCGATATCCGACATCTGATATGTTGAAGCCAAACTGATACGAACCTGATATATGATATTTTGAAGTTTGCCTCACCTTTCCTCCAAGCCAACTGGAACATGTTCACCTAGAAGCGCACTAACATGTCAGGGGTGCTACCCAGCAAAGCCGAACATTGCTTGAACATCTGCAAGGATGCGAGGCCAGTAAAACAAGCCATACGCCGCTTCACTACAAAGAAACAAATGGCAATAGGGGAGGAAATAGCGTGTCTACTCGTAGCCAAGTTCATAAGGGAGGTCGCGCACCCATAATGGCTCACAAACTCAATAATGGTATTGAAGAAAAACAAAACATTGTGCATGTGCGTGGACTACATCGACCTCAATAAAGCATGCCCCAAAGACCCGTTCCCGCTACCCAGGATCGATCAGATCATCGACTCCATGGCAGTATGGGAGCGCCTGTGTTTTCTAGATGCGTGTTCTGGAGACCACTAGATACATATGAAATAATCCAACCAAGAGACGACCACCGTCATAGTGCCATAGGGGGATTTTTGCAAAATTGCTGGAAATATGCCCTAGGGACAATAATAAAGTGGTTATTATCATATTTTGTTCATGATAAAAGTTTATTATCCATGCTAGAATTGTATTCACCGGAAAGTAAAATACATGTGTGGATACATTAGCAACATTGTGTCCCTAGTGAGCATCAATTAGACTAGCTCGTTGTCGCGGGGAAACGCGGACACCTATGGGGCCTTTGGCCCCTTTGTGGTTCGGCAAGGGGGAGTGGCGCATTGCATAAAGAGCGGAGGGCGCACAGCAGCACGACGACAATCACATAGGCGATTTTTACCCAGGTTCGGGCCGCCATGAGGAGTAAAACCCTACGACAGGGGTTTCGTAGGGGCGAGAGCCGCTACGCACGTACATGGGTACAAAGGTCCAGGGTCTGAATCTCTTCCCTCATCGCCATGGGCCTCCTTTTATAGATTAAGGGGTCACCATGGTGGAAAATCAGTCATTGTGTACTGACTAGATAGCAAACAGTGCTATCAAACCTAACTCTGCAGATGGGACAAGGCGCATTAAATGCGCCGCTTAGTGTCTTGTCAAGGAGTAGCCCAGCAAGCCTTGTCGGGCCAATATCGCCACCTCCTCGCCTGTCTTCTTGACATGTCCCTGGACGGGTGTCATCTGCGGGTTATTTCCTCAGGAGATGGTTGCCACGTAACAAATTACAACCACTTAGTCATTTGTGGGCTTGACACCGCGCTGACAGATGACTTACGTTGCTGTGACATGGTGTGGTGGCGGCTTGCTGGGATATCCTGCCCCTCGCGTCCCCGGCAGGCTTGCTAGGAGAATCCTTGGGGCTTTGCCTTCGGGGTAGCCTCGTCCTTGCTGGGCTAGCCTGACCGGCAGCCTTCTCCTTATTGGTGCTTTATTCTCCTTGCTTGGCTTGCCTTCTTGATCTACCCCTCGATTTCTCAAAGGGCTATCTTCTTCTGCTTAGTCTTGGTCTTGGGCGCTCCAACTTTCAGCTCCGTGCCTGTGTACAGTATGGGAAAAATATACCCTAGATTTGTTTCACCGACAGAAGCCCCCGTGCCTGGTCCGAACGCGTCGCCGGACATCGTCGGGGTAGGCTCTAACAAGTACACACGTAGCGGTTTTGGGCTGGATCATTTCTGGATAATTGTTCTTGCTTCTTCTTTAACCTGTGATTGAATGAGGGCAGTTTCCGTTTTTCCCGCCCATCGTGCGAGGCATCCTGGGTTGATTCTTGGCCCACGGCTTGTAGGATGCACGTATCCGACGCTCACGGGATGGTAACTGCCACTTTTTCCCACGTCACCTCTATCGTTTCTGCCACGTATGCTGCATGCATTGTGCGTGGCTATCGGTGGATACATTGAACGTGGGAAGGAGCACCCCGACGGAAAGCCAAGTGCCATAGATTGGCGCATGTGGGCGGTCTTGATTCTCCGTGCAGTTAGCAGCGCAGGGGAGCTAGATTGGTGATGTGGGGCGGCGGCCTTCTTGTTGAGGAGCCAGCCCCCGGCCCGGATCCCCTTATATATAAAAACGAAGGACGGGAGAGGGCTAACTCACACACATCTTCAATTCCTTCTCTTCCGCCTCCTCCCTTCCTTCCGACGGCGTTGGAAGAGGACGTGTCGGTGCTCCGGTAACTACGACGAGAGCTTCTTCTCGACAGCGACTTCCTCCAACAGTTCACGATGCGGGGGCGGAATCTAGCGCTTGTGGCAATGGCGCCAAGCGAGGGCAAGGCCGTCCCTGGGGTCGAGGAGGACGTGGCAGCGTCGTGATCTTCCCCTCTCCGGCGGCTCATGAGCCGCCGGAAGGTCATGTCAGGGACCAGCCGCAGGAGTTTGTAGTCAAGCTATGTGTTCCCCCTCGAGGCCGTTTTTGTCTTCCCACCCCTTTTTCCAGGGTGATGGAGGTAGATCGACCGTTGGTGCTGAGACTGCACAATGGCAGCACGCTGGTAAACACAGAGTTCCTAGCACCCGACGTCATGCTCCTCCGGCATGGTTGGAATACTTTTAAGTGTGTCCACAGTCTAATGGCAGGGCATGTCCTCCACTTTAAGTTAGTGGAGGCGACCCTGCTGTCCGTCAAGGTCTTCGGGCGCGAAGGCTCTCGCTTAGGGTGTTGCGTGGAGAGCTCGACTAACGACAAAAGCTCCTCCTTGAGCGGCAGCGATGACGAGGGCAGTGACGGCGATGACGCTGAAGTCGACGGGGAGGGTGACGACTCTGACTTCGGATGACCATCGGTCGCACCATCACCATCAGTCGGCAGCACCACCACATGCACCTGTCTTTTCCTCGGCACGGTGGTCTGCCGGGGTGTTGGATGGGGCAGGCGCATGTGGTGTCTCTGATTCCTCCATCAGTCTTCCAGCTAGACCCCGGCAGGCCTCCTCATGGCTTTCGGCTTCGTTTGCCCTGCTGCATCCTGTTGGCCCTGGTGGTGGTGATTGGGGAGCCGCTCATGCCGCTGATGCAAGGCTAGACACGGTTTCAGCCAATCTTTGACGATTGGAGAGGATTCCCGCAAAGAACATGAAGAACACGATGACCACGGGGAAGAACAAAGAGAAATCACAAGGGGAAACTCTCTAGAACAAGCCCAATCATACATCCATTAGACTCACAAACACATACGATCCACAAGGTACAAGAATAATCAAAGGGAAAGATACAAGGTAGAATTCATCCCAAATCCAAAGGAGATGAGGTCTTGATGATCCAAGGGATCCTTCTCCAATGGAGGCCTTGAACACCAATGGAGTGTCCTCTCTCTCTCAAGAAGAGGAATCCCATAAGGGGAGATACATGAGCTAGGCTCTAATGTCTAGATCTATCCTTAGCTAAGTCTAAATGGAGGAGGGGAAGGAGTATATATAGGTCCAAGCGATGAAAGGGTAAGGAGAGGCGAAATGGGGAATACAAGGGAAAAGCCCGGAACAACACACAGGGGCCCCGTGCGCACGGGGTAGGAGGAGCCCGTGTGCACAGGCTGTCGAGAGACCTGACGCATGAGCCCGTGGGCACAGGGCTCCTGTGCGCATGGTACACGCCCGTGCGCATGGGGTCTTCAGGAATGTTGCGCCTGGAAGGCCCGTGGGCATTGGGTTTGGAGGGGCCCGTGCGCATAGGGTCACCTGGGAGCTGCTGCCTTCTTCTTGGCGCTTCCTTCTCCGGTTCCAGGCTTCCCTCTTGGATGGTGTAGATGTTCTATTCTTCTTGGACTCCTCCTCGATGAATGTGTAGCTCCGCTCACATCTATGTATGCACACGAGAGAGGGGTCAAGTAGTATACCATCCTCGAAGAGACTATGAAGACACGCATTAAGGATGGAGTTCACCTTAGTATGCTTGAAGTAGAGGTTGGGCGTGTCTCTTAGAAAAGAAACTCTTGACATGGTGATGTCCATAGGATGCTCCGCATCATCCCCTCCCCCTTGGGAAAGATCCGACCTCGGATAGAAATCCAAATACCCATGGGAAAGAGATGTCTCCTCCGTGTATAAGTGGAAGATCACCAAGCATTCATCATTTTGTAGTTGGAAATGCGCACTTTCCAATGTCGCACCATCTTGTAATTCCTTCAATAGGAGCAAAGACAACAAGCACTTGGAAAAACAAATGTGGTTAGCGTTAGTGCAAAACCAAGCATTCAATAGGTGATTAACCCAACAAGTGTCATCATCAAGCATATCATAAGGTTTGACAAAGGACTATGACATGGCATGTAAGCACATAAATTGAGCAGAATCAAGAACATCATGGAAATGAGTGTGCAAGTGTGAGGTAGAGATGCAAATATGTGTGACAAGTGAAGAAGCATCTACCTCATGGTCATAGCAAACAAGCACAAAGCGCTCAATGGAAGGTCTATGGTAGGCATAGGAATCATTCACAACACCAAATAAAATGAAGTGTCTAAACACATGGGTCAAGTGTAACACAATCCAAGCATAATGTGCATAGGGTGTATTGAAGATAGTGTGGCACTCAACACAATAGAAAGAGCAATTGTTCAACATGTGTGAGGCAAGTAAGTCAAGCATGTGACAAGCAAAGGGACATGGCATATGTGAAGTGATGACATTGGTGCAACCAAGCATGTGATATGAACAAGTATGCAACAAGTTGGATGCAACACACACGGCATGTATATCATGAGGCATGGAAATGTGAAAATGGCAAGTATAGCAAGATCTCTAACATGTGCACAATAAAGTTTTCCAAGGTGGCCAATAAGTCTCATGGTGCAAGCAACACAAGTAGTATGATCCATAATATCCATGCTCAAGAAGGATGTCACCTTGAAGGCGTGTCCTTGGGTATCCTTCACAATGCCGAAGCGCAAGAAAATGTGGTGTTGAGGCGAGTCATGGTCGAAAGTATGAGGCTCGGTCTCAAGAGCTGGAATGGTCAACTCACGTGAAGTGGAAGTCGACACAAAGTCCAAGTATCCTACACATGCACACAATAAAGCAAAGAGTGTATGCGCATGGTAGATAAACACATCATCCATCATGATGGTTCTCTTCTCTTGCACATAACCATAAGAAGTACAACTGCATGAATAATATGATGCAACAATGGCTATATTCATGGCACTAGGTATATGGTGCGAAGAGGGAAGGCAAGCATGCTTCACAAGAAATGTGTCAAAATCTCTAAATATATGTGAGAATGCTATGGGGGCAATCTCATTCGCAATATTATAAATATTGTTGCACTCAATACATGGAAAATCATCTAGCATGCGAGAGGTAACATATGGAGACATATGACAAGTAGCAATATCAATCATGTGCAAAGCATGGCAATAGTGCAATCAACCGCGTGAAACAAGCAAGTATGAATCATCGGTGATGCAACAATCAAGGCAAGCATATCAAATATGTCATGCAAACTAGTGGAGTGAAGATGCAACACACTAGAGGAACTGATCGCAATCAAGACAAGTAATGGAGAAAGTATCCGTATCATCATAGGCATGGGAAACAAAACAATCATGGCAATAACAAGCAATATCTCCACCAAGCTTGTGAATACACATCGAAGTACTAGAATCATGGATGATGTGTAATGCAAAGCATGGCTCACAAATGCATGGCAAAGGCATCGTAATGAGCATATCATGCAAAGTGAACATGGAAATATGGGCATAACGCGATAAGTGGTAAATAACCCACAACCATGTGAGGGCCATGTAGAAGAATCACGCGAAGTCTTTGCGCAAGAGTAGCGGTGGGAAAGACAATCCACAGTATCCCAAGTAATCGTTGCTCTCTAGAGCTCTTTTCGTCAACTCGTGCGTTTGTGAAGTTGACGAGTATGCATGGGTAACTACACAAAAGGGACACAAACCAAAAAAAGTGTGTGTGTGGTAAATGTACACATCATCCATCATGATGTGTATGTGCACATGTGGGTTAGCAAGACAAGCAATGCTCAAAGAAATTTGATGCATGGTATAAGAACATGTCATCCATGATGAGAGAATAGTCATTATGTATAACACAATGGGGACACAAATTGAGCATGCAATCATAGCAAGTGCGTGGCACAACAGTAGCATTTTTATTCATGGGGACCATATTGTGCACACAAGTATGGGGATCATGCAATGTATAGGATGGATCGAAATCTCCTAATAGGTATGAGTAAACTATGGGGGTCTTCTCATGAGCAATAGTGGAAGCATAGTATGGAGAAGTAGAACAACATCCAAAACAATGCATATCCTAAGCTAGGTGGTCATGTCATGGCATATGAGAGAAATTATGCAAAGGGAGCATATCAATATCATCACAAGAAAACAAATGCCAATAACCATGGGTTTTTCATCTATGTCATATAAACAAATTGGATTGGTTTCAATGGCACATGTATAGATACTACGATGAGATTGCAAATATGACATATTATTGATCTCATGCATAGCATATGACAAGTCAAGCGGATTATCAAACACGATGTGACCTAAAGAATTATCACAAGAAATCCTATGCAACATGTCATGACAACTAATATAATCCACATGACAATCATCATACTCATCATAAATGGGTAATGCAACACATGAGGTAGTCGAACTAGCATGAAGCATGGCAATAGGTGGATCAACATCATGCAATCAATCAATGTCAAGAATGTCCACTAATGGGACAAGAGTATCACCTTCACCTATGTTACCTTTCTAATCCCACTCATGTGTTGTAGGTGAGGTGGCAAAGACCAATTCGAGGTCATCATCATCGTCTTGATGGAACCATGTGGGGGTGCATCATAGTTCATCACGGCCTTCGTCTTGTCCAAAGGAAGGACAAAGTCATCGAGGATTGGGGCATCATCATATATTGAACCTAGCACCAAATGAGAAGACACAATAGAGGTAGAGGTCAAGTTGTTAGAGTTTACACTTTCCTCACAAGACCAATGAACTATCTCACTCTCTCTATGTGGTGATGGCTCACTCACTCCCTCAAGGTAGGTGCACTCAAAGTCACATATGGTGGAGTCACTCATCTCACTCAAGTGGTGGTGGTGGGTCTCCTCACATGAGAAATGGGGCAACTCATCATATATGGGGCTAGTGGTGATCTCACCCTCACTCTCATTATGGTGGCATAAGTCTCTCAACTCCTCACCATACGCCTCCTTGGTCGAAGGGAAAATCCCATGCTCAATCGTCTCGTAGTCGTCGTCGTGGACGAAGGCCGAAGATGGCACATCATCACTCTCGTCCATGACCGAAGGGAAAATCCCATGCTCGATCATCTCGATGGTACTAGCCTCATGCTCGCCGTCTTGGAGCATAGTCATTGTGAAGGATGCTTGGGGTCGAGTAGACTTGGCCTTCATGAGTTCTTGTTGCGCCTTGAGAGCACCAATGTACATGTAGTCGAGGGACTCGTAGTTGTTGGTGAAGATAGTCTTAGTGATGTCGTTGTTCAATCCCATCGAGAAGTAGAACTTCATCCAAATGGGGTCGTCCACGTCGGCTCGTCGCAAGGCTTTCTTCATGTTCTTGAAGTACTTGTCAAGGGACTTGGATCCTTGAGTGGTGTTCACCAAGTGGTTTTGTAGATGTTCCGTGTAGGTGGAAGGCACAAATTCTTGCCTCATCGCTTTCTTCATCTCAGACCAACTCATGCTGAAGCACTTCGATGGTGTGTGAATCCACCAAATCAACGCATAGTCATGGAAGGTACGTGAGGCGCACTTCACTTGATCTTCAGAGGGGACTCGATGTCGCTTGAGGTAGTCGTCCATTTTGTGCTCCCACTCGAGGTACTCTTCGGGGTCATGTGTCCCAAAGAATGAAATCTCGTAGTCGGTGTCGAAGTCGAAGTAGGTCGTGGAAGTCGCGGACTTGAGCTTGTGGAGTAGGCGAAGATGCCGTACATCCAAAGGTGAAGATGCTTGAATTCACTTGGCGAAGATGCCAATGTAATCGAAGAAGCCGCAGCCTTGGGGTCGATGTCATGGTTCTGTGTGGTCTGGCGCACGGTGTTGCAGGAGCCCGTGTGCATGGTGTCCCGTGTGCACGGGGGTGGAAGGCTCGTGTGGACGGGGCTGGCAGAGAGGCCAACGCACTTCCAAAAGGTCGCTCTTCATGGTCTTGTCGGTGTCGATGCCGGTGTGTACTTGCCGAAGATGGTAGAGAATGTGAACTTGAGTGTCTTCTCGAAGATGAGGAAAACCGCTTGCGGTTTTTGATGAGGACCTTGAGCTCCTCCATGTGCTTGTCCATCTTGGCGCCGATGAGGTTCTTCATAGCATCGAACTCGTTGTCGGGGTTGTAAACCGGAGATGATGTTCTTGGCCTATCCAGCACAAGACTCAAGCAAAGGTGAGTAGGAAATGAGATAAACAATAGCAAGCTACATTTTCCCAAAGTTGAGGATGTATCTCGTATCACTCAATGTGAAATGAAAGAATAGTCGAATTGGTACCGGACTTGTTCACTCACACCTACAAAGTAAAGCTTATCGAGTGGCTTGGTTAGGACAAGTGGCACAAATTTCATGCAAATTCAAGTCCAAGATTGGTAAATGTTGAAATCAAGCCAAAGGACTCAAAATGCAAAGCAAGTGATCACAAATATAGAGGAGGGTAATAAAGAAACACACAATGGGATAATGGGGCTTGTGCAACTATAGGGATGAGCAATACAAAATTGCCTAACGAAGACTAAGGTCGTGTTGCACAAACACTAGGAGAGCACTAGCTTGATTGCACACGTGGGCACGATTCACCACTTGGCACCAACCTATATGGAAGCAAGCTAAGTGTTTCCTATTACATGTATCCTCATGCACAAGTATCTCTTTTCATGCTCAACACTCTTTGCTTATAAGCTTATGATCTTTCTTTTCTTGCTTAAAAGCTTTTTTGACTCTTTTTCTCTTATCTTCCTTTCCACTTTTTTTATTGAGCCTTAACCAAATAAGTGGGATAAGTATCACATGATATGCACGGGAGCAAGCAATTGCACTATATGATATATCCAATGATGCAACAGTATGATATCGTATCACTATGGTGCACAAGTTTTTGCGAAGCCTGGCAATACTCGGAGAGCTAGTCTCAATAGGTATAAAGGTATTCACAAAGATGGTGGGGCTATCAAGATGAAATGGAAAGGAAGGAGAAGTACATGACCTAATGGATACCTTCGTCACACTTAACGTTTCACGAAGTCGGGGGTAACCGGCCTTGCTTCTGGTTGAAGATGGTCTCAAAGGATGGATGGTCGTTGTCGGTGGTGAAGCTCGTGGAGGATGTAGTCGATGGAAGATACAGTTCGCCGGTGGTTTATGAAAACGTAACCGTCCCTAAGTAGCCGAAACACCTTAGGAGACTTGAATCTCAACTCAAACGACCACAAATGTAAAGGGAACCAAAATGGTTAGTTTTCCGGAATGCTATGGTGGTATGCAGAAGATATGGTGTAAGGGCTATGCTAAAGATGCAAAAATGCACAAAATGTTATGGAGTAAAATGGTGGTAAAACCAAGATGAGTAGCTTGGGCACGTTGCGAGCTTTTCCACGAGCCAAAGAACACCCAAATCGGAGTTCGGAGGTGGGAGTTATGGGCAAAAACATAAAGCATGCACGGCTCTTTCTAGGAGGGCCGTGCGCACGGGGTCTAGGCCCCGTGGACACGGGGTCCCATGCGCACGATACAAGGGTCGTGGACACGAGGTCACCTAGGATGACGTGGGGGTCTGTGCGCACGGGGTTGGGAGCCCGTGGGCACGGGCACGGGGTAGGCGGAAAATTCACGATTTCGAGCTCAGATTCGAATGTGATAAAGAAAATTGGGCTAAGGGGACGCAAGAGGGGTAGATCTACTTGCTAAACATCAGATCCACGGATCAAAATCAACAAAAACTCACAAGAAACTTCAAATCACAAAAAAAATGCTATGGCTCCTTTTGTGGGGAATTTTCAAAATTGGACAAAAAGCAGCCAAATTAGGCTAGAAAACTGTGGGGAAGACTCCAAATTCGTGAGAAATCTTGGCTCTAGATACCATATGATGCGGGGCTAGACCCGGTTTCGACAGATCTTTCACGATTGGAGTGGATTCCCGCGAAGAACACAAAGAACGCGATGAACACGGGGAAGAACGGAGAGAAATCACAAGGGGGAACTCTCAAGAACAAGCCCAATCATACATCGACTAGACTCACAAACACATAATATCCACAAGGTACAAGAACAATCAAAGGGAAAGATACAAGGTAGAGTTCATTCCAAATCCAAAGGAGATGAGGTCTTGATGATCTTAGGGATCCTTCTCCAATTGAGGCCTTGAACTCCAATGGAGTGTCCTCTCTCTCTCTCTCTCTCTCTCTCTCTCTCTCTCTCTCTCTCTCTCTCTCTCTCTCTCTCTCTCAAGAAGAGGAATCCCACAAGGGGAGATACATGAGCTAGGCTCTAATGTATAGATCTATCCTTAGCTAAGTCTAAATGGAGGAGGGGAAGTAGTATATATAGGTCCAAGGGATGAAAGGGTAAGGTGGGGAAAAATGGGGAATACAAGGGCAAAGCCTGCAATAACATACAGGGGGCCCCGTGCGCACGGGGTAAGTGGAGCCCATGCCCACGAGGTCTCCAAAGACCTGACGCATGAGCCCGTGTGCACGGGGTCTAAAGCCCATGGGCACAGGGGTCCCGTGTGCATGGTACGCGCCCATGCGCACGGGGATCATGGCGCCTGAGAGGCCCGTGGGCACGGGGTTTGGAGGGGCCTGTGCGCACATGGTCGTCTGGGAGCTGATGCCTTTTTCTTGGCGCCTCCTTCTCTGCTTCCCGTTTTCCCTCTTGGACAGTGTAGATGTTCTCTTCTTCTTGGACTCCTCCTTGATTGACGTGTAGCTCCGCTCACATCTATGTATGCACACGAGAGAGGGGTCAAGTAGTACCATCCTCGAAGAGACTAAGAAGACACGCATTAAGGATGGAGTTCACCTTAGTATGCTTGAAGTAGAGGTTGGGCGTGTCTCTTAGCAAAGGAATGCTTGACATGGTGATGTCCATAGGATGCTCCGCATCAGCCGCTCTCTTCACCCAGGCGCTCCTTTTGCCCTCTTCTCCTCCTTATGTAGTGCCTGGGAAAGGAGGGACAGAGAAGGGGTTACGGGGCACTTATCTTTTTTCAGTCTAAATAATGCAGGCATTTGCCAAACTTTAGTTTAAATTATGTAATCTTCTTTATCCATGTTTGTGTTATGTAAAATATGTACTTGGTGATCAGCATATTAATGAAAAAGATTAGCCTTGCCGGGTACTTGTGCATGCATGGTGTCCATGCAGAGGTGGGATGCCTCTATACACCCAAGTAAACAAGTTTTGCATGGAAGGCTATCCTGCCTGCACCCTTGGTTTGCTGCTGCGGGGCTAAGCCTACCGGGCATAAATCCATGAAAGGGGACCAGCCCCCCGCCAACTCCTTTTTGCTAAAGGCAACTGTGACCATCATGGTCGATGCATCATTCGAGGCAGAGGATGGGAGAACCTAAGTTTCAAGGGTTGCGGGGTTTTCGTATGCACGAGTCTTTATTTTACAAAACATGTATGGATAAGAAAAGAACTTATCAGTTAACTTGCCGAGGATCGCTGAGTAGCCTTGTCTTCATTTCTTCGCTCAAGTCCACGGCAAGAACCCTGTCATTAGATGCAGGTGAAAACAATGCTATGCATGATCTTACCTACATGAATATGCGATTCTCATGATATGCTTATGCATGCATGCAATCTTCTTCGGGGGCCCCTCAACGCTGCGTTTATTTTTCTGGTGCTTAGGATCTGTGCCTGGCTTTGTACAAAGGGTTACATGCAATTGAGGCAAAGCTTTTACAAAAGGGTGGCTGTAGGCACAAGGCCCAATAGCCGCGCCTTACGGGTAGAACTTACGGAGATGCTCAATGTTCCATGAGTTTTGCAACTGAATGCTATCTCCGGTCTCTAGACGGACTGCGCCAGGTCTGGTGACTCGTACCCCGTAAGGGCCTTTGCACTTCAGCGCTAGCTTGTTTGTACCCTTGGCGGAGTAAACGTGCCAAAGGACAAGCTCGCCTTCCTCAAAACTCCGGGCATTAACCTTGTGGTTGTGATAGCGACACTGGGCTTGTTGATAGCGTGCAGCATGCGTAGCATCCCGGAGGCTGATCTCCTCAAGTAGCACAGCGTCGTTACGCCGGTCTTGTTCTTGCGCTACTTCACCATAGGCAAGCACTCAAGGAGACCTCTAAATGAGTTCCACGGGGATAACTGCTTCTGCCCCATAGACTAGGGAGAAGGGGGTCTGTCCGGTGGCTCGACTTGGTGTCATACAAAGGGACTAGAGAACCATCGACAGCTCATCAATCCATTGTCTGCCACACTTCTGCAGCGCATCAAATGTCCTTGTCTTGACACCTCGCAGCACTTTAGCGTTCGCCCTATCAGGTTATCCATTACTCCTGGGGTGAGCCACTGATGCGAATGAAATTTTGCTTCCGATGGCATGAACATATTGCATGAAGCACGACTCGTGAATTGGGTGCCATTGTGAGTGATGATTCGGGCAGGGACCCCGAAGCGGTAGACCAATCCTTTCAAGAACTTGACAGCAGACCAATCCTTTCGGGCAGGCTCCA
Organism: Secale cereale; assembly: GCA_902687465.1. Lineage (NCBI taxonomy): Eukaryota > Viridiplantae > Streptophyta > Magnoliopsida > Poales > Poaceae > Secale > Secale cereale. The sequence continues at coordinate 423,721,610 of LR738711.1, forward strand.
CTTCCAGCCACTTTGTAAACTTGTCGATTGCAACGAACAAGAATTCAAAGCCCCCGGCAGCACAGGGGAAGGGCCCCAGGAATTCGAACCCCCAGACCGAAAAGGGCCATGATAGAGGGATTGTTTGAAGAGCTTGGGCAGGCCGATGGATGTTCTTGAAATGGAACTAGCAGGACTGACATTTGGTGACGAGCTCAATTGCATCTTGAAGGGTTGTGGGCCAATAAAATCCTTGCCGGAAAGCCTTCCCAACCAAGGCCCTCGATTCAATATGTGAGTGATACGTCCAAAACGTATCTATAATTTCTGCTTGCTCCATGCTTCTTTTGTGTGATATTGCTATGATATTGATGCACTTCCATACACTTTTGATCATATTTGGACTAACCTATTAACTCAGTGCACCACAGTGCCAGTTCCTGTTTTCTGCTGTTTTTCTATTTCAGGTTTCCCCCATATTAAAAGTGCTCCAAAAATTCTAGGAAAAATATAGGAAAAATCAGTGTACAGGAAGCTTCGCGAAGAACCAAAGATGGTCCAGAGGGGAGCCAGGGGAGGCCCAGGCGGCCACCTGGCGCGGCCCCTCCCCTGGCCGCGCCAGGGGGGGCGCCTGGGGCCCCTGCTCCGCCTCTGGCTGCCCCCCTTCGCCTATATATCCCTCTCGTCCCGAAACCCTCGAGGACAGAACCCTTTTTCGCGATCTCGCCTCTGTTTCGCCGCCGCAGCGCTTCCAAGATCGGGAGCATCAGGAGAACTCTTCCCAGCACCCTGCCGGAGGGGAGAACCACCACCGGGAGCTTCTCCACCACCATGGACGCTTCCCGGATGAGTTGTGAGTAGTCCACCTTGGACCATGGGTCCATGATCAGTAGCTATGTGATGTTCTCCTCCCCTCTTTGCTCTTCATGGTTTAGACCTCGTGAGCTGCCCTACATGATCGAGGCACATATATAATCTTTCTGCTGTTGCTTTGCTGAGTTTGCTGGGATCTGATGGATTATGAGACTATGTTCATATTGTGTTTGAGTAATATATTTGATTCACCTCTTTTATATCTTTGTTCTTGAGTAATTCTTGCATGTTCTCCGTTGCTGTTCATTGCTTTGGCCAAGTAGTAGGTAGTAACTCCAAGAGGGAGCGTTATGCTTGATTGTGGGTTCATGCCCCCTGATGACTAGCTTGAGTGACAGAAACATGAGTCTAGGGGATGTGTTGTTGCCACAAGGGAGAAAACAACGGTGCTTGTACTTGCGGGTGCAAGGATTATTTACTTTACGCAAAGTTCTTTTAATGCAGTTGTCTGTTGCTTTGAGTTTACACTTTGGATGGGATTCGCAACTTAATACTAGCGAGATGTTCTGGATAGATATCTCAAGGTGGATGATTAGTAGTAGATGCAGATGGATTTCGGTCTACTTGCCTTGGCGTACCGCCCATGCTTTTGAGCCTCTACCTTTCTTTGCAGCATAGTTAGCATTGGTTTGCGAACATAATCCTGTCAATTGCCCAGCTGTAATTTGTTTACCTCGCTTTGCTGTTTTATCGTCTTTTGGGAGAGAGACATCACTAGTGAACATCATGGGACCCTGGTCCATATTACCACCGCTGATCACACCTTCTATTTACTTCCTGTTTTTATTTCCTAGTTGCAGTCATAGCTATCATTATTATCTCTTGTGTTTGATCCTTTGTAAACAACAAGGCCGGAGGGATTGACAACCTCTCTGTACTCGTTGGGAGCAAAGTTATCTATATCTGTGTGCAGGTCCCGTCAACCGCTAAGTTTCTGGCGCCGTTGACACCTACTTGTCGACCCTCGGAGTCTCACGGGATTCGATCCTTGGTATCTTTGCCAAGGGAAATTTGCCGCTACGCTACATCTCAACCTTCCACTTCGGGTAACCAATGAGTGGCGAGAAGCCATCAAGCAAGTTTCTGGCGCCGTTGCCGGGGACTCCACTCTTCAAGATAGGGGAGTTGCATGCTATCTTTTATCTTTGCTTTTTAGTCTTGTTAGTTTACCTTTTAGTTTTTGCTTTAGTGTCCTTTATCAAAAATCACAAAAAAATTATTTGCTTTTCTATTGGTAGTTCTTTTCGTTTAGTCAAGCATGTTAGGACTTGGTGCTTTGAGGGAATCAGAAGTTCTAGATTTCCATCAAAGGGATGGAACACTTCCCTAAGAAAGAAGATTAAGTTGCCTTTTGAGTCCGTTACACGGGCTAGCTATTCTCTTACTCTTGATAAAACTTGATCTTCTGTTTTTGCATCATGCCTAGCTTAAAGGCATAAAAGAAAGCGCTTTTGGAGGCAGCCCACAACGAATTAGGTTTTATTTTGCTTTTGTTGTGTCTTGATGTTTGTTACTACAGTAGCATCATCATTGTATCTTTTCTTTTCAGCTTTGTGCCAAGTTTAGCCTCCGATTGCAAGAAAGTTCAAAAGTTGTGACGTGCTGTCCAGAAAACAGATTCTGTCCTTGGACAGAAAAATTCGAATAAAATCACCAGATCATCTTTTTGATCTGAATTTTTTTGACAGCGTGCTCTATACAATTGGCTTTCGAGCGTCTGTTCTGAGTTTTTTGATTTGAGTTGCAGAAGTGCCCCAAAAAAATTATTTACTACCTGCTGGTCTGTTTTTCACAGATTCTGTTCTGTTTTGCCTTTTCTTTGTTTTGCAAACCTTGAGCTTGCTTTTTCTTTGCAAAAACCTTTTGGAAATCTTGAGAAACAGTAGCTCTTCAAGATTATCTTTATTTCCAGTAGGGAAAAATTATTTTATTGTGGGTACTAACCTCGCTAATCAGATTATGATGAGTTATGTATGAAGGGAGTTTTCAAGTGTGCGAGGGAAGATGATAAAAGAAGATTCAGGAGGGTCAAACGCTCAAGCTTGGGGATGCCCCCATGCACCCCCAAGAAATATTCAAGAAAACTCAAGCGTCTAAGCTTGGGGATGCCCCATGCATCCCCTTCTCCATCAACAATTATCAGTTCGTCTTTCGTTCCACTATAATTTTATCACTTCATGCGTTATGTGCTATGCTTGGAGCGTCTTGCTCTTAGTTTCGTTTTTTAGTTTTCTTTAGCTTTGATTGCTGTTCATAACAAGTTAGAACCCAGCTTTCTTTGTGTGGGAGAGAAACAGGCTCCACTTCAACCTAGAACACAACATAGGATTTTCATGCTTATCTTTGCTCTGTGTGTTCTTTGTCTTTCCTTAGCTGCTGTCATGTTTAGCTCTTAGTTTTCATGCTTTTCTTTTTAAAGAGCTTTTGTTTAGTTGGTTGCTGAACTCTCTTGAGTTTTCATGTTTATCTTGTTAAGAGAGTTTGCCTGTTGCACTGAGTTGTGTGTCTTAACTTAAAGTAGGTAATTGAGGTTGCTATTTAATTTTAGTAGTAACTTGCAATAGTTTTGAGGTATTGCCATGAGTAATGTCTGAACTTTTGGTGTCAAGATCTTTAGCCTATTAGTGATAGATGTCGTATTTTGGGCAATCCGTGTTTATTTTCGAAAACCTACAAAATAGTTGAGAACTTTAGCTACTAGATGGATCACTAATCTTTGGAGGGATCGAATATTAGAGTACACTCACGTACCATGAGTCGAGGATGCGCAAGGATAACCAAACCCCCATACACTCCTCCTCGGGGTACTTGTCTCTTTGTGAACCTCCTAATTAGATTGAGAGTTACCGATAATAAGTGCACGAGTTCTTCGGACTAATGTGAGTATTCGAAAGTTGACACTTCCACCTAGCCATATTTTTCTAGCCTCTTCGGTACCGTGCATTGCCCTTTCTCACCTCGAGAGTTGGCGCATACTTCGCCGGTGCATCCAAATCCTTGGCATGATATGCTCTGTCATCATAAGCCTCATTATATCCTTCCTCAAAACAGCCACCATACCTACCTATCAAGGCATTTCCATAGCCTTTCCGAGATACATTGCCATGCAACATCCATCTTCTCATGACTTGATCTTCATGTCATACATGCTTTTTGCTTGATCGATGAGCCGCATGCTAGTTGGGCCTTGCCCTAATCATTGCTACATGACGCGCTAGTATCATTGCATATCCTGCTACACTGGCAGAGGCATATATTTGCATACATCATGATAGTTTCATTTTCTTTATGTTGAGTACTTTTGTAAAGTGTGAAAGATCTTCTATACTTCTTGTAATAAATAGAGTGTTGCCCCTAAAGTGAGGAAAAGATCCCAAAGAGGACAAAATCAAAAGATCCCAAAGAGGACAAATGAGAGTTAAATAGAAAGAGCCATTGAGGCCACAAAAAAATAAAAAAAATAGAAAAAAGAGAAAAAGAAATAAAAAGAGAGAAGGGGGCACACTACTATTCCTTTTGAGAGATCCACACTCGTACTCCATCTTATACCTTGTACTCCATAGAGATTATCATTCATGCATATAGCTATGTGGGGACCTTCACACTATAGAACTTGGCTTGTATATTCCAATGACGAGCCTCCTCAAAAGAGCTCTAGGTCTTCTTGAGCAAGCAAGTTGGATGCACCCCCACTAGTTCCATTGGAGAGCTTACCTTAGCTCATATGTGCATCCGTTGCATGGCAATCCCTACTCCTCACATCATATCTATCATTTGGCTTTCTCTCGCCTATGATTGTCCTCATTGATGTGAGCCTTTCACACCTTTTTTGTCTTCCCCCTTCATCATTTTTCTCTCTTTGCCATCCTAAGTGTCAACTTTCTTGCTTACGCTCATCCATTGCATGAGTGCTCAAAATATCGAAAGGGAGTGGATCTTTTTGACTTGTACCTGGCTGGTGGTCTGGGGATGAGTCAAGATAAGATTCCAAAGAAGACGAAGTGTGAAACTTTAGTAGATTAAGTTCTCAACAATACAAAAACTATGTTTTACTCTCTCGTATATCCCTATCCCCTTTCTTGCACGCAAACACCATTTGGAGACATTCGAGTCACGGACAGCGAGAGCTCTTGCACCTTTATGTTCTTATGTTGCTTGTTACAATGCTAATATAGACTCTTGCTTGTTATGACTTGAATTGAATTACATGCCTTGATTGCTTTACTTAAAAGTTCTTATATGGTTGATAGCATGTCACCACAGAAATTATGCTTGTTATCATTTACCTACTCGAGGACGAGCAGGAATTAAGCTTGGGGATATTGATACGTCCAAAACGTATCTATAATTTCTGCTTGCTCCATGCTTCTTTCGTGTGATATTGCTATGATATTGATGCACTTCCATGCACTTTTGATCATATTTGGACTAACCTATTAACTCAGTGCACCATAGTGCCAGTTCCTGTTTTCTGCTGTTTTTCTATTTCAGGTTTCCCCCATATTAAAAGTGCTCCAATAATTCCAGGAAAAATATAGGAAAAATCAGCGTACAGGAAGCTTCGCGAAGAACCAAAGATGGGCCAGAGGGGAGCCAGGGGAGGCCCAGGCGGCCACCTGGCGCGGCCCCACTCCTGGCCGCGCCAGGGGGGCGCCTGGGGCCCCTGCTCCGCCTCTGGCTGCCCCCCTTCGCATATATATCCCTCTCATCCCGAAACCCTCGAGGACAGAACCCTTTTTCGCGATCTCGCCTCTGTTCCGGCTTTGCACTTAAATAATTTTGTTGAGCTCTGTGATATGCAAAAGTACAAAGAAGATAGTTGGGAACTTATGATTAAAATTAAGTTGAATAACTTCTCTTGCTATGCTTTATGTGATGTTGGAGCTAGTACCTTCGTTATGCCCAAAAGAATGTATGATATGTTTGAATTGAAACCTTTTGATCCTTGTTCTTTTGGTGTTCGTCTTGTTTATTCTTCCGTAAAGAAACCTTTGGGGAAGATGGACGATGTTCTTATCATTGTCAATGACAATTATGTTCCCGTTGATTTTACTATTATGGATATTGAATGTGAACCTTCATGTCCAATTATTTTGGGACGTCCTTTTCTTCGCACCGTTGATGCTATCATTGACATGAAAGAGGGGAATATAAAATTCCAATTCCCTCTCAAGAAAGGGATGGAACACTTCCCTAGAAAGAATATTAAGTTGCCTTTTGAGTCCGTTATACGGGCTAGCTATTCTCTTACTCTTGATAAAACTTGATCTTCTCTTTTTGCATCATGCCTAGCTTAAAGGCATAAAAGAAAGCGTTTTTGGGTGGCAGCCCACAACGAATTAGGTTTTATTTCGCTTTTATTGTGTCTTGATGTTTGTTACTACAGTAGCATCATCATTGTATCTTTTCTTTTCAGCTTTGTGCCAAGTTTAGCCTCCGATTGCAAGAAAGTTCAAAAATTATGACGTGCTGTCCAGAAAACAGATTCTGTCCTTGGACAGAAAAATTCGAATAAAATCACCAGATCATAATTTGATCTGAATTTTTTTGACAGCATGCTCTATACAATTGGCTTTCGAGCGTCTGTTCTGAGTTTTTTGATTTGAGTTGTAGAAGTGCCCCAAAAAAATTATTTACTACCTGCTGGTCTGTTTTTCACAGATTCTGTCTTGTTTTGCCTTTTCTTCGTTTTGCAAACCTTGAGCTTGCTTTTTCTTTGCAAAAACCTTTTGGCAATCTTGAGAAACAGTAGCTCTTCAAGATTATCTTTATTTCCAGTAGGGAAAAATTATTTTATTGTGGGTACTAACCTCGCTAATCAGATTATGATGAGTTATGTATGAAGGGAGTTTTCAAGTGTGCGAGGGAAGATGATAAAAGAAGATTCAGGAGGGTCAAACGCTCAAGCTTGGGGATGCCCCCGTGCACCCCCAAGAAATATTCAAGAAGACTCAAGCGTCTAAGCTTGGGGATGCCCCCATGCATCCCCTTCTCCATCAACAATTATCAGTTCGTCTTTCGTTCCACTATATTCTTATCACTTCATGCGTTATGTGCTATGCTTGGAGCGTCTTGCTCTTAGTTTCTTTTTTTTAGTTTTCTTTAGCTTTGCTTGCTGTTCATAACAAGTTAGAACCCAGCTTTCTTTGTGTGGGAGAGAAACACGCTCCACTTCAACCTAGAACACAACATAGGATTTTCATGCTTATCTTTGCTGTGTGTGTTCTTTGTCTTTCCATAGCTGCTGTCATGTTTAGCTCTTGGTTTTCATGCTTTTCTTTTTAAAGAGCTTTTGTTTAGTTGGTTGCTGAACTCTCTTGAGTTTTCATGTTTATCTTGTTAAGAGAGTTTGCCTGTTGCACTGAGTTGTGTGTCTTAACTTAAAGTAGGTAATTGAGGTTGCTATTTAATTTTAGTAGTAACTTGCAATAGTTTTGAGGTATTGCCATGAGTAATGTCTGAACTTTTGGTGTCAAGAGCTTTAGCCTATTAGTGATAGATGTCTTATTTTGGGCAATCCGTGTTTATTTTCGAAAACCTACAAAATAGTTGAGAACTTTAGCTACTAGATGGATCACTAATCTTTGGAGGGATCGAATATTAGAGTACACTCACGTACCATGAGTCGAGGATGCGCAAGGATAACCAAACCCCCATACACTCCTCCTCGGGGTACTTGTCTCTTTGTGAACCTCCTAATTAGATTGAGAGTTACCGATAATAAGTGCATGAGTTCTTCGGACTAATGTGAGTATTCGAAAGTTGACACTTCCACCTAGCCATATTTTTCTAGCCTCTTCGGTATCGTGCATTGCCCTTTCTCACCTCGAGAGTTGGCGCATACTTCGCCGGTGCATCCAAATCCTTGGCACGATACGCTCTGTCATCATAAGCCTCATTATATCCTTCCTCAAAACAGCCACCATACCTACCTATCAAGGCATTTCCATAGCCTTTCCGAGATACATTGCCATGCTACATCCATCTTCTCATGACTTGATCTTCATGTCATACATGCTTTTTGCTTGATCGATGAGCCGCATGCTAGTTGGGCCTTGCCCTAATCATTGCTACATGACGCGCTAGTATCATTGCATATCCTGCTACACCGGCAGAGGCATACATTTGCATACATCATGATAGTTTCATTTTCTTTATGTTGAGTACTTTTGTAAAGTGTGAAAGATCTTCTATACTTCCTGTAATACATAGAGTGTTGCCCCTAAAGTGAGGAAAAGATCCCAAAGAGGACAAAATCAAAAGATCCCAAAGAGGACAAATGAGAGTTAAATAGAAAGAGCCATTGAGGCCACAAAAAGATAAAAAAATATAGAAAAAAGAGAAAAAGAAATAAAAAGAGAGAAGGGGGCATACTACTATTCCTTTTGAGAGATCCACACTCGTACTTTATCTTATACCTTGTACTCCATAGAGATTATCATTCATGCATATAGCTATGTGGGGACCTTCACACTATAGAACTTGGCTTGTATATTCCAATGATGAGCCTCCTCAAAAGAGCTCTAGGTCTTCTTGAGCGAGCAAGTTGGATGCACCCCCACTAGTTCCATTGGAGAGCTTACCTTAGCTCATATGTGCATCCGTTGCATGGCAATCCCTACTCCTCACATCATATCTATCATTCGGCTTTCTCTCGCCTATGATTGTCCTCATTGATGTGAGCCTTTCACACCTTTTTTGTCTTCCCCCTTCATCATTTTTCTCTCTTTGCCATCCTAAGTGTCAACTTTCTTGCTTACGCTCATCCATTGCATGAGTGCTCAAAATATCGAAAGGGAGTGGATCATTTTGACTTGTACCTGGCTAGTGGTCTGGGGATGAGTCAAGATAAGATTCCAAAGAAGACCAAGTGTGAAACTTTAGTAGATTAAGTTCTCAACAATACAAAAACTATGTTTTACTCTCTCGTATATCCCTATCCCCTTTCTTGCACGCAAACACCATTTGGAGACATTCGAGTCACGGACAGCGAGAGCTCTTGCACCTTTATGTTCTTATGTTGCTTGTTACAATGCTAATATAGACTCTTGCTTGTTATGACTTGAATTGAATTACATGCCTTGATTGCTTTACTTAAAAGTTCTTATATGGTTGATAGCATGTCACCACAGAAATTACGCTTGTTATCATTTACCTACTCGAGGACGAGCAGGAATTAAGCTTGGGGATGCTGATACGTCCAAAACGTATCTATAATTTCTGCTTGCTCCATGCTTCTTTTGTGTGATATTGCTATGATATTGATGCACTTCCATACACTTTTGATCATATTTGGACTAACCTATTAACTCAGTGCACCACAGTGCCAGTTCCTGTTTTCTGCTGTTTTTCTATTTCAGGTTTCCCCCATATTAAAAGTGCTCCAAAAATTCCAGGAAAAATATAGGAAAAATCAGCGTACAGGAAGCTTCGCGAAGAACCAAAGATGGGCCAGCGGGGAGCCACGGGAGGCCCAGGCGGCCACCTGGCGCGGCCCCACCCCTGGCCGCGCCAGGGGGGCGCCTGGGGCCCTTGCTCCGCCTCTGGCTGCCCCCCTTCGCCTATATATCCCTCTCATCCCGAAACCCTCGAGGACAGAACCCTTTTTCGCGATCTCGCCTCTGTTCCGCCGCCGCATCGCTTCCAAGATCGGGAGCATCAGGAGAACTCTTCCCGGCACCCTGCCGGAGGGGAGAACCACCACCGGGAGCTTCTCCACCACCATGGACGCTTCCCAGATGAGTTGTGAGTAGTCCACCTTGGACCATGGGTCCATGATCAGTAGCTATGTGATGTTCTCCTCCCCTCTTTGCTCTTCATGGTTTAGACCTCGTGAGCTGCCCTACATGATCGAGGCACATATGTAATCTTTCTGCTGTTGCTTTGCTGAGTTTGCTGGGATCTGATGGATTATGAGACTATGTTCAGATTGTGTTTGTGTAATATATTTGATTCACCTCTTTTATATCTTTGTTCTTGAGTAATTCTTGCATGTTCTCCGTTGCTGTTTATTGCTTTGGCCAAGTAGTAGGTAGTAACTCCAAGAGGGAGCGTTATGCTTGATTGTGGGTTCATGCCCCCTGATGACTAGCTTGAGTGACAGAAACATGAGTCTAGGGGATGTGATGTTGCCACAAGGGAGAAAACAACGGTGCTTGTACTTGCGGGTGCAAGGATTGTTTACTTTACGCAAAGTTCTTTTAATGTAGTTGTGTGTTGCTTTGAGTTTACACTTTGGGTGGGATTCGCAACTTAATACCAGCGAGATGTTCTGGATAGATATCTCAAGGTGGATGATTAGTAGTAGATGCAGATGGATTTCGGTCTACTTGCCTTGGCGTACCGCCCATGCTTTTGAGCCTCTACCTTTCTTTGCAGCATAGTTAGCATTGGTTTGCGAACATAATCCTGTCAATTGCCCAGCTGTAATTTGTTTACCTCGCTTTGCTGTTTTATCGTCTTTTGGGAGAGAGACATCACTAGTGAACATCATGGGACCCCGGTCCATATTACCACCGCTGATCACACCTTCTATTTACTTCCTGTTTTTATTTCCTAGTTGCAGTCATAGCTATCATTATTATCTCTTGTGTTTGATCCTTTGTAAACAACAAGGCCGGAGGGATTGACAACCTCTCTGTACTCGTTGGGAGCAAAGTTATCTGTATCTGTGTGCAGGTCCCGTCAACCGCTAAGTTTCTGGCGCCGTTGACACCTACTTGTCGACCCTCGGAGTCTCACGGGATTCGATCCTTGGTATCTTTGCCAAGGGAAATTTGCCGCTACGCTACATCTCAACCTTCCACTTGGGGTAACCAACGAGGGGCGAGAAGCCATCAGTGAGCCGCAAGTTCCTTTGTGTATCTCTGCTAGCAGGTCCTTTCCTCCTTCCCGGTAAATGCACTTCAATTTCACTTTGTTGGGCATTCTTCTGTACAGTGTGACATCAACAAACTGGTACATAATGGCCCTCCGGGCTACTCTTTCAGCTTCTTCTTGCTCTTTGGGAAGTTCTCCAGTTTGGAGCAAATGGACAATGTGTCGTGCCCAAGTTGGAGACTGTGGCTCGGCAACGAGGATCAGCGGCACCTCCTCATCTGCGGGAGCATACTCTTCGACCACGGAAATGGGTTTCTTGGCGGGAAGGAGCAACTTGTCGTTTGATGGGGAGTTGTTCCCGACAAGCACCATTTCGGGAGTTTCAAAAAACTCTGCCGGACGAGGCTTCCTGGAGTCCAATTTCCTTCTCTTCCGGGCCATTGATGTCGGAGATACGGAGGGTTGAATCAGATGGAGAACAAAAGTCCCTAGTTCCATAGGGAGTTTCTGCGCATCACACTTTGACAGGTGATCAGCTATGTTGTTTTCCACACGAGGTATGTGCTCTGTTTGCAACCTGTCAAAGTGCTTCTCCATCTTCCTAACTTCCTTGACATATGCATCCATCAATGGGCTTTGGTAATTCTTGTTCACTTGTCTCACCACCAGCTGCGAATCTCCTCAAATGATCAGCCTCTTGATTCCTAGCTCGGTGACGATTCTGAGCCAAGAAGGCCCTCGTACTCTGTAGTGTTGTTGGTGGCCTCCTCCTGGGGAAAGTGCATTTGTACGACGTACTTTAGGTGCTCTCGAGTAGGAGCAACCAGAAGCATGCCAGCCCTTGCACCTTGTAGGGATAAGGCACCATCGAAGTACATAATCCAGTCTTGGGGTGCTTCTTCGTCGAGGATAACTGTCTCCAATACATCTGCATCAGGGGTTGGTGTCCACTCTGCAATGAACTCTGCTAGTGCTCTACTTTGGATAGTTGCCGTTCTCTCTGAGGGAGTCTTGGATTTGGGGTTCCATGAGGATCCGGTCTACCGAAGCTGGGCCGGATAGATGGGCCATGAAGATGAAGATAAAGATAAACTAACGTCTTCACGTTCGGTTAGGACTCATGTATATGTAGAAAGGTAGAATGGAAGTTCTGTAATGATTCCTTTCTTCCCAAGAAAACTTTGTAACCCTAGGTCTCCTCCGTGGATATATAAACCGGAGGGTCTAGTCTGTAGAGGGTAGCATAATCAAAATATCTTAGGCTAGACTTCTAGGGTTTAGCCATTACGATCTCGAGGTAGATCAACTCTTGTAACCCCATATTCATCAAAATCAATCAATAAGGAAGTAGGGTATTACCTCGATCGTGAGGGCCTGAACCTGGGTAAATATCGTGTCCCTAGTCTCCTGTTACCATCGATCCTTAGACGCACAGCTTGGGCAACCCTACCAGAGATCTGCCGGTTTTGACACCGACAATGGTGCTTTCATTGAAAGCTCCGCTATGTGCTCGCGAGAAGGGATCCATGGCTCGTCTCGTCATCAACGATGATATCACCCTTGGAAACAACCTGGCCATGAGCCAGATCCTGCAGCTCGGCGGGTTTGTTGTATGCGCCCGCATGGCCGCCAGGCCGGCCACGCTCCCCGCGCTCATCGAGCACCACTCCTATATTGGCTCCGACCACTCCGATGACGCGATTCCGGCAGATTTCTCGTCTTTAAATGAGCTTCTAGATCACATTGCCGCATTGGGGCTTTCATCGCCCGATGATCAGATCGGGCTTAAACCCAGTCAGAAGGAAGTCAACTCCACTACGACACTCACCTGGTGGCGGCCATCGAGGACCAATCCGAAGATATTTCCCCTCTCGAAACAGAGACTAGCTCTATTAGAATTTTCGAATTCCTCGAGCTGAACACACCCCCGTCGAGTGGCACTTCATGCCTTTCGAGCTCAGGGAAAGATGTCGGGCCCGTGGAACGTTCAGATCCCGCTGGGCCTAGATCGTCCACACCGGAGGTTGCACAAACCCCGGACACTACGTTGGGTCGGGACTCAAATTTATGCACACCCACCCACCACGGTTCACACTCTCCAAGTAACTCCGGACTACCGGACATATGTGATCTCACATATATACAGCAGCAGCCCCAAGAGATGGTTCATCACTTCTGGGCAAGATTCCTACTTGTTAAAAACAAGATTAAGGACTGCTGCGACGACGACACGGTTCCCATACTTCATCGCAATTGCATGGACGAGGGAGTCTTGAACGCCCTCAACCGCCGTCGAATACGGAGCTATGCAGAACTATCGCATTTGGTACGAAAGTATTGTGCTATGGAATACACTTGGAAAGCCTAGAATACACCTCTGGAACAGTCCATCTTCGGACAATACGCCGCTAAAGCGAAACGGACATACCCTAGCAGGGCATCCGATAACATATACAATGGCAAGAAAAACAGACCGTTTACAAGACACAAGTCCTTTCTGGATGAACTATTGGATAAACCTTGCTAAATACATGGCGCCCCGGACATTATCCCAACCCACTATCTTAGAGCATGTTGGGTACTCCGGCAGGTAGCAAAAAGCGGTGAAGCAATCCTCGCCACCGCAACGCTAGGGGAGAATTATTTCGATGTATTCACTGTCTTCGAGACATTCTCGTCAACACCCGACACAAGAGAGCAAATCGCGAACTTGCCGAGGTCCATCAAATCAGCACAACAAGCCCGTGGAGCAACACGACAATTACCTTTTCTGCCAAAGACGAACCACGAGTCCGGCCGGTCCGAGCCATAGCCGCTCTGGTACTAAACCCAATAGTAGATGGCTTTCGCCTCGCGAAAGTACTCATGGACGGGAGTAGTGGACTCAACCTCATATATGAGGACACGCTTGCAAAAATGCAGGTCGATAAATCCCGCATTGAACAAAGTAATATGACCTTTAGAGGAATTATTCCCAGCCGGGAAGCCCGGTGTTCGGGAAGCATTAAGTTCGACATAGTATTTGGTACACCTGAAAACTATAGGTCGGAGGAACTACTCTTCCACATTGTCCCCTTCAACAGCGGATACCACGCCCTTCTAGGGCGGGACGCTTTTTCACTCTTTCAAGCTATACCCCATTACGGGTACATGAAGCTCAAAATGCCAGGGCCCAATGGAATAATCACAGTTGCAGGTGATCTGGATAGAGCACTCCGTGCCGAGAACAAAACTGCATCCTTATCTCTAGAGGCACTATTCGATGCTCTCACAGCCGAAGCATTAACCACCCATACGATCTACGGTGGACAAGGATGACGTAGTCCTTGACAAGAGAACGAAATCTACCTCCTTCAAGCCAGCAGATGAAATTTTCAAATTTCAAGTGCACCCAACGGACCCCAACAAAACGACATCCATTTGAGCATAGCTGGACCCAACGGTAGACAGTGCCTTGCGCACCTTCCTTCGCGAAAACCGGGACATATTCGCTTGGCATCCTTCAGACATGCCGGGAATCCCACGTAGGCTGGCCGAACACAGGCTTAATATAATCAAAGTGTTCAAGCCAGTCAAGCAATCACTACGATGATTTTTCGAACCCAAACGACAAGCGATGGGGGAAGAGCTGGCCAAGTTACTGGAAGCCGGATTCATGAGGGAAATCAAACACCCGGACTGGCTAGCCAACTTAGTCATGGTGCCAGAGAAGGAGAAATCATGGCGCCTTTGTGTCAACTTCACAGACTTAAACAAGGCTTGCCCTAAGGATCCCTTTAGAATGCCCCGCATTGATCAAATTATCGATGCAACCGCATGACATGACTCGTTGTGTTTCCTCGATGCTTACTCCGGATACCATCAAATAAAAATTAAGGAGTCCGATCAGGCTGCGACGGCATTTATCACTCTGTACGACCCCTTTTGTTTCAACACTATGCCATTCGGACTCAAAAACGATGGTGCCACGTATCAACGCATGATTCAATCATGCTTAGCGAAGCAAATTGGCAAGACAGTAGAGGCATACGTTGACAATGTAGTCATCAAGACTAAACACGTCGAAACATTGGTGGATGATCTTCGCCTTACATTCGATAACCTCAGAACATATGACATACAGCTTAATCCGGAAAAATGCGTCTTCGGCATTCCAACCAGAAAGTTATTAGGGTTCATCGTATCCAATAGAGGAATTGAAGCGAACCCATCTAAAATCTGGGCCCTGTCACAGCTAACTACGCCAACCGATCTAAAACAAGTGCAAAAGCTAGTAGGTTGCGTAGCAGCCTTGAGCCGCTTTATCTCCAGACAAGGAGAGAAAGCACTACCACTTTATAGACTGCTGAGGCGCACAGAAAACTTTGATGGACGGATGCGGCCACGGCCAGATTGGAGGAGATAAAAACCCTATTAGCGGGCAATCTAATCCTAGCCGCTCCAGGTGTTGGCGAGGCATTGCTGCTTTATATCTCAGCCACTCACCAGGTTTTGAGTGTGGTACTCATCGTCGACAAGACGAAGAGGGACATAAATTCCCCGTTCAAAAACCCATATACTATGTATCCGAGGTTCTCACACCGTGTAAATCACGATACCTCCATTGCCAAAAAATTGTCTATGTGGTATTCATGGCATCTCGGAAGCTCCGACACTACTTTCAAGAGTGTTTGATCACAATGGCATCCGAAGTACCACTCAATGGTATTATAAACAATAAAAACACCACAGGACGCATAGCCAAATAGGTCATCGAGCTCTTACCATTCGAAATAACATACAAACCACGCCGAACTATTGAGTCTCAGGTGTTGGCAGACTTTGTCGCGCAATGCAACTCCCTAAAGTGTATGGAGCATACTCCCACTGGACCATGTATTTCGACGGCTCTAAAATGCTAGCTGGATTGGGGGCCGACGTCATCTTGATATCTCCAACAGGGGATACAATCCGCTACGTACTACAGATCATGTATACGGACTCAAACAATGCGGCCGAATATGAGGCACTACTGCACGGTCTCCGCATAGTCGTATCCATGGGCATACATCGCCTCGAGGTGCGCGGAGACTCAAACCTCGCCATATCTTAGGTAAACAGAGAATTTTATGTGAAGGATTTACATCTTATCGAAATGTCATATTAAAAATGTCAGCTCGATTTGAGGGGCTGGAATCTCACCATGTAGCTTGGGACAGTAACCAGGTAGCAGATATACTTGCTTGAATGGGCGCTAAATGCAACCCAGTCCCGCCCAACACCTTTGTAGAAAGGCTGTTCAAGCCATCAGTGACATGGCAGGACGAGAGTAAAGACGCAAATCTGGACCCGAACACGCCCCCAATCGAACTCAATACAGATGCCATCAGGGACTCAGACATAGAAATAACATCCTCGGCCCACGAGATCATGGCTGTCATAGCCCCCTGGACCGAGCCTTTCCTAGCCTACCTTAATAGGCAAGAGCTCCCCCATGACCAAAATGAGGTCCGCCGCATAATTCGGCGCTCTAAAGCCTATAAAGTTCACAAAGGTGAACTATACAAGAAAACCACTACTGGTATTCTACAGCACTGCATCTCCGAAGAGGAGGGATGACAACTTCTAGCCGAAATACACACTGGTATGGGTGGCCATCATGCCGCTGCTCGAGCTCTTGTAAGCAAGGCTTTCCAAAATGGTTTCTTCTAGCTGACCGCGCGAGCAGATGCTCAGACCCTAGTCCAACATTGTGTTGGATGCCAGCTTTTCACAAATCAAAGTTATATGCCTCCCACCACTCTGAGAACCATCCCCATTACCTGGCACTTTGCAGACTGGGGCTGGATATGGTCGGACCTCTTAAAGGGGGAAGCCTTAAAAAGAAATATTTACTAGTTATGGTGGACAAATTCACTAAATGGATAGAAGCCAAGCCAGTCAGAACAGCTGAGGTAGGGCGAGTGATAGATTTTATATCCAGTGTAGTACACCATTATGGTGTCCCACACACTATTATCATAGATAACGGCTCCAACTTCACAGCTGATGAGGTGAAAAAATGGTGCGCTAAGTTAGGCATTAAACTTGATTATGCCTCCGTGTACCATCCTCAAACAAATGGTCAAGTCGAAAGAGCCAATGGCTTGATAATGAGCGGCATCAAACCCTGACTAGTGCGCTCCCTTCGGGAGTCAGATAAACAATGGGTTGAGGAGCTCGACTCGGTACTCTAGGGGCTACGGACAACACCTAACCGAACAACCGGATACACACCTTTCTTCATGCTGTACGGTGCAGAGGCTGTTTTGCCCTGCGACGTTATGTATGACTCACCTTGAGTGTGCATGTATGAAGAGCAAGAGGCTGAGCTCGATCGATAGGGCAACCTAGATGGCCTTGAAGAGGAGCGCGATATCGCGCAGGCCTGTTCCGCATTCTATCGACAACAGGCCAGGTGATACCAAAGTAGAGAAGTGCGGGCCAAGACATACAATGTTGGCGAACTCGTTTTACGCCTCCCGGAGAAGAAAAAGGACAAGCTCAAACCACGATGGGAGGGCCCCGTCATTATTGACGAAGTACTCACCGGTGGAGCCTATCGCCTTCGAAACGCGTCAGTATCACCTTGATCCGAGCCCATGGAACGCTGCCAGGCTCCGACGATTCTACAGATAGTTCGGTAGCACCTTTTTATTCTCTTTTTCAGTCTAGGTCTTATCCTTTGTTTTTATTTCAAGTTCTCCTCTTCTTTTCTTATTGTTTCTTACTGATAAGTATTCGGCTCAACTGAACTATTACAGGGTAGAGCATCCTCAAATGTACATACCTCAAAATACTTGGGGGCTTCTATAACGAAGCCCATAATTAAAAAGCATATTGCTTACAATACTCATGTCGTCTGTTTCATACAGTTACCTCACCATTATATGCACCTTTATGACTTTAGTTTTTGCCAAGCTGGGTTGCCTGGCTCCTGTGTTTATACCATACGTTCCTGGTTGTTCGGCAGGGTGTAAAGGGAGCACCTCTGCGATTGTTACAACCGGTTAATCCAGACCTGTACCTCAGATGGGTGAAGCCGAAAGCTAGCGTTCTTAAGGGAATCATTGGTCGGCGGATAAACGATTAACCGCTTTTAAGCACATACTCTTTCAAAATCCCATAGGATAGGCTTCCTATAATCCAATTTTGTAAGGATCAAAGCCTAGGCACGCGTACATATGCATGCTGACCCAGGGAAAGGAACCCTTAACGGAACTATTCTCTTTGGAAGATGTTTTTTTACGTTAAATAGTAATATGACATAACTCCCCGAACATAGTTTGTATGTTTAAGCAAATATGACCAGATTTCTTGGTTACCGAACATACCACGTGTTTACCACAGGTATAGTATTCGAAAACACTCTAACCCTTGGGTTTTCGGAGGTCAAAGCGGAAGGTCTGCCATGACAATCTTTCAATTAAATTTGGCAGGAGATAAGTTCGATGATAAAGTACATTGTTACATAGAATCAAATGCCTAGTCTTCATATATACCATCTATAAGATTGTCTAATTTATAGTCTTGTTGTGAAAATTTCACAGTTTTCTTTACTTGGTCATACACCAGGCTTACAGGGATTTCTAGTCCGTCGGGCCCTCGATGTCCAAGTCGGGCCATATGATTCGGGTCAAGTCCGGTGTAGCGTGTGTTCACCATAGCCTAGGCTTCTCGAGCACCTTCTCGACATGTTGATGCTTTACATAATTCAAAGTGGCGTTGAGCCCCTTTGAATAAACTCGCCAGTTCTTCCATAATTTCTGGAGGATAATCGGCTGGCCATCAGGCCTTGGCCATATTCTTCATGGCTTTCCGAGCTCGCTCGTGTACCTTGGAGAGCTCTTGTAGTAGGTCACCTTGAAATCCGGACACCTCTCCCTCGGGCCGCCCTGTTAACAAACCTACAGGAACAGTTTCGTAGAAAACTATGAATCAAGGGACTATAATGAAAGCTAGGTTCAAGGTCATACTGAATATGCCGCCTTTAAGCCTCTTGTTCTCTTTCAAGGCATCCGAGAGTTGGGCTCGTACGTCCTTTAGCTCCTCGGCTTGCTTGGTATTTGTATCCTACTGTTTGTTTTTCTCATCTATGGTCCGTGTTAGTACACTTGACCAGTAGCTTGTTCTTTCTCCTCCAGAGCAGCCCTTAACTTTTCCTCCAGTTGGTCTGTTGGCCCTATTGCTGTAGTTCAAACAATGTATATTTAAAGATCATTGATTGGCGCAGGACCATACTTTCCGGACACTATTCTTCTTACCATCAGAGCCCTTCTTGGACTTCTTCAAATCTTCCAATTCGGTGGTGAAAACAGTAAGCTTGGTCTGGCATTCTTCCATCTCCTTGGATAATATGTTATTCTTTTCCTTGAGTACCTAAAGACACAACGATCCTTAAATCAGTTGGGCCAACTGATTTAAGTCTCAGGGGCTACCGGCATATGAATATTTAATCTACACTCACCCGCATATCCTTGGAAAGCTGGTGAGTGGCTCTGGCAAGTCCGTCTCGAGCGGCTCGAATATACGCATCCGCAGAACTGAGGGCGCTAAATGCCTCCTCGGTAAAAGCTGGATCACGCATGGCTGCTTTTCACCGCCGATGATTCATTGCGCTTTCCACTTCGGAATTGGTAAGGATACCTCATCCGAATCCTATTGGAGAGGACAATCCAGCGTTACACCCGTGTCAACCCTAGTCCTTGTGGATGGGTCCGGTGCCAGATTGGTTAGAGCATGACTAGCAGGATCCCCGGACACAGTACGGCGTCTGCTCCTCCTAAAATAAAATAGCGGAGAATATTACAATCTGGCCTTGCTGCCGAGTATATGTTCAAAAAATAGTACCTCTTCGGTAAAGGAGGAGGTTTGGTGATGTCTCCGGTTTCCATTCATTTGGAAGACTCGTCCTGCGCGGGCGTCACCTTCCTAGAGGGCGCCCTTGATGCAGTACGGCGGGAAGAGCGCCGCCCCTTTTGAGCACGAGACAGTGTGACGGGTGAGGCGCGCTGGAAAAAGTCTCTTTGAAGAGGTGTATCTTGGGTACTTACACGGGAGGAAGGGAAAAGGCCAGGGTAATCAGCTACGGTAGCCACCTCAGTACCGGCATGGCTAGCCTGATAAAAAATTCCATCCCTAAGCTCTATGCATATGTCCGGATCTTCTTCAAATCTAGGATCCATGTCTCGAATATGGTCCTCAGGCTACAAAATGGGACTATGAATCCCTTCGACCACCTTACTCCACTCCTATTGAAAATAATCGAATTCAATTCTGTCAGTATGTCTCAAGAGAATAAATTGAGCAAAACTAGCGATCAGAGAAAGACTTACCTAGTCGATGGGGTTGTACGTAGAGAAACCATCCCGACACTTCAAGCGGAGAAAGTCCTCCTTCTCTCCGTTGTAGAGGTCAGCTAGAATGGCGGCCAGGGTGGCGGGGTTGTCCGGACCCTTGCGTAGGCAACGCGAGGCATCGTCTTGCCCATTATAGTGCCACATCGGAAACCCTCTGGCTTGAAGCGGCTGCACGCACCGCATTATCGAGATTGCCATGACCTCAATTATTGTCAGCTCGGAGTGGGCAAGCAATCTGATCTTGCTTACTAACCTTTTGATCTCCGCACTGTCTTCTTCCTTGAGGCTTCAGGGACACTAGTTGAAATGCTTCTTTAAATGAGAACTGGAGTATTCGGGAAGGCCCTGCCGGATTGGGTCCGGCATAACAATGTCTTCAATATAGAACCACTCCGAGGGCCACTCTTCGGATGCCTTCTTCGGAGTGCCGAACAGATAACATGTCCTTGCTATATGACACACTTCAGTGCCACCTACCTCGAATATAGATCTCTTCTGGGAGCAAGGGACGAGGCAGAAGAATTTTTGCCATAGCTCGAAATGAGCCTCACAGCCCAGAAACAGCCCACAAAGAGCGACGAAGCCCGCGATGTGCAAGATGGAGCCCGGCATGATATCGTGCACCTGGAGGGCATAAAACTCCAGGAACCCCCCTCAGGAAAGGATGGATAGGAAATCCTACACCTCTCAAAAGGAAGGAAACGAAGCACACCCGCTCCTCTTTGGTAGGATTGGGGAACTTCTCTGCCAGGGCTCCACTGTCAATAAAAGTTAATCCAGCCCGAACGGGACTTGATCCGCGGGAGGGAGATACCCCTGCGCCTGAAGTTTACTCAGATGCGCGTGGGATACTGAGCAACTTTCCTAATCGCCTGCTTGAGGGACATAAGGGTGCGAGGAAGAACAGGGAACGCTAACCATGTCTGGAAATTTTCCGTGGCGGGCTCTAAGGATTTTCTGCGTGGAGTGGGATGGCATCTGAGATGTAGTCTCTTTAAATAGGCGCCTTCCTTACACAGTCAAGGGGTTAATTGTAAAAATGCCCAAACGGTTCGCATTCATCTGACACGTGGAAGCCGAGGTGACGGCGGCAAGGAATCAATAAGATATAATATTGAATATAGAACCGAACTATCATCTATTTCGAGGAAGAACCTGCCTTGCAAGACCGAAGACATAAAGCTGGATACAATCTCATCATTGAAGGCAAGTTCGGGGGCTACTGAGGGAGTCCTGGATTTGGGGGGCCATGAGGATCCAGTCTACTAAAGCTGGGCCGGATAGATGGGCCATGAAGATGAAGATAAACTAACGTCTCCATGTCCGGTTAGGACTCTTGTACATGTAGAAAGGCAGAATAGAACTTCGGATGTAATGATTCCTTTCTTTCCAAGCAAACTTTGTAACCCTAGGTCTCCTCCGGTGGATATATAAACCGGAGGGTCTAGTCTGTAGAGGGTCGCAGAATCACAATATCTTAGGCTAGACTTCTAGGGTTTAGCCATTATGATCTCGAGGTAGATCAACTGTTGTAACCCCATATTCATCAAGATCAATCAATCAGGAAGTAGGGTATTACCTCGATCGAGAGGGCCTTAACCTGGGTAAATATCGTGTCCCCAGTCTCCTGTTACCATCGATCCTTAGACGCACAGCTTGGGCACCCCTACGCGAGATCTACCGGTTTTGACACCGACACTCTCAAACTTCAGACCAAAACTGGACAGCTCCAAGGCCCACTCCACAATTCTGCCGGTGGCCTCAGGGTTCTGAAGTATATGTTGCAAAGGGAAACGGGTGACAACTGTGATCTCATGAACTTGAAAGTAGTGGCGCAGCTCCCTTGAGGCCATGATGAGGCCAAAGATCAACTTTTGCATGCCAGAGTACCTCGATCTAGCCCCGTACAGCAAGGAGCTGACGAAGTATACTAGGCGCTGCACCACTTTCTACCTTACCATGACCATGGGGTTGTATCTGCTGCCCTGTTCTTTCCTATCTTGAACTACCCCCGATCTTGCCGGGATGGGTCTACTTTCCTTCCCAGAGGGGGTCGCGGCGGTTGCTGCCATGTCATCCACCTCCCGCTACGCCACCAATGCCGCACTAACCACTTGATTTGTTGCCGCTAAGTATAGCAGCAATGACTCTTGTGGTTTGGGAGCAACTAAGGTGGGGACAGAAGAGAGGTATGTCTTCAACTCTTGTAACGCGGCGTCTACCTTTGTTGTCCACTCCATGGGTCCTGCCTTCTTCAGAATTTTAAAGAACGACAAGGCCCGCTAAGCGAACTTGGAAATGAATCTACTCAACGCGGCAACACACCCAGTCAGAGGTATCACATCCTTAACTGTCTTGGGTGCTTGAATCTGCTCGATGGCCTTGATCTTATCTAGCTTGGGCTCTATCCGCCGGTGGGACACAAAGAAACCAAGTAACTTGCCAGAAGGAAAACCAAACATGCATTTCTCTGGATTCAACTTCAAGTTGAGCTCACGCAGATTTGCAAAGGTTTCTTCCAAGTCCTGAATGAGAGTTGACCTGTCCTTGGTTTTAACCACTATATCAATCATATAAACTTCAACATTTTTGTGCAACTTTGAATCACTCTTGGGAAAGTAGCTCCAGCACTCTTCAATCCGAAAGGGATCCGCACGAAACAGTATGTGCCACATGGGGTAATGAATGTTGTTTTCTCTTCGTCTTCCTTTGACATGAAGATCTAGTCACATCCGGATGTTGAATCCACAATCTGATCGATGTGCGGCAAGGGGAATGGGTCCTTCAGGCACGCCTTGTTGACATCCGTAAAATCAATGCAAAATCTCCATTTCCCATTAGCCTTGCGCACAACCAGTGGATTAGCTAACCAAGTCGGGTGCAACACAACTCTAACCAGACCGGCTGCCTTAAGCATCTTGATCTCTTCGGCAATGAACTACTGCCGCTCCAATGCTTGCTTCTAGACCTTCTGCTTCACGGGCCTGGCATGTGGGCAGACAGCAAGGTGGTGCTCGATTACCTCCCTGGGGACACCGGGGATGTCAGATGGTTGCCATGCAAACACATCAACATTCGCCCGCAGGAAGGCAATGAGCGCGCTTTCCTATTTGTCGTTGAGGGTGGCGCTGATGGTAAAGGTACCATCAACACCAGCCAGCCATGCCCGGACCCTCTTCAAAGCAGGCGCCGTAGCCTTGGATCTCTTGCTGTTGGAACTCTTTGGCAAGTCGTCGATGGGCGCAGCGTGCCCCGAAGGGGTACGCTTCCTGGACTCCTTGTTGGATTCCACACTGGCCTTCTCCTTTCTCTTGCTTTTGTTGGCGGGACTCTTAACCTCCGCGGCCGCTGCCGCAACGGCATCCCAATACATCTTATCCATAAAGATGACTGCATCCTTCTTGTCTGTCGGGATGGAGATGACGCCCATTGGCCCTGGCATCTTCAGGGTATTGTAGGCATAGTGATACGTCGCACGAATGTTGCGAGAGCTGGACGACCAAGGATCCCGTTGTACGGCAAGGGGAGATCTACCACATCAAAAACAATCTTCTCAGTCTGGTAGTCACAGGCAGCATGATCTTTCCCTTAGGACAACTCCTGCCAGGGTTTATTCCCTAAAATGTGTCGGTGACCTTGGGCTCTTCATCTGATATCTGCAGTTTGCCGATGACCTTTGGGGATATGAGATTCAATCTGGCCCCAACATCAACCAACATCTTTGTGACCTTGAGGTTGTGAATTGTTGGAGAGACCAACAATGGGAAACACCCTACCGCGATGGTGCGGTCTAGGTGGTTCTCTTCATCAAAGACGATGGGTGTGCGGAACCATTTGAGTGGTTTCTGAGAATCAGCCCCTGGCTCCACTGCATTGACCTCACGTGTCCACTGTTTAAGTTGGTGGTGAGAGGAGTGCAAAGATGCGCCGCCGTCGATGCAGAGGGCGTCAGTGGCTCTCTCGAACTCCTGCTCGCTGGTTTCCTCTTCAGCCCCTTCCTCACTTTCGTCATCGCAGTCCTCTTTCTTACAGCCTTTGGCGGGTTTTCTTTTATACCGAGGTGCTTTGCCAGGACGATTTTCTCCATCACAACGGCCCTTCTCGCCAGCGCCATCCTGACCTTTTTCCTTATCACGATTCTCATACTCAGCCCTCTGCTTCTTGACAAACTGCTCAACCTAGTGACACTCCTAAAGATCGTGGCCCTTGGTCTGATGGATCTTACAGTACGGTCCATCACCCTTCGCAGCTTTCTTGGCAGCCGTTGTGTCCCCGCAGTCAGTGCACATGGCACTTTCCTTGCTGGGGCCTCGGTATGAGCCTTCTTTTTGGTGTTGGGTGAGCCCGATCCTTCGTCAGTCATTACCACTTTATCCTTGCTCTTCTGATTGAGCTTCTTGCTCTTCTTCTTCTTACCGATGGCATCATCGTCGTCCTCTGAGTCAATGACTTCGCCACCTTCCTCTCCAGGGAGTCGCCTCCCCTAGACCATGCGGGCACACTTATCCAGTAGTGTGTATAGCTCATTCACAGTCTTGGGCAATCGCACATGCATTTTGGAACGCAGCCTGCGGTTGCGCACGTTCGACTGGAACGCAGCTATCACAGCTGCCGGGTGGATGTCTGGGATATTTCTGTATACTCGGCTGAACCTCTACATATACTTCCGCAAAATCTCTCCTTCTTTCTACGGGAGAAGATGCAAATTGCTGGGCCACCATGGTTCTTGATGGACACCAGTGAAGGCGCCAATAAACTCACAACACAGGTCAACCCAGGTCGAGATGGAGTTCTCTGACAGGTGCATCAACCAAGACCTCACATTTGGCTTGAGTGCTGAAGGGAAATAATTGGCAAATACCTTCTCATCTCTTCCCCGGCAACTTGAACAGCGATGGTGTAGATGCTCAGGAACTCTGCCGGGTTCAACCTCCCGTTGTACTTCTCTGGTATCTCTGGCTTGAACATGCGAGCGGACGGCCAACAGACTTGCTGCGACTCACGGGTGAAAGTGGGGCACCCGTCCTCGAAAGGCAGGTACTCGCCTCCACCTAGTGCAGGTTCATCGATGCTGGGTCCATTGCGCCTGTCGGACTGGCGGCGGGCTCCGCGGCGTGGTTCGATGGTAATGCGCGCATCGTCCCTCCTCTTTTCCTCCAGGGCCCGCTGTGGGTCTTTACGTGTCCAGGGATCAGAAGAAGCCATCGACATGTTGTCAGGCACTTGATCATGCGGCTCTAGCTGTGATCCCCGCGCCGGCCGCCGCGGAGGGGATTGCACCATGGGTGTGGCCCCCTACACGCGACAAGCGGCTCGGGCTGTCGTTGCTGCTTACGGGGGTCGTGACGGAGCCGCTCGCTGCGATCCTCCCGCCTCAGCGAAACCAATCAAGCTTTGAATGGTGGCTCACACTCATCCATTTGATCGGCCGCCAGCGGGAATTTCAGTAGGAGATGGGCCCTTGCCATAGCCTCTGGAGCGGTGCTTGGCATGGATGATGATGCACAGTGCAGCGTCGCGTGGCTCCGGATGGTGCCAGCGATGGTAACGCCGTGCTCTCGCCGCCGTGAGCCAATCGCCAAGGTGGCATGATGGCGAGGCGGAGGTGCTTGGTAGTCGACGACTCCGTTCGATGCAATGGCTTGGGAGACTTGCCCTGGGGGTGGCGCATTGTAACGCCCAAGATGCAACTATATCTCCTACGTGTCGAGGCACGACTTAGAGGCATAATTGCATTTTGGTATGATCGCAAGAAGGTTATCTTCACACATTCCCATGTACAAGAACAAATGGGGAAATACATAGTTGGCTTACAATCGCCACTTCACACAATGCATAAGTAAGTCCAACTACGGACCAATCCAAATGAAAAGAAGATAACCACCCACTATGCCCGATCAGCCCTAGTAGGAACCAGTACTGATCGTCGGGGAACGTCACGTACATACGCCCACGTTCCTCATCGAACTCCCACTTGAGTTCCTGGCCATCAACTGAATCGTACTTGGTTGCAACTGCAACTGTGTTTGTAGTAAACTGTGAGTCACGAGGACTCAGCAATCCCATTCCCAGGTATCAAAACTATCAAAGCCTTTGGGTAAGGAGAAGTGTATAAGTGGGCTGCTGCAAGCGCTAAGCGTAGATGAGGTGGCTAGCTTACGTATCATCAGAGCAAGAAGAGAAGTGAAAGCCGTCGGTCGTGAACTAAATCATGATCACTCGATGATCATGTCTACCTACGAGTCATCCATAACCCAGCCGTGTTCTCTTCCCGAACTCCCTCAAAAAGAGACCATCACGACTACTCACACGATAGTGTATTATGTTTGAGGTATTGTGTCAAGTTGTCTACAACCGGTTATTAATAAATTCCAATCCGCCACATAACCACAGGCACGTCTTTATAAAGATCATAACCATGCAGGGGTGTCCCAACTTAGCCCATCACAAGCTCTTATGATCCACGGAGTCGCAACTCCATGTTGGGAAGACCAGAATGTTCTCGGAATCCCGTGCTCAAGATATTTCGACAAAGGTAAAACTAATCCAGCAAGACCTCCCAGCGTGCCGACACCCTGATAGTAGCCGCGCATGTCTCGTTTCAGGCCACGACCAGATAGGTCAGCCTACAGGTATATA
The DNA here is from genome assembly GCA_902687465.1 of Secale cereale. NCBI lineage: Eukaryota > Viridiplantae > Streptophyta > Magnoliopsida > Poales > Poaceae > Secale > Secale cereale. Next base: position 423,748,297 of record LR738711.1, read on the forward strand.
CCAGTCCTCGGGTTTCCCCAAGGTGGCCCTGCAGTCTGCCCAGTTTGGACCAACACTCATGAGGAGCACTGGCCCGGGTTGTTGATTAAGAAATCGGGTTAATTACTCCCTATGCAAGTTTTCAGTTGTTGGGCAAATGGTAAAACCAAGGTTGGGCCTTGCTGGAAAAGCTTTACACAAAACGAATTATCGTGGGGGGGGGGGCATAAACCCTAACCGTGTTAGGAACGCAAAATCAAGGAACATAACACCGGTTTATCGGTTCCTAAGGTGGCATGAGCGGAACAAAACACCGAGCAAAAGGCCAAGCCTTCCGTCCATTGCCAAGTATATAAGGTGAATTATTTTGAATAGAGATATTGTGTTATTCCCAAAATATCAAATCCTCATGGAACAAACTTCAACTTCACCTGCAACTAACAACGCTATAAGACGGGCTTGAGCAAAAGCGTAACTTAGCCAAACTATGGTTTGCTAGGAGGGTCGTTAGAGGTTTCATGGCAAGGTAGGGGCTGACATGCAAAATGATAGGTATCGCGACAAGCAATAGAGCGAGGCAACTAGCAAAGCAACAATAGAGGTGATATCATGGAATGGTCATCTTGCCTGTTGTATCATCGGAAGGATCGTAAACTTGCTCTTCGTAATAGTATACAACCGGAGCCTCGACCTCGGACTCGAACTCGTCTCCCGAGGCTACCCAAAGTAAACAAGTATCCACATAAACACAGATGACAAGAAAAGATAACACATGCTACATGCACGATGCATATGAATGCAAGAACGAAGCTACGGTGCTACCGGTACGGAAGGGTGCATCTCTATAAGTGGACCTCCGCCTAACTCCACCCGAAGTATGCATCGTACGTTCCTACTTTTTATTCCAGACCTTTATGAGTGCTTCTTATGCTAACCTCCCAAAGCATCAACATAAATTTATGGTAGTCCTTCCTTTGAGGAGAGCAACCATCAAAGATGTCGGACGACGGAGTCGAACATTCTCGTCACGCCGAGCCCCGCAAAATACGACTACGGTGTCAACTAGCACATAAGGGGATCTCTGCTCCTCACACAGGCGGGGGCCCTTCACCGCCTCTATGACATAAACAAAATAATACACCTCATTTTTCAAGCAAGAAAAGCGCATACATGAGGTTATATTAATAAGTTTTGCAAAGGAAGTTGTGAAATACTTTATTTCCAGGATAACAATTCAGGCCTTACGGCGACTCTCCTCGGCGGGAAACACCACGACCGACTCCACGTCTCCGTAGAAGCTCCATGCGGGACGGGCATGTGGCTCTGTGGTAACTATACCATGGGTAGACCATTCTGGATGGCATGCACACAGCCTCGCCAGCACATACCGTGCACCCCCTGTGGTCACGGCCTCCTATAGATCTATTAGGCGTTGAGCTGCCTGCCGCATATGCACGATGAGTTGGTTGAGACCGGCACTCCCAGCATCGCCGGCCCACAAGGCCCCCTTCACTTTACCCAAAACCTCGGCCATCCGCCCAAGGGTAAACGTAACGACGTCGAGTCGCAACGAGCCTTGTGGACAAGGAAAATTTGGCAACACAGATGCACATAGGAATGGCCCATAATGTGTGGTAGGTACGTGAATGGGGAAGAATAATTCTCAACAACAGAAACACATCGTCGCGGCAGCCTCTAGCCGTTCTTGGCTCACACACTTCACCTGGAGGTCCCGTGTCGCACGATGGCCAGCGTTCGTCAAATAGGTCTCCCACGTCTCGTAGCTCTTCAAGCGGGCCTACGCATCCACAGCCCGACCACGAGCGGCCTCTAGCCGTCGTTGGAGGTCGTTTTCCCTCAACTAAGAGTGGAGGCCATCGATAATATCACAGTTGCTGTCCAGCACACCGCTATCCGCCCTTTAGCAGCTCTGTCACACCTAACCTGTGATTAGTGTGCCTTAGAGCTAGCTGGTGGGCCCAGCCAGCCGGCCAGCCAAGTGGCGTGCGTGTGCATTAATAAAGGAGTCCGCCTATGGCCGTGAGGAGTGTGTGTTGTTGAGACTTTTCCTGTATCCCAATCACTCCTCTGAAATTGCATCCCCATTTCTTCCTCGCCAAGCCTTGCTCTCGCTCTTCCCTCCCTTGCTTCGATCGAGATCCTCTCATCTCTTATGGGTTCGTTACAGTTTGTATTCAGAGCCTAAATTCATAGAAACTTTTTCTCCTTTGTTGTTGATTATAGATCGGTAACATCCACTGCGCCGGTGCGTGCTACTCCGGCAAGCCGCGCGAAATCCGTCGCGGGGTTCGTTCTCCTTCAACCAAGGGCCACGGCTCCCCAGAAAGCTTCTGCAGCGACGCGGCAGGTGCTGGCCGCCATGGACGAGGGAAACAACATAACCAAGATGCTGGAGTCGCTTCTCGCCAAGGAGGATGAGCAAAAGGCATCACAGGACAAGCAGATCGAGATGCAGGCCGCCTTCAACACGCAGATCGTGCAGGAGGTGCGCGGCCTCCCTCGCTAGATCGATCTCACATAGGCGGACATGGACGCGATACACAAGACCGTGGAGGGCTCGACGTCCCCGGCGGGCACGGTAACGACTCTGCTTCACCAGCCCGCGCTGCAGCAGCAACCTCCACCTCCACTGCCTCCACCTGTCGCCACGCCCCACCCCTGAGCTCAGCCGGCCATCATCGTCCCACGCGCACATGGGCGACCATCGACCGCCACTCATCCCTGTTCCCCCACACGGCGGATTCATGGCCACGTCAATGGTTTCGTCTCCCACCACGGGCCACAACAACGGCGAGTACCACAAGCCTCCGAAGCACGACTTCCCCAAGTTCGACGGCACCGCCCCGTACCTATGGCTCGATCGCTGTCTGGCCTATTTCGAGCTCTACAAGGTGGCACCGCACCACTAGGTGGCGACCGCGGCACTCTACATCGATGGCCAGGCGGCGCACTGGCTTCAGCCATTTTGACAAACACATCGTAACATCACCTGGGAGCTCTTCACCAAGGCGATCCTAGAGGAATTCGGCATCGACGAATTCGAGGTCGTCATGCACAAGCTGCTGCAGTTGCGCCAAACCGGCTTGGTCGCAGAGTACCGCGCCACCTTCGATAGTAGATGTACCATCTCCTCGCGCTCGACCCGTCGATCAACACCAAGTTCTTCGTCACGCAATTCCTCCTGGGGCTGAAGGACGAGCTGTGCGCCCCGGTGCGCCTTCAGCCGCCCTCCACCATCACGCGCGCCTCGGTGCTCGCCCGCATCTAGGAAGAAGAACTGGGCATGACTAGGGCGCCCCCGCGCATCACCCTGGTAGGACGCCCTCCTCCAGCTGTAGCAGCACCACAACTATCAGCAGCCGCGCCGAACCGCGCTCAGGGAGACAACTACGGGAGGGAGCGGCAACTGCGAGATTTTCGGTGCGCCAACAACCTCTGCTTCAAGTGCGGCGACCGCTACTCGTGAGAGCACCGCTGTGCACCACCAGCACAACTGCTCACCATCCACGTTGGCGACCATGGTGAAATCCTCTCCGATGACACCGTTCACGCTCTGGAGCTCTTGGATGACCCGGGCCGCGCGGCGCCACCACCTGTTCCGGCCGCGGGAGCGCCGGAATGCTACCTTCTCTCGTCCCAGGCACTCATGGCACCGATTCGTCCACTACCATTCGTCTCTGTGCTCTAGTGGGAAATCAAGTGATGTCGCTCTTGCTGGACTCCGGCAGCACCCACAGCTTCGTGAACAAGGCGTTCGTTGAAAGGATCGGTGCGGTCACGGAAGAAATGCCACCCGTGGAGGTCCGCGTGGCTAATGGTGATCGCCTCACTTGCAACCGCATCATGCCCGAGCTCATGTGGTGGACGCAAGGGCACACGTTTTCCACACCGAGGCGTGAGCTGGAGATTGGGGCCTACGACGAGATTTTGGGCATGGACTGGCTCGCGCAGCACAGCCCAATGACATGCCACTGGCAAGAGAAATGGGCGCAGTTCCAGCCAGTCACACTTCGCGGGGTGCAGTTGCCGTCCACACCAACACTCAAGGCAATCGAGCCGGCCGAGCTGCACAAGATGATCACGGGAAATGATGTCTGAGCGATTGCTATGGTGGATAATTGCGAGCTGCCGCCACCACCAGGGCGCAAGTGCCCAAACCTCACACCTCTCAGTGACCTACTCAACGAGTTCGCTGTCGGTGTCAAAACTGGTAGATCTCGGGTAGGGGGTCCCGAACTATGCGTCTGAGGATCAATGGTAACAGGAGAGTGCGGACATGATGTTTACCCAGGTTCAGGCCCTCTCGATCGAGGTAATACCCTACTTCCTGCTAGATTGATCCTGATGAATATGATTACAAGAGTTAATCTACCTCGAGATCGTAATGGCTAAACCCTAGGAGTCTAGGCTATGATTATGTTGTTTCTCTTCTACCTTAGCCTCTATGGACTAAACCCTCCAGTTTATATATGTACCGGAGGGGCCTAGGGTTTGTACATAAACATCTTGCAGAGGAAGGAAAGATTACACCCGAACCTAAAAACTGCCATTACAGCTATACAGGAGTCCTATCCAGATACAAGAGACGATCTTCAGCAATGATCTACACGGCCCACCAGTTCAGCCCATCATGAGTTATCCGGCCACATGGGGACCCCTCTATCCAGGAATCCCTCAGTAGCCCCTGAACCTGTCTTCGATGACGATGAGTTCGGCTTCTGTATTATCTTCGGCATTGCAAGGAGGGTTCCTTCTTCTGAATATATCTTCTTCTAAAAGTGTTTTGTGTCCGGCTCTGCATGGTTAGTACAACCCTTAGCCTCGAAGGCAAGGCATTGAATAATGTGTCTTTACTGACAACTTTTTGGTGAAGCGTCCGTCGATCCCACTAATATACCAGACCATTTTATTTGGTCCTAGTTTCACGTTTCGAGGCATAACCCCCTTGGCACGTCCTATCAACGCAGAGATCGTGCCCGCTTATTAGGGGATCCTTACCAATGTGACGTGAGCATCCAAACCGCGCATTACGCACAACCGCTTGGGGTACCAGCGAGGTTTGCGGCTAAAGTGGGGAGACGTTTTGTATTCACAGCGTTATAAAAGGATACCAATCCCTTCCACCAGCCCCACGCTTTCCTCAAGCTCGAGCTCTCCAATCTTCCTAGCCCCAGCATCCACATCTCTTGCGCGTGTAGTTCTCCGTTCCTCAATCACCACTTCCTTCCCCAGCAATGGCTGGATCTAGCACCAAGGGCAAGTGGGAGGCCTACACGGTTACTGAGAAGGCCGTGGAGGATCTCCGGAGTGCAGGCTATCTCGTTGCCAACATTGAGCACCAAGTCCCCGCCTAGGACCAGGTGGTTCCCGTACTGGAGGCGGGTGAGAGAGTCATGTTACTCTCGCACTTCTTTAGGGGGCTAGGATTTCCTCTTCATGCCTTTGTACGGGGTTTGATGTTTTTCTACGGGCTAGATTTCCATGATCTAGCCCCGAATTCGATTCTTCACATCTCCGCTTTCATAGTGTTGTGTGAAGCTTTCCTCCGCATTCCCCCACACTTTGGCCTATGGCTCAATACCTTCAACGTGAAGCCGAAGGTGGTGGACGGGCAACACGCGGAGTGCGGGGGCGCTGTGATAAGCAAGCTCCCGAATGCAACCTGGCCAAAGGGGTCATTCGTGGAGACGAACAAGGTTTGGCAGCAGGAGTGGTTCTACATCACTGAGCCCCGCAATGCCAAATGGGCGGCAGCGCCTGCCTTCAGATCTAGACCCCCGAAGAGGCTAACCTCTTGGACCGATAAGGGTCCGACCTAGGGGTCTCAGACTGAGGTGACGGCACTCCAAGGCCGTGTGCCCGGCATGATCTCCAAGGGCTACCAACTCTCAACCCTGGTTTAGGTAATGTTGGCCCAACTCGTTCTTCCCTGCCACACCGGGGCTCCTCCCTATGGGAGTTCGATCTGGCTGGAGACTGGCCCCTGAACATCTTTTCGGCTTCACGCACAAAGAGATCTGGAAGCATCTCTTCAAGAGCCATAAGACGTGGCCAAAGGAAATGGAGGACGCAGGCTACATCGCTGTGTTTACTGCACAACAGGTAATCAAAAAATTCTGCCGAACATATATCCCCTTCTTATTTTAACAATAATAGAAATTGGAGTTTTTGCGTGGTATATAGGGCTGGACGAAGAAGGCAATCCGGATTAAGTGTCCGACGCCTTTGCCAGAAGACCCAGAGACGCCTCAACTGATGGCGATGCTGGTCCCGGCGCCGTACAAGGCGCCGGACAAGAAGTCCAAGAAGAAGAGCAAGGAGGCCGAGGGCGGCCCCCGCCCTGCGGACGCGATGTACGAGGAGATCATCCTCTCCTCCGAAGAGGAGGAGGATGACGAAGAAGAAGAGTGTGACACCCCGAGACCGATGCGCCAGGTGTCAGCCAGTTATTCGTTGTCGTTGCCTTGTCATCTGCTTGCGTGTTGCATCTTGCCATGTCATCATGTGTGTTGCACCAGCATGTTTTCAAAACTTGCATCCGTCCGAGTTCCCTCGTCCTTTCCGTCGTCAGTTTTGAGCCCAGACACACTTGCACGCGCCCGCGGTGCCTCCGAATATTTATTTTATGAGTGGCCGGAAATCGTTCTCGGAATGGGTTGATACTTGGCGTGTGGTCTTATTATAGCATAGGTAGACCGCCTGTCAAGTTTCGTCGCATTCGAGCTCGTTTGATAGCCCAACGGTTAACTGTCTTAACCGCCGGAAGCCTTTTCTCTTTTGGCCCAGCACCCCTTTCACACAGCCCACCTAGCCCATTCTAACCCCTCCATGCTCTTGGCCGTTCGATCATGATCACGCGGCCGTGAACCGCTCCTCATTTGGACACTCCTAGCTCCCTCTACCTATATATATGTGTCTCCCCCGTTTTACTTCGCAGATGAAACCCTAACCCACTCCCTCCGCACCGTCGGACACGTCCGCCGACGGACGGACATGTCCGGCGCGACCTCCCACCGCCGCACGGGCCCGCGAGCCCATCCGAGGCCCGCCGGACCCGTTAGTCTCCGCCGCAAGCTGCGCCGGGCCCCGCGCCTCCACACCTCACTCTGCCACCCCGCCGCCGCTTCGCCGCCGCCGGCCACCGCGCGTCGCCGCCGGCCACTGCCCGTCGCCCGACACCTTCTGCCGCCCGACCCTGCCGCTTGCCGCCGGTGGCCTCCGCTCCGTCCGCAGCCGGATCTGGCCTGGCGCCGCCCGGATCCGCCGGATCCCGACCATCCCCGCTGTCGATGCTGTTCTTGCGCCGCCGCCCTGCCATGGTCGTCGCTCCTGTCGAGCGGGCAGGGGCACGACGACGCACGGCCTTCCTCCAGTAGTGCTTGGGCCGACGCCTCCCAAGGCCCAGCGCCTGGCCTCGTCGCTCCCAGCCGGGCCGCGTGGGCCGCAGGCCTCCCAGCCACCTCGCCGGCCCAGCAGCACCCCTCCGCGCCTTGGGCCTCCTCCACACGTGGGCCGGCCCGCAGCCGTCGCCCTGGCCTGCCTCCACCACCTCCTCCAACCTAGGCCGAGCCCATGGGTGAGCGTATGCTATTCCCCGCCCGGTCACGTTTTAGTTATCCTGCGCCGTCCTGTTTTTTTTCCGGAAAAATGACTAAGTCCCAGAATTGCTTAATTTGATGCATACTTTGTGATGTTGTAACTTTTTGTGTGCTTATCCAAATTGAGTGAATGAGATGTCAAAATGATCGTGGTGATGTGCTCTACATTTTGTTCCATTGTGCCATGCTTGTTTGACTTCATCTTGATGCCCTAATCTCTGTTGCAAGAGTGCTATTTGTTATAAACTGCTGTTACTTGTTAATTTGATGCCATGTTTGAGATATGATAACTTGGTGCATGTTTATCCAAATGGAGCTTATGACATGTCAAAATGTTCATTGTGAAGTGCGCTACATGATGGTTGCTGTAGCATTCATGTTAGGTGCCATATTGCCATGTTAATCTCTGTTGCAAAAGTGCATTTGGCTGTTAAGTGTTGAAACTTGTTATGAGATGCTGATTTCACTTGCTCGTTGTTGTTGGTGTGTTTGTCTTCATGCCACATTCCTATATGTTTTAGAAGCACAATCATATGTTCTTTGCTGTGGTGTAATTCATTTTCCATGATATGCCTTGAGGTGACTTAAACAAGCTTGTAAACATGCCTTGTTGTTATTGCTATTTTATACTTAGTGAAAAAACTGCTAAGTCTGGAATCTGTTATAACCTGATGCTATGTTTGCTTGATGCCTCACTCAAATACATGCGTGTTTTGGAGTGGCCAATGATCATGTCTTGTTGTCCATGTTATTGTCTATCCATTCATGCCCTTACTTGCTCATATGACCTGTTGTAGCGTATTTATTTCTTGCTCTCAAGTTGCTATAATTTATACCTATCAGGATTTTATCAGCATGTTCAATTTGGTGTAGCTTGTGGCTATTGATCCATGCCTCCTATGGAGTTGCTCCAATGGAGTTGTTTGTTGTAGAATATGTCTACTACATGTCCATGATATTTATATACTTAATAGAGTTGATATGCTTGTTGTTTTGTGCCTCCGAAGGCAGCATCGTGATGATGTTTTTGCCTTCCCAGATTTTGGCTAGGTCTGGATAATTTTATTGCAACTTGTCTTGCTTGTTTAAATGTGTTCCAGCAAGCTTTTGGGTGTGTTCTAAGTTCATGCTTGTTAAGTATCATGTCTATTTCACATCCATGCTTCTTGTTATCATGTTTCGGTGCTTTAGCATATATATATCTTGCTCCAAAGTTGCTATGTGGCTGTTAACTTCAGCTTGTTGTTATATCTTGTTTCGTGTGTATGTGTTGAACCGTTGCTCCGTTTTGAGTGTGTCCTATATGAAACTTGTGTGATTTTGCATGTAGAAGCTTAATATAATGTTGTTTACATGTTTGGAGTGTGTTTGCTTGATGTTTGGGTGCATCTTGCACCGTTGCCATGTTTGACTTGTTTTGCTCATATCTTCTAGGCCGTAGCTCCGAATTAAACAAACTTTATATGAAACTTGACTAGAATTTCATGTAGATCATCATGGTGCATGTTAAATTTCTGTTTAACCACTTTAACTTAAGGTTTGTTCAGATCTGGACTAATTTCAAATTATGCATATGAGGGCTTACCGGATTTGTTATATGTAGTTTCCGTCCTCATTTAAACTTGTTGGGTGATGTTGTTCTTGTGTGCTTGATCCCTTGCCATGTATTGCATCATATATAGACTTGTCTTGCATCCTACTTGGTTGAGCATATTGTCATGTTCTTGTGTTGTGTGTTTACCCTGCTTCATCCCTTGCCATGTATTGCATCATATATAGACTTGTCTTGCATCCTACTTGGTTGAGCATATTGTCATGTTCTTGTGTTGTGTGTTTACCGTATTGCTTGCTTATTCTCGTTAGTGCTTGTTTCGTTGCGTTCGTGAGGATTCGTTCGTCTACACGTGGTTCGTCTTCAAGGCTTTTTCTTCGTCTTCTTCACGGATCCGTTCTTCTTCCTTGCGGGATCTCAGGCAAGATGACCATCACCTTGGATACCTTTACTATCATTGTCATGCTTAGTTGTCTCGATGCTATCGTTATATGCCGCGCTACCCATCATTATTGTCAGCCCTCTCCTTGTTGCCATGAAACCTCTAACCTTTGACACCTTCCCAGCAAACCGTTGTTTGGCTATGTTACCCGCTTGCTAAGCCCCTCTTATAGCGTTGTTAGTTGCAGGTGAAGATGAAGATTGTTCCATGTTGGAACTTGATGCTTTGGAAATATCACAATATCTATTATTATTATTAACACACCTATATACTGGGCATGGGTGGAAGGCTTGGCCTTTTGCTCGGTGTTTTGTTCCACTCATGCCACATTAGGAGCCGATAAACCGGCATTATGTTCCTTGATTTTGCGTTCCTTACACGGTTGGGTATATGGGAACCCCTTGACAGTTGGTCTTTGAATAAAACTCCTCTAGCAAGGCCCAACATTGGTTTTATTGCAACATAATAAAAACTTTAATTAAATTAATTGCATAGGGAGTTAGCGCTACCCGTGGATTCTTTCTACATACAAGGGGGGCAACTGCTGATGGTGTTGGTCCCAAATAGAGCAGCTTGTGGCGCCGCCCCTTGGAAACTTGGGGTATCTGGTCGCTGTAACCATAGCTCATCCGGACGTGGCCTGAGACGAGATACGTGTGGCTACTATCAGGGTGTCGGCACGCCGGGAGGTCTTGCTGGATTTGTTTTACCATTGTCGAATAGTCTTGTGCATCGGGATTCCGAGCCTGATCGGATTGTCCCTAAGATAAGGGGTAATAATTATTATTATCTCAGCTGATCATGAGAGCTTGTGATGGGCTAAGTTGGGACACCCCTGCAGGGTTACGATCTTTCGAAAGCCGTGCCCGCGGTTATGTGGTAGATTGGAATTTGTTAATGTCCGGTTGTAGAAAACTTGACAGAGGATCCGAAGTAAAACACACAACTGTGTGAGTAACCGTGACTGTCTCTTTTCACTTTGAGAAGAGAACATTACTAGTTCAGGATCTTTAGCTATCATTACTAGTTTGCGACCGTTTGCGTAGATGCTCATCTTATTCTTGTACTCGTAAGTTAGCCACCATACATATTACTTAGCCGTTTCTGCAACCTCACTACTTTACCTCTTCCTTCCCATTTAAGCTTTGCTAGTTTTGATACCCATGGTTATGGGATTGCTGAGTCCTCATGGCTCACAGATACTACAACAACAATTGCAGGTGTAGGTTTCCGATGTCTTGACGTGAGAGCGATGTCCGTTGTGTTGGAGTTCTTTCTTCTTCTTCTTCTTCAGTCTTGGGTTAGGTTCCGGGTCGGCAACCTGGGATAGCAGATGGATGTCTTTGTGCTTTTCCATGTTTGCATCCGTAGTCGGATGTCTTGTCTTGATGATGTTGTATTCATGTGACTTGTATGTATTGTTGTATCCCCCATGTATGTATGTAATGCTACGATGTAATGATATCCATCTTGCTAAGCGCCTGAAATGCGGTTGTGCCCCAATCACGTAAGTGTCACGTGATCGGGATAGAATCGCATCTTGGGCCTGACAAAGAGTCCCCTGCAAAAGGCAGGGGGACGAAGAGGGCGGCCCCTGCTGGCGCAGGCAAGGCCGCACCCCGGAGGAAGCTAGACCTCCCCGCCAGTTCGGACTCATCGTCTGAACATAGTTTTGTGGTGAAGCCCAGCAAGAAGCCCCTGACCGAAACGTAAGTTGTCCAGATATGTCAATTGTTGCACTCTATTTAGCATACTAATGTCTTTTAAGTATTTTTCACCGGCTGACCTACAGGCCTCCCCGAACACACCCTGATGCCTCCTTATCGGAGGGCAACTCTTTGCCGTCTGGAGAGACGGAGAGTGACCCACCGGTCCGAGCTCCATCGCCCGTGGCCCGCGGGGACACCGAAGTGTCTTCTCAGCGTGTGTCTTCCGCTCAAGGAGATGGGGGCGGGGCAAGTGACAGGGCGACCGAGGCTAACGCCTCGGCTGCCACTGACCATGGGGAAACAATCCCCATGGAAACCCAAGATGGGGGGGCAAATAATCCGGGGCCCCGCCAAATACTGATCCGGAGCCTAGCACAGCTCTGCGGTCCGAAGACTAGACCCTCGAGGCAGGGGAGAATACGACGGTGCCCGGGGTCAATCCGGAGGCGCCGGACCCTCTGGAGGGAGAACTACAAAGTGCTTCCATCGTGGAGGAGCATCGCACCATGATGGGTGCGGTGATGAAGAAGATTCAGTCCGTGAAAGGCGGACTGAATTAAGTTTTCAACAGCCTGCTAACAGGCTTTGAGGTAAGCAATGTAATGTTCTTTATGGAATTGTATTTGTTTTATATGCACATATATAGCCAGTAGCCCCTGATGCTTTGTGTGATTCTGAACAGAATCGTACGAAGTATCCATAGTGTAGCATATTATAGAGCTGAAATGTATGCTTTTGTATTTGAACAGGCTTCACTAGTTGCGGCAACTACATGAGATGCAGAAGTTGTCGAACTAAATCGGAAGCTTCTGTTGGCCAACGCGGACCTCGACCGCGTCAACCAACATTTAGATGAAACGAAGCTATGCGGATTTGAAAATTTGAGATGTCAAGAAGACTAATTAATTGAGTATGAGTATAAACTCTTTGTGATATTCTGTATTAAACAGTTGGCGCCACTGAGCTCGAGGCCCTCAAGGGCGAACTCGCAAAGGCCAAGAAGGAGGCCGAGGCAAGCAAGGCAATCGTTGACAAAGCGGTTGCCGATCTAGAGGCCGAAAAGGTCGCGTGCCAACAACACATGGCTCGGGTGTACGAAGTCGAGGATGAACTCAAAGATGCTATTCGCAACTATGAGGCGTTGGAGTTGAAGGCTTCGGAACAAGCATCCGAGCTCGATGTGGCAGTTAAGGATGCCCAGGATGCGCAAACCGGTGCGGGAGATAGCATCTGGTAAGACTTTTCTCTTACAGAGCATCTTCGGAGGGCGGAAGTACCTTGGGCTGACACGGTTATGGAGTTCTCCACGCGTGTTTGCTGATCTTCCGAGGAGCCGTGCTGACGCCGCCCAATACTTCCGAGCCCAGGAGGGGAACAACACGGAGAAGCTGTTCTAGTCGCAGTTCTATGCGCCAAAACATCCGGTGCCCCTCAATGACCAGATGAAGGAGTTTGTCGAGCTGCACAATATGGCAGGTTCGGCCATGAAGGACTTGATAATCTGGCTATGGCCCGCTGAGCCGGTCCCAAGTAGCTACTTCGGATTGGTGAAGGGCTCGTCGAAGTGAGTCCACGGGTCGACGCGTTGAAGCGTTCGGCCTGCATAGAGGGTGCTCGGATGGCCTTCGCCCGTGTAAAAGTGCACTGGGCGAGGATGAAGGTGCAGGATATAGCTACTGCTGGCCCGCCCGAAGGCAAGGAGCACCGCAAGCCGGAGAGATAATTCGAGGACATCATAGAAGGCGCCCACCTTGTAGAAGGCCAGTGCTCAAAAGATATTATCTTTGACTAATTGTATCCGGTTGTAAAGACTTTAACCTCCTGTGCGGCCGTTTATTTAATTCTGAAAGTTTCCCGTCGTCAGCTTCAGCCCCCGTGTGAATAGTACTGGGGTGTTCGGTCATATGCATAGACACTCTTTATCCAACATCTTGGTCCGTGTAGGAGGTGTATGCAGAGCGAACCAGGCAATCAGACTATGCGGTGTTATTGCTTTCACTTAGCAATAGGAGTTTGAAAACTGGGGCTAGGTACTAGCCCCTGGTGTGTATATCGTATTTCCGAATCAAGGTATCCATTTGGATGCGGCTGGGCAAAAACCAACCCTTCGTATAACACGGGGTAGATCACCATCTATCGTAGTATAACACTTAGTCACCAGATCGCGGACCAGGTTCTCGCATATCATGATAGTCAGTTTTTGGCTTTCTCTACTGAGGTACTTGACCGGACGAGCCAAAAGTACAATCGCAGTAGTTCTCCCTCTACACCCTACCCGAACAATCAGGAACTTAGGGGTCAGCACAGGAGCTGGGCAACCCAACTATTGACCCAAGACATGATTCGGAACAGATGCATATAAAGTAAATATCCAGGACGCCGAACACTCCCTATAGGTGTTCGGGCTTTTTGACATATACCAGGCTGGATACAGCCCCTGGTAATGGATCCTGTTGTCAAGGCACATGTGGCAATCTAACATGGGGAGAGAACACTGGTGGTGAGAGAATAAAACTCTAAATATAATAAAAACCAAGTTGTTTCTATAATATCCCATTATGGTACGGTGAGCCGTATGTTTACAGATAATGTCGATAACTTCCTTGGACATTTTGCATGCCAGAAAGGTATAAAACAGAAAAGAGAAAAAGGTTTACATAGGGTCTTAATCTAAAAAGAAACCTTAGCACGGGTCCCTGATGCACGTCTGCGCCGTTTTCTCCTTTGTAATGTGTCCTTGCAGCGGGGAGTGTGATGGCCGTCTGTAAAAAAGAAAGAAAACACCTGGAAAAGAAAAGAAGTCTAGTATGGCCGTAAACAAAACTGGTTCATTTAATGAACCTTGAAGGATAATTTTAAAGTCTGAATAGGGTCGAGCCGAACTATGGACTATTTGTCTACAGTGTGCCCGCAGCGCCGCCCAAGGAATTTTAAGGGCATAATTGTGTGCACGAGGCACGTGTGCTACCACCTTATGGGGCAGTCGGTGGGAGCATAATCTAGCTCAGGTTCATCCGAGCTACCGCACTAAGGCGTATGCCGGACACGTTTAGCTCTGTCCGCGGTTTTAACGACCGACAGGCTGTCCGGCTTGAATAGGCCATTTTGGAATTCGGCTGCTAAGGCCGTAGTGTCCTCCTCCGTACAGAGAGAGCGCTCCATATTTCCATTGACCGTGATGACACCACGTGGTCCCGGCATTTTGAGCTTTAAATAAGCATAATGAGGCACTGCATTAAAGCGGGTGAAGGCCGTTCTTCTGAGTAGTGCATGATAGCCACTTCGGAATGGAGCTATGTCGAAGATTTGCTCTTCGCTTTGATAGTTATCGGGAGAGCCGAATATGACCTCCAATGTTAAAGAGCCTGTGCAGCGGGCTTCTACGCCCGGTATCACTCCTTTAAAGGTCGTGCTGCTTGGCTTGATTCTTGACGGGTCTATCCCCATCTTGCGGACAGTGTCCCGATATATCAGATTGAGACTGCCGCCGCCGTACATAAGGAATCGAGTGAGATGGTATCCATCAATTATTGGGTCAAGCACTAGGGTAGCCGAACCCCCATGAAGGATACTAGTCGGATGATCCCTGTGATCAAAAGTGATCAGACAGGCCGACCATGGGTTGAATTTGGGGGCAACAGGCTCGACGGCATAGACATCTCGGAGTGCGCGCTTGCGCTCCCTCTTTGGGATATGAGTGGCGTAGATCATGTTCACTGTTTTGATCTCCGGGGGAAATTTCTTCTGTCCCCCTGTGTTCGGATGGTAAGGTTCATCATCGTCTTCGCTCTAAGGTCCCTTTCCCTTGTGTCCGGCTTCTTGCTGGTGTGCTTGAAGACCCAACAATTACGGTTGGCATGGTTTGTAGGTTTATCTGGGGTGCCATGGATCTGGCAGGGCCTATCTAATATTTTGTCCAGGCTAGATGGATCGTGTTTGTTACCTTTAAATGGCTTCTTCCGCTGACCGGGTCTGGAGCCATTGAATCTGGCGTTTACCCCTGTATCATCTGGGCTTCAAACGTTATTTTGATGTCTGTTTTTATTACGTCATGGCATTCCATTGTCGTCCCTGACTTCAGATGTTCCAGGGTCGCTGGTGCTGCTACGAGCTAGCCAGCTGTCCTCGCCCGCGCAAAAACGGGTCATGAGTGTAGTTAGTGTGGCCATTGTCCTCAGTTTTTCCTGTTCGAGGTGTCTAGCTAGCCATTCATCCCGGACACTGTGTTTGAAGGTCGCTAAGGCTTCGGCGTCCGGACTATCGACGATTTGGTTCTTCTTAGTGAGAAATCCATTCCAAAGCTTGCGGGCTGACTCCTCGGGTTGTTGGATGATGTGACTTAGGTCCTCATCATCTGGCGGCCGGACATAGGTCCCTTGAAAATTAGCCCGAAAAGCATCCTCAAGTTCTTCCCAACTTCCAATGGAGTTCTCTGGGAGGCTGTTTAGCCAGTGCCGAGCTGGTCCTTTCAGCTTGAGGGGTAAGTATTTGACGGCGTGGAGATCATCTCCGCGAGCCATGTGGATGTGAAGAATAAAGTCTTCTATCCAGACGGCAAGATCCGTCATTCCATCATATGCCTCGATATTTACGGGTTTAAACCCTTATGGAAATTCATGATCCAGCACCTCATTGGTGAAGCATAGAGGGTGTACGGCACCCCTGTATTTTGCTATGTCATGGCGTTTGTCCGGCGGTTCTGATGTTCGGTATTGACCCTGGCCTGGTATATGACCGACATGATTGCCTTGATAGCCGCCGTCTCGTGCGGGAGCATTGTTCCTGAATCAGTAGATGGATCTGCTCTTGCCAACCTTTTTGTTCAAGTCCTCACGCAGATCGTGTTTCCTGCCGTGAGCCGCATCCTCCTTTCCTTTACGGGATATGGTGTGGGCATGTGTACGCCGTTGGTAGCCCCTCTGTCCCGTCCACGAGGTGGTCGGTCCGGCTTGTTGGCGGTGTTATCCTTCGGCGGTATAGGTGCAGTAGCCTCGTCGTCGAATTTGGGCAGTAGCTTACGCTTAGGATAGCCTTTAGTTTGGCGATTGCAGCCATATGTTTGCTCAGCATCCAGCACTTCGTTCCATCTATCATTGAGCATATCCTGTGCGGTTCAAAGCCGTCGCTGCTGCTTTTTCAGGCTCCTTGCGGTGGCAATAAGCCTCCGATGAAAGCACTTTTGTTCTAAGGGTTCTTCTGGGATGATGTATTCGTTGTCGCCCAGGCTAACATACTCTTCAGAAACAGGTTCATAATTGATGTCTTCGGCATCACTGTCATCAGACAGCGGTTTTGTACTATGTTCGCTGTCCTCTCGCTCGTGTTGCTCCATCGCTGGATCTGTGGGGTCTTCGGCTTGCTCCGAACTGTCGCCGTCATTAGTGACAGTGTTTCTATCTGTCCCTTTACGAGATTTAGTTCGGCGCTTCGGACGTCGACGCTTGGGAGGTTCGTCGACAGGCTTGTCTTTTGTGGGATCGTTTTCACTGTTGCCCTCCTTCTCCTTAGGTGTATCCACCATATACACGTCGTATGAAGACGTAGCTATCCATCGCCTGATTACGGGCGGGTTTTGGTCTAGATCTGCTTTGGCTTCGAGGTCCATCCCTTAGAAGTCTTCGAAAGCGTAGTCAACTAGAACAGTTAGATCTTCGACCATGGCTACCAAGTGGGTGGTGGGTGGGAAGTGAATTTCTCCATCATCAGCCTCCAGTTCGAACCGGGTATAATTCGGCTGTGTGTCCCTAGATAAGGAGAGAGATTTTAATGAGTTTAGCACATCGCCAAAAGCTGAGTGCCGGAAGATATCTACAGCGCTAAATTCGGCGATAGACACCTGATCAAGCTCGACGGGCGCAGATGCACATGGTTCGGAACTTGCAGCCGGAGAAGAGTCCGGAGTTCCGGTAACACAGATCCCGCTCAGAGTTGGGTCTGTGTGCGGCTCCAGCGCCATCGAGTCTGCGGCTTCCACGGCGGGGTTGAGCTTCCCGTCCTAGGGTGACACGATATGTTCCGGATCTAAGGCCAGAACGATTTCAGGTGCTATTCCTTGGAGGTGGTCCGATGATAGAGTTAGGTCATGTTCATCGTGGTGGCAGGGAGCGATCGCCATGGGCTCGAATCCGTCGAAGATCAAGTCTCTGCGGATATCTGCAACGTAGTTCAAGCTTCCAAACCTGGCCTGATGGCCAAGGGCGTAGCTCTCAACCTGCTCGAGGTGGCCTTCTGTGTTGGCACATAGCATGAAGTCGCCGAGCACAAAAAGCTGGTCAGGAGAAAAAGTTCCCTCAGCGGTGTCGTCGTTGTTGACGAAGCGTTCCATCAGTCCTTCAGTCGACGACATAGTGGAACTCTCAATGAAAGCACCAATGTCAGTGTTAAAACCGGAAGATCTCGGGTATGGGGTCCGGAACTATCCGTCTGAGGATCGATGGTAACAGGAGACTGGGTACACGATGTTTACCCAGGTTCAGGCCCTCTTGATCGAGGTAATACCCTACTTCCTGCTAGATTGATCTTGATGAATATGATTACAAGAGCTGATCTACCTCAAGATTGTAATGGCTAAACCCTAGGAGTCTGGCCTATGATTCTATTTTTTATCTTCTACCTTAGCCTCTACGGACTAAACCCTCCAGTTTATATATGTACCGGAGGGCCCTAGGGTTTGTACATAACCATCTTGCAGAGGAAGGAAAGATTACACCCCGAACCTTAAACCTGCCATTACCCGTATACATGAGTCCTATCCGGATATAAGAGACGATCTTCAGCAAGATCTTCATGGCTCACCAGTTCAGCCCATCATGAGTTATCCGGCCACATAGGGACCACTCTATCCAGGACTCCCTCATTCGTCGACGTCTTCGCTGCCCCCAGCGGCCTGCCCCTCATTGATAGTACGACCACGCCGTCACACTCGTGGAGGGCGCAACCCCGGCAAACACTCACCCCTACCGCTACTCTCCGCTCTAGAAGGACGAGATAGAGCGTCAGGTTTGCGAAATGTTGGATGCCGGGGTGATCACACACAACTTCAGCTCGTACGCCGCTCCGGTGTTGCTTGTCAAGAAGCAGGACGAGACGTGGCGGTTCTACGTCGACTATCGTCGCCTCAACGACGCCACTGTCAAGAACAAGTTTCCCCTGCCCATTATCGACGAGCTACTCGACGAACTAGTCGGTGCGGCAGTGTTCTCCAAGTTGGACCTGCGCGCCGGCTACCACCAGATCGGAATGCGCGAAGAGGATGAATCCAATACAGTGTTCAAGACACACCACGGGTATTTTCTTTTCTAGATCATGTCGTTCCGCCTCATGAATGCCCCGGCCATGTTTGAGCATCTGATGAACGCCATCTTTGGTAAGTATGTGCGCAAATTTTTCATCATCTTTCTGGATGATATTCTTGTCTTCAGCGACACCATGGAAGAGCACCTGGAGCATCTGCGCATCGTCTTCGAACTGCTTTGTGGGCACCAGCTCTACTTCAAGGAGTCCAAGTGCACATTCTCCTGCGTGCACATCGACTACCTCCGCCACGTGATCTCCAAGGAGGGCGTCACCACGAACAAGGAGAAGACGTAGGCCATGGAGCAATGGCCAACGCCGGTGAATTCCACAGAGCTACTCGGCTTTCTGGGCCTCACTGGCCACTACAGAAAGTTTGTGCCACACTACGGCATTATCACAAAGCCACTCACGCAGCTGCTCACCAAGAAGGGATTCTCCAGGATAGACCAAGCGCAGTCGGTGTTCGACATGCTCAAGGAGGCCATGGTCACCACCCTAGTCCTGGTGCTGCCAAACTTCGAGCGACCATTCTCGATCGAGACGGACACATGCGACACAGGCATGAGCGCAGTGCTTGTGCAGGGCAGCCACCTGGTGGCTTACTTCAGCAAGGTGTTGGGCGTCCGCAACTAGAAGTTGTCCACCTATGAGAAGGAGTTTCTCGTTGTGATGATGGTCGTCGACAAGTGGCGCCAGTACCTGCAACGCGGCCCCTTCGACATCGTCACAGATCCCAAATCGCTCTGCAATCTCGACGACCAGCACCTGGAGACAGAGCTCCAACGCAAGGCCATGGCAACGCTGATGGGACTCCAATTTCGCTTCCAGTATAGTCATGGTCTGGACAACGGCACCACGGATGCGCTCTCTCGCGTGGGCAAGTAGTTCAAAGTAACCGCGCTCTCGACGTGCCAACCAGCCTGGGTGCAAGAGGTGGTCAACTCCTACGCCACCGACACCGACGCCTAGGATCGACTGCAGCAGCTCGCCATCCACAGCCCTGACGAGCATGGCTACGAGCTCTACCACAGGACCATCCACACGAGGGCCACCTCTGGATTGGGGCCAAAACGGCACTGCGCACCAAGCTCATCACTGGGCTGCATTGCAGTGCAGTGGGTGGTCACTCTGGCACCACCGCCACGTACCAGCGAGTGCGCAAGCACTTCGACTGGCGCGGGCTCAACCGCGACGTCAAAGACTTTGTGCATCAGTGTGCCGTGTGCCAGCAGGCCAAACACGAGCACGTCAAGCCAGCCGGCCCCTGGCACCGCTCCCCATCCCGGCGGTGCCCTGAGAGGACCTGACCATGGACTTTGTCGAAGCTCTGCCACGCTCGGAAGGCTGCGACGCGATCATGGTGGTCGTCGACCGCTTCACCAAATTCGTGCACTTCCTCCCCCTGCGCCACCCCTTTAACACTAGTCAAGTGGCACGCATGTTCTAGGATAACATTGTGAAGCTCTATGGCATCCCGTCGTCCATCGTCTCCGACCGCGTCAAGATCTTCACCAGCCACCTCTGGCGTGAGTAGTTCGCGGGGGCAGGCTCCAAACTGCTCTACTCGATGGCCTATCACCCCCAAACGGATGGCCAGACCGAGAAGGTGAACCAGTGCATGGAGATCTATCTCCGTTGCGCGGTGCATGACTCCCCAAACAAATGGCGTTGATGGCTGCCCATGGCGGAGTTCTGGTACAACTCGACGTTTCATGCATCCCTCAACTGCACATCCATCAAAGGAAGCCAACCTTGGGGCCAGGGCGTCCTGGCCGGACACGACGCCGGTCAACGAAGAGATGGATTGGGCGGAGCACACCGCGCACATACTTGCCCAGCTGGAGCGAGCCCAGCGCCGGCTCAGAAAGAATGCCGATCACAACCGGACCGAGTGCCACTTCCAGGAAGGTGAACAAGTTCTTCTCCAGCTTCAGCCCTACGCCCAATGTTTGGTGGTCAATCACCCATGCGCCAAGCTCGCCTTCAAGTATTTCGTACCTTACAAGATCCTCGAGAAGATTGGTTCGCTTGCCTACAAGCTGGACCCGCCACCGAAGAGCCAAGTCCACCCTGTCTTCCATGTCTCGCAATTGAAGTCGTTTACTCTAGATTTCACATTGGTGTACGAAGAGCTGCCCAAGGTGTCGGACCTCTCCGGCCGGTCCCTCACTCCTACGTGCATCCTTGATCGGCGCATGATGAAGCATGGAGACGCACCAGTGGTACAGATCAAGGTTCAGTGGGGCACGGGCAATGCAGTGCCGGAAACATGGGAAGACTACAACGTCCTTCGTCAGTGTTTTCCTTCAGCAAGATTCTAGACAGAGGCACACAATGATGAAGACTTGGAAGAAGAAGAACCAGCGCCTTAAGGAGGGTGGAATGTCACACCTAACCTATAATTAGTGTGCCTTAGAGCTGGCTGGTGGGCCCAACCAGCTGGCTAGCCAAGTGGCGTGCGCGTGCATTGATAAACGAGGCCGCCTGTGGCCGCGAGGAGTGTGTGCTGTTGAGACTTTTCTTGTATCCCAATCATTCCTCTGAAATCGCATCCCCCTTTCTTCCAAGCCTTTCTCTCGCTGTTCCCTCCACTCCTTCGATCTAGATCCTCTCATCTCATCTCATTACATGCTCCTGGCGGGAGTGAGCCTCCGTGCCCTTGGCGTCGGCCATGTCCTAACGCATGACCTGCGGCCGTGCGATTGGCGTCAAGCTGAACCTACAGTTCTTGAGGTTGTTGCAAGGCTGGATTAAACACAAAGATATAGAGGTTAGAGCAGAACTCTTCTGCGGACCACTACGTATAAACAAATGACTCACAACACATGTCTACAAGCGATCTACCCGCTCCTCCACCGCAACATGACACTCAGCTGATGAGCTCGGCTGTCCAACTACGACGTACGGGCAACTAGGGATTACATCCACAAAACAAGAACCTCAAGCACATTACGATACAATTTGCTCAAGTCTTGGGGCGACTAGGCAAGGAGCAAGGTACGCTTCCCTTGGTTTCGACCTTCGTCGCCTTACCAAAATCATCGAGTGCGTTCCTCATAGCCTAGCCCAAAACCCCGCTCTGACGAACCAGCACATTCAGCACAAGGGATCCCTCTCAACCCCCTTTTGAAAATAAAGGAGAGTTAGGCGTGATACCACCTACAACGTCAAAGAGCCCGGGGCGGATTGGAGGGTCAGATGCCTCGGACCCTGAAGAATCGCATGACCACTCCACCGAGGGGAGAGGGGTCGCAGGTGACATAGGTAGACAACGACTGACAACTTTTTTCCCACCCACCTTCGGCCTCTCGGGAGGAACGGACGGAAGTACGGAGGCTAGAACTGCGGGTGTCGGGTTGGGACGGTTTGATGACCCGCAAGTATAAGGGATCAGTCGTAGTCCTTTTGATAAGTAAGTGTGTCGAACCCAACGAAGAGTAGAAGGAAATGACAAGCGGTATTCGGCAAGGTATTATCTGCAAGTACTGTAAGTAACAGTGATAGATAGTTTTATAGCAAGATAATTCATAACAAGTAACAATAGTAGCAAAGGTGCGGCAAGGTGGCCCATTCCATTTTATAGCAAAGGACGAGCCTAGAAGTTCTCTTATATAAAGCAAACTGCTCTCTAGGACACATGGCAATTGTCGTCTAGTCATGTCCATCATGTTTAGTTGATTCGCGTTCCCTACTTTGATAATTCGATATGTGGGTGCACCGACGCTTGGATGTTGTTCTTACTTGAACAACCAACCCACTTATGATTACCCCCTCTCACAAGCATCCGCAACTACGAAAGAAGAATTGATATAAAACTAACCATAGGATGAAACATATGGATCCAAATCAATCCATTACGGAATAACGTATAAACTAGGGTTTAAGCTTTTATCACTCTAGCAACCCATCATCTACTTATTACTCCACAATGTCTTCCCTTAGGCCCAAATATGGTGAAGTGTCATGTAGTCGATGTTCGCATGACACCACTAAAGAAAGCAATAACATACATCTAATCAAAATATCGAACGAATGCCAAATTCACATGATTACTTATAATGAGTGTTCTCCCATGTCCTCAAGAACAAAAGTAACTACTCACAAACCATATTCATGTTCAAGATCAGAGGGGTATTGAATATCATTAAGGATCTGAACATATATTCTTCCACAAAATATACCAACTAGCATCAACTACAAGATGTAATCAATACTACTACTAACCACAGGTACCAATCTGAGGTTTTGGGACAAAGATTGAATACAAGAGATGAACTACGGTTTGAGATGAGATGGTGCTGGTGAAGATGTTGGTGAAGATTGGTTCTCCCATGACGAGAGGGTCGTTGGTGATGTCGATAGCTTCAATTTCCCCCTCTCGAAAGGAAGTATTCCCGGCGGAATCGCTCCGCCGGAGAGCAAAAGAGCTCTTGCCCAGGTTTCGTCTCGAGGCGGCGGCGCTTCATCCCAAAAGTCTTCCTGTGTTTTCTAGGTCAAAACCCCTCATATAGCAGAAGATGGGCACCGGAGGCCACCTGACCCACAAGGCATTAGGGCACGCCTGGGGGTGGCCGCGCCCTGTTGCCCTATGAGCAGGTGGTGGCCCCCTCTGGTATTTATTTGCTCCTGTATATTTTATATATTGTATAAAAAATATCCTTGAAGTTTCGGCCGTTTGGAGTTCTGTATAATAGCTATCCCTGTTGTAGTTTTTTCAAGTCTAGAATTCCAGCTGGTAGTAGTCTCCCTCTCCATGTAAATCCTGCAAATGAAGAGAGAAAAGGCATTAGAGTTGCATCATAAGGTGGAATAATGACCAAAAACAATATAAATAACAGTAGCAAAATGGACGTATAAACTCCCCCAAGCTTAGACCTTGTTTGTCCTCAGCGAAAAGCCGAAGTCGATAATAATGACCACATGTTTAGAGAGAGAGAGAGAGAGGTGTCAATAAAAAAATACGGACATGATAGCATCATGATCATTAATATAATAGCAAGTATTTTTCATATAGCTTCTCATAAACAAGCAAAAATTCAGCCATGAACTTTAAAGTATGAAGCATAAACTTTCTTGAAAACAAAATAATAGTGTTCATAGTCATAAAACAATATTTCTAGGAAGAGTCTATGTAAGTGCTTTTTTAGCAAGGTCACATACTTAACCATCATTTAATATTCTATGATTACTAACACTCAATGCATAATCTTGGGAACAATCATTTTCGTCAGACGCATAGAAAGATAGGGCTTATTGTTTTCGCCTCCCAACTTGCTTATCTCGAGGATAATGTGAACAATAATAACTCATGATCATCTACCTCCAACTAGGTATATCTGCCTGAATCTTTCTCCACCACATGATGCTTGCCAACTAGAGAATTAATAGAGCAGAATAGGGATGAACATTATTGACTCTTGCATAAAAGTAGATACAGAAAAGTAAAAGATAGGCCCCTCGCAAAGGGAACCAGAGGTTGTCATGCAGTTTTTATTTTTGGATGTGCAAGCTCTTAATGTAAAGGAAGTTCACTTTATGTTGCCCGTTATGATAGCAACCTTTGTTATGCAGTCTGTCGCTTTTATTTCTTTGCCATCACAGGATTGTTCAGAGCTTATTTTGCCTTACAATAAAAGATGATTCATATTTAGGAGCATTTTTTATTGCTTTATGCACCGATGAAAACTTACTTGAAGGATCGTATTCGATCCATAGGTAGATATAGTGGACTCTCATGGAAATAAAGTGGGTTTAAGGGTTTTGGATGCACACATAGTATCTCTACTTAGTGCGAATTTTTGGCTAGCAAGAGATCTTAGACAAGCACCATATGTTAGAGGATCCATGACAATATAACTTTTATGTGAATGTAAACAAACATAACTCATTACGTTGTATTCCTTGTCCAACATCAACTATTTGACCATGCAGAAAATATTTGATGGGGGCTCACAATCTCAAAAGATGTCCAAGATAGTGTATTTATATGTGAATCTCCTCTCCCTTCAATAATTTTGCATGAATTGTACGCATGGCCAATACTATGTTTGTTGATTTCCAATAACTTTTATCAAGCATTTTCTTTCTATGTGAAGTTATTACTCCCCGTGGGATTAGCATATGATCTTTTATTTCTTTTTATTATTGACATTGAAATAAGAAAGCAAGGAAGCAAAATTCAAACTAATCTTTATAATATAATAACTCTCACACTCAATTACTTAGATGGGACACAAAGCAAGCACTCGAAAATAAAGCATACTAAATTTTTATTCCTCTAAATCATCAAATAACTAAGGATCGAACTAAGATAAATCATGATGGTAAAAAGTGACGGTGATACAATACCGGGGCACCTCCCCCAAAATTTGAACAAGCTAAGGGTGGTGCCCATGGGATGTGGAGCATCCTATAGACATCACCATGTCAAGAGTTCGATTGCTAAGAGACACACCCAACTCCTAATTCAATCATACTAAGGTGAATTCTATCCTTAATGCGTGTCTTCTTAGTCCCTTCTTTTGAGGATGGTATACTACTTGACCCCTCTGTCGTGTGCATACATAGGTGTGAGCGGAGCTACACGTTCATCGAGGAGGAGTCCAAGCTCAAGAGAACAACTACACCATCCAAGAGGGAAGCCTAGAAGCGGAGAAGGAACCAGCCAAAAAGAAGGCAGTATCTCCCAGGCTACCCTGTGCGCAAGGTCCTCCCCAACCCCGTGCCCACCCCCCCGCGGTACATGGTCCTAAAGACCCTGCGCGCACGGGCGTGTACCATGCACACGGGATCCCTGTGCCCATGGGACTCAGACCCCATGCGCACGGGCTGTTGCGTCAGGTCTCTGGAGACCCCATGCGCACGGGCTCCACTTACCCCGTGCGCACGGGGCCCCTGACTGTGGTTGCGGGCTCTGCCCTTTTATTACCATTTCGCCCCCACTTATCCCTCTCTTTGCCTAGGACTATATATACTCCTTCCCCTCCTCTATTTGGACTTAGCAAAGTATATGACATCTAGTTGAGCTTGGATCCTTGTACCTCCTCTTGAGAGAGAGAGACCTCTCTAATGGAGATCAAGACCTCCATTGGAGAAGATCCTTAGGGAGTTACAAGACCCCCTTGTGGGAAGGATCTATATAGATCATCAAGCCCTCATCTCCTTCAAAGGATTTGGGATGAACTCTATCATGTATCCATGTTCCCCTTGTTGTTTATGTACCTTTGTGGATCTTATCTGGATTTAAGTCTAGTGGATGTGTGATTGGACTTGTTCTTGAGTGTTCCTCTTGTGTTTCCCCCTTTGTGTTCATCTTGTTCTTCGAGATTTCCCCTCCAATTCATGAAAGATCAGGCCCTAGGATTCCACCCTACATCATCTTGGCATCTGGAGCCACGTTGATCATGAATTTAGAGTCTTCCCCTTCGTTTTCTAGCCTAATTTTGTTGCTTTTTGTCCAATTTCGAGAATTCCACACAAAAAGAGCCATACCAATTTTATTGTGATTTGTTGTTCTTAGTGATTTTTTGTTTATTTCAATCCATGGATCTGGTGTGTAGCAAGTAGATCCACCTCCTATTACACCCCCTAGCCCAATTTATTCTTTCCCCTTCAATTCGGTCCAGAAATTCGCGAAATTCGCCCCCCATCCCCGTGTCCATCGACCCCAGACCCCGTGCCCACGGTCCCCCGAAAAGTCTCTAGACACCCCATGTCCACGGCCTTGTCCCGTGCGCATGGGACCCCATGCCCACGGCCTTATTGACCCCGTGCGCATGGCCCTCCCAAGAACAGCCGCGTGCATTTCACCGTTTTTGCCCATAACTTCCACTTCCGAACTCCGATTTGGGTGTTATTTGGCTTGTTGAAAAGCTAGCAACGTGCCCGAGCTGATCATCTCAGTTCTGATGACCCACAAGTATAGGGGATCTATCGTAGTACTTCCAATAAGAAAGACTGTCAAACCCAACGAGGAGTAGAAGGAAATGACAAGTGGTTTTCAGCAAGGTATTCTGTCCAAGCACTTAAATTATCGGTAATAGATAGTTGTGTGATAAGATAATTCGTAACGGGTAACAAGTAAAAAAAGTAACTAAGGTGCAGCAAGGTGTCCCAATCCTTTTTGTAGCAAAGGACAAGCCTGAACCAACTCTTATATAAAGCAAAGTGCTCCCGAGGACACATGGGAATTGTTGTCAAGTTAGTTTTCATCATGCTCATATGATTCACGTTCATTACTTTGATAATTTGATATGTGGGTGGACCAGAGGTTGGTTGCTGCCCTTCCTTGGACAAGCCTCCCACTGATGATTAACCACTCCCGCAAGCATCCTCTACTACGAAACAAGTATTAAGATAAATCTAACCATAGCATGAAACATATGGATCCAAATCAGCCGCTTACGAAGCAACGCATAAACTAGGGTTTAAGCTTTTGTCACTCTAGAAACCCATCATCTACTTATTACTTCCCAATGCCTTCCCCTAGGCCCAAATAATGGTGAAGTGTCATGTAATCGATGTTCACATAACACCAATAGAGGAAAGACAACATACATCTCATCAAAATATCGAACGAATACAAAATTCACATGATTACTTATAATAAGACTTCTCCCATGTCCTCAGGAACAAACATAACTACTCACAAAGCATATTCATTTTCATGATCAGAGGAGTATTGCATAGTATTAAGGATCTGAACATATGATCTTCCACCGAATAAACCAACTAGCATCAACTACAAGGAGTAATCAACACTACTAGCAACCCATAGGTACCAATCTAAGGTTTTGAGACAAAGATCGGATACCAGAGATGAACTAGGTTTGAGAGGAGATGGTGTTGGTCAAGATGTTGATGGAGATTGACCCCCTCTCGACGAGGGGATCATTGGTGATGACAATGGCTTCGATTTCCCCCTCCCGGAGGGAAGTGTCCCCGGCAGAACAGCCCTGCCGGAGTCTTAGATTTTTTTGCCCACGTTCCGTCTCGAGACAATGACGCTTCGTACCGAAAGCTTCCTTCTGATTTTTTCTAGGTCAAAACACACCATATAGGAAAAGATGGGAGTCGGAGGCCTGCAAGGGGGGGGGGGCACAAGGATGGGGGCGCGCCCAGGGGGTAGGGCGCGTCCTCCACCCTGGTGGATGGCTGGTGGCCCCCATATGGTGCTTTCTTCGCCCAATATTTTTTATATATTCCAAAACTTGCTCCCATGAAGTTTCAGGACTTTGGAGTTGTGCAGAATAGGTCTCTAATATTTGCTCCTTTTCCAGTCCAGAATTCCAGTTGCCAGCATTCTCCATCTTCATGTAAACCTTGTAAAATAAGTGAGAAAGGCATAAGTATTGTGATATAATGTGTAATAAGAGCCCATAATACAATAAATATCAATATAAAATCATGATGCTAAATGGACCTATTAACTCCCCCAAGCTTAGACCTCGCTTGTCCTCAAGCAAAAAGCCGATATCAAAAAATATGTCCACATGTTTAGAGATAGAGGTGTCGATAAAATAAAATACGGACATGAGGGCATCATGATCATCTTTAGGACAACAGCATAATATGTCATATAGGTTCTTATGTTGAAGTAACAATTCAAATTTCATTGATAGCCAACAAACTATGATCTCAGTCATCGAAGCAATTGCAATTTATCATACATCGGAAAGAGTCAAATATAAGAGCTTTTCAGCAAGTCCACATACTCAACTATCATTTAGTCTTTCACAATTGCTAACACTCATGCGGTACTAATGAGTTCAAAGCTTCAATCATACATAGAGGAAGATAGGGGCTTGTAATTTTGCCTTCGAAAGGTTTAGCTCAAGGGTAATCTCAAGAATAATAGTGCATGGCTCTCTACAACCGCGTGGATATATATATCTAGATCTAGCTCCAACATATTGTGCTTGCCAAAGGATAAAAGTAAAAAAGGAAAGGTGATGATCACCATGACTCTTGTATAAGGCTAAGAGATAAAAATAGAAGATAGGTCCTTTGCAGAGGGAAGCAGAGGTTGTCATGCGCTTTTATGGTTGGATGCACAAAATCTTAATGCAAAATAACGTCACTTCATATTGCCACTTGTGATAAGGACCTTTATTATGCAGGTTGTCGCTTTTATTTCTTCCATATCACAAGTTCGTATAAAGCTTATTTTCTTCACACTAATAGACAATACATATCTAGAGAGCAATTTTCTTGCTTGCACCGATGACAACTTACTTGAAGGATCTTACTCAATCCATAGGTAGGTATGGTGGACTCTCATGGCAAAATTGGGTTTAGGGATATTTGGATGCACAAGTAGTATCTCTACTTGGTGCAAAGAATTTTGCTAGCATGAGAGGGAAAAGCAAGCTCAACATGTTGGAGGATCTATGACAATATAACTTCTATTAGGATGTAAGAAGACATAGCCCATTATGCTGTCTTCCTTGTCCAACTTCAACTTTTTAGCATGTCATATTTTAATGAGTGCTCACAATCATAAAAGATGTCCTAGATAGCATATTTATATGTGAAACCTCTCTTTCATTATTACTTCCTATAAATTGCAACAATGACCAAAACAATGTTTGTCAACCCTCAACAACTTTTATTCTCCACACTCTATATGTGAAGTCATTACTTCTCATAAGATCAACATATGATCTTCATTTATTTCTTTTTATTACTCTCTTTTCTTTATTATATTATTCCCTCAAGATCATAGCAACATAGCAGGTGAAAGTGCAACTATTCCCCGGGTGGTTTTGGTAATGAATAACAACATATAGCTCATTGAACTAATATCCTTTCAAGATAAATATATCAGGAAGTTCAATGATTGGCATGGCATGGGTTAGAGATGTGGACCCCTCAAAAAGCTAAGGACAAAGATTGGCAAAACTCAAGACTCTACATTTTCATTTTTGTGATCCAAGATCACATTGAGTCCATAGGATAAGCCAATACTATTAAAAGGGGATGAGGTGTTGCTTAATGGTCTACTGCTCAAAATGCTCAGTGTTAAGCTCCAAATCCCTCAACCACTTTCTCATTTCCACATTTGTCCTAAACCTAAAAGTCAAAATCGGCCCCACCGATTTGATCTACCTGGCGCCACCGAGTTGATTTGACATAGCCACTGCCAAAACCCTAATCAGTTCAGTCTCACCGATCTCACCGAAATGGGATTGCCAACTCTTTGTTTCCCCTTCGTAACGTTTTGGTCTAACTGAGATGAGCGTATCAGTCCCACCGATTTGGTAATGCAAACTCTTTGGTTACCTTTTGTAACGTTTCGGTCTCACCGAAAGGAGCGATCGGTCTCACCGAGTTTGCCTGGCCAAGTCTCTGTTTTGCCTATTACCAGAATCGGTCTCACCGAGTTTGTGTAACCGGTCAAACCAAGTTGAGGTTTTTCCCTAACCCTAATTCATCAGTCTCACCTAGTTGATAGTATCGGTCCCACCGAGATGTCTAACGTTCACATTTTGAACTGCTTCGGTCTGACCGAGTTCTTCTATTCGGTCTGACCAAGTCTGGACAAATGTGTGTAACGGCTAGATTTTGTGTGGAGGCTATATATACCCCTCCAACCCCTCTCCATCAGTGAGAGAGCCATCAGAACGTGCCTACACTTCCACTATTCATTTTCTAAGAGAGAACCACCTCCTCATGTGTTGAGACCAAGATATTCCAATCCTACCATATGAATATTGTTCTCTGGCCTTCCCCAAGTTGCTTTCCACTCAAATCTTCTTTCCACCATATCCAAATCAGTGAGAGGGAGTTGAGTGTTGGGAAGACTATCACTTGAAGCACAAGAGCAAGGAGTTCATCATCAACACACTGTCTATTACCTTTTGGAGAGTGGTGTCTCCTAGATTGGTTAGGTGTCACTTGGGAGCCTCCAACAAGATTATGGAGTTGAACAAAGGAGTTTGTAAGGGTAAGGAGATCACCTACTTCGTGAAGATCTACCCTAGTGAGGCAAGTCCTTCGTGGGCGATGGCCATGGTGGGATAGACAAGGTTGCTTCTTCGTGGACCCTTTCTGGGTGGAGCCCTCCGTGGACTCGCGCAACCGTTGCCCTTCGTGGGTTGAAGTCTCCATCAACATGGATGTACGATAGCACCACCGATCGGAACCACGCCAAAAACATTCGTGTCTCCAATTGCATTTGCACTCTCCAAACCCCTCCCTTTACCTTCATATGCAATGATTTACTTTCCGCTGCTACAACTCTAGAATTGCATGTGTAGGAAGATTGCTTGACTTGTGCTAAATTGCTAAAAACTGTCAAAAATTAAAATAGGGAAAAGGCTAAGTTTTTATTTGGTCAAATAGTCTAATCACCCCCCCCCCCTCTAGACATACTTCCGATCCTACAAGTGGTATCAGAGCTTTGGTCTCCATTTGTCTTGATTTCCATAGCTTTGCTGATCATAGCCTTGGTTTCACAACCTAGGAGAGTATGGCGTCTAGCAAGGGAAGTTACCACCATAGAGGTCCTTTCTTTGATGGTACTAATTTTGCTAGTTGGAAGCATAAGATAAAAATGCATATTCTTGGACATAACCTCGCTATTTGGGCTATTGTGTGTATTGGTTTGCAAGGTGAATTCTTCAATTGAAGGAACCAACTCGTGAAGCCTCCGCTGAAGAATTGAAGATGTTGCAATACAATGCTCAAGCTTGCGATATGATCTTCAATGGATTGTGCCCCGAAGAATTCAACAAACTCAGCCATC
This sequence comes from Secale cereale, assembly GCA_902687465.1. Classification (NCBI taxonomy): domain Eukaryota; kingdom Viridiplantae; phylum Streptophyta; class Magnoliopsida; order Poales; family Poaceae; genus Secale; species Secale cereale. The sequence continues at coordinate 423,779,639 of LR738711.1, forward strand.
TTGAGAATGCAAAGGAAATTTGGGATACTTTGATTGATATGCACGAAGGTACAGACTCCATCAAGGAATCCAAGTTGGATGTGCTTCAAAGTCAACTTGACAAGTTCAAGATGAAGGATGGTGAAGGTGTCGCTGAAATGTACTCTAGGCTTGCTCTCATCACAAATGAGATTGCCGGCTTAGGAAGCGAAGAAATGACCGATAGATTCAACATCAAGAAAATCCTAAGAGCCTTGGATGGAAAATATGACACCATGTCCAGATTGATCCAAATGATGCCCAATTACAAAGATCTCAAGCCAACGGAAGTCATTGGGAGAATTGTTGCTCATGAGATGTCACTTAAGGATAAATAAGAGCTTCACAATAAGTCTAGTGGTGCTTACAAAGCTTCATGTGATGCTCCTTCATCATCAAGTGAGAAACAAGTCTTCAATGAAGAATTGAGCTTAATGGTGAAGAACTTAAACAAGTTCTACAAGAATAGAAGCAAAGAGAGAAACTCCAAATCATGGTCCTACAATGACAAAAGATCTTCTAGTCGTGATCGGAATTGCTACAATTGTGGGAGACCTGGACACTACTCAAATGAGTGTACGACTCCACACAAAAGAAGAGAACACTCACCTAAAAGGAGGAGTAGAAGAGAAGATTCACCACCAAGAGAGAGAAGGAGTAGAAATGATCGTTATGAACGAAGACCCTCTCAGAGAAGCAAGGACTCGGAAAGGAAGGACAAATCATCAAGGAGCTATACAAAACGAAGACATCAAGCTCATGTTGGTGAATGGGTATCCGGTTCCGACTCCTATGACCACTCCGAAATAAGCTACTACGCCGACTCCGAAGATAATCAAGATGAAGGTGTTGCCGGAATTGCTCTTGTGTCATCCAACTCCTACGACATATTTGACTCACCAAATGAAGGAATTGGAAGATGCTTCATGGCTAAAGGCCCTAAGGTATCACACCCCGAATATCTTGATTTCAATAGTGATGAAGATGATTTGCTAGGAGATGATGATTTACTTGTTGGTAGCAATAGTGATGAAACATATGATGAAAACTATGATGAAATTGCTATTAATCATGCTAATCAAGATAAAACGAATGACAATGATAAGGAGAATATTGAGCGTCTAACTAAATAATTAAACACTCTCAAGTTAGCTCATGAAACTACCTTAGAGGATCATCTAGAACTTTTGAGGACTCATGAGAAGCTACGCTTTGAAACACTCAATCTAGAGCATGCACATGAGTTCTTAAAAGCAATCAATGATGATCATCGTAAGAAAAGTTCTTCTTACATTGCCAAGCGTTTACTCTTGTCTAACTACATGCCACAAGTAAAATCTAGCAATAAGAACAAGAAAGATTCTTCCTCTTGTAGTAACAATAATCATGATATAACCAATGTTGTTGCTTCTAGTAGTTCTCTTGATTACACTAATGATTCTCTTAGCCAAGTTGCACTTGAGCAAGAAAATAGCTTATTGAAGGGAATTATATAGAAAGGTGTTTATAAGAGCCTTGACGGGAGTAAGCAATTCGAGGAAATTGTACGCACGCAAGGAAGGCACCAGAAGAATCAAGGTGTTGGTTTTGAATGAAAGTTCAATGCCAATGGAGTTGAGTGGGAAGAAGATCAATACCCCAAGACAAAGTTTATTCCTCAACAAGAGAAGTATGATCCTACTTCCTTCAAGGGGACACAAGCCCAATATGATCTTCCACCACAAGACCACAAGCTAAAGGGCAAGGACAAGCTTCAAGAAGATATTGATGCATTTGAAGAAGCTCCTAAGGCCTTGGTCAAGTGGGTTCCCAAGACTACATTGAGTTTTACCTCATCAAGTACATCTACAACTCTAAGGATTCCCATCAAGATGGTGTGGATCCCGAAGAAGAAGAACTAGAGTGTTCTTGAGGGTGACTCCGCCAACATACTTCACTCCTATTCATATTGGCAAGGAGAAGTGCAATCAACTTTCACATCTTGCACTAGTTCAAGGAGTCATGAACCCTCTTGTTGGTAAGACAAGGGACAAGGTAAACTAATGCTTTCATGGACATCATCTTATGTGCAATTCACTCTATGTCAATGGATATCTTTGTATGTTCCTTGTGGGACTAACCCATGTAGGTATTGGAAGTGCAACTCACTCTAATGGATTGCTCCAAATGTTCCACATCAACATTGAGCATCTACATCTTCAACACCTACATGAAGTCATTGTCGACAAAACCCAAGGTTAGTTCATCCCTCTTAGGGGGGATATCACATCTAGGGGGAGCTTTACTCTAAGAACTAAGCTAAAGCAACTCTAATGGTGTGAACACAACAATGATTTATGTAAAAGTGGTAATCCCACTTGAGCTTAAACAATGAGTATGACCTATGATCAAATGTTCTCATTCGACTCCTAAGTAAATATACTCATATATATATATATGACCTAGTCATCGCCAATTGCTTGATAGATGCTAGAATGGTTGTGCATGCTTTGCCACATATTTCATTTGCTATCTTATTGTGTGAGCATGTTGAGTGCATATTTTTCTCATTCGAGGACATCCATTTGTTGCTTTGATTGTTTGGCTTTCTTCTTTTGCCAAATGGATGGACAAGAATGCCTTAGAAACCCCTCTAGCTATCTATGCTTTTCTTGTCTCAAACTCTATTCATGCTACATCACAAAGTTTGATCAAGTCAGATTCGAACCACTCAAAGTGAGGAGCACTTGGAGTCCCCATTCGTCATGGACTTAAACTTCCAAAACCACTTAGTGCATTTCGGCCTGACCGATTAATTCCTTTCGGTCACACCGAGCTCACTAAGTTGATCTAAGTTTTCAATCTCGGTGCAACCGATTAGAACAATTCGATCTCACCGAGTTGCGGTAACTGCTAGCAGTTTTGCATCTAGGTGCCACCGAGTCGTTCCACTAGGTCACACCGACAGAGTCTGGTTATATATACCCATGGGCCAAAACTTGGAAAGTTTTCAGAATCCTTTCGCCCGCGCCTATCCAGCTCTACCGACTTGAGGTCTTCGAATCATCCTCTCATCGCCCGTGACCCCCTGCCGTTTGTCTCCGCTGCCGTCAACGGAAATCATCATCGAGTTAGGGGGCAGTGACAGTCAGAACAAGTCAGAGGAGCAGGCACATCTGAGTCAGGGCTCTAGTCCCTCCAATAGCAGCTACAATGAGAGCAGCAGAAGCACTCCAAGCAATCTGCCAAAGGCTGCTACCAAGTCAAGGAAGAAGAAAACTTCTGATAGTGAGGATGAGGATTTTGTGGCTCAAGAGGTCACTTCAAAGAAGAAGGCTGTCAACAAGGAAGAATCTGCTAGAGTTATCAAGCCTGGTCTGGACATGAAGGTCCCTGCCAAGAGAGCTCCAATGTCAAAAGTCAGAGCATCCACTCAAGAAATAATGGTATTCACTCTTGAAACAAGAGATGATGAGCCAGCAGGAACTAAGAAGAGAGCTAGGAAGACCACAGCCAGAGTGGTTGGTGATACGTCTCCAACGTATCTAATTTTTTTATTGTTCCATGATGTTATATTATCATTCATGGATGTTTTATAATCATTTTATAGTCATTTTTTGGTACTAACCAATTGACATAGTGCCAAGTGCCAGTTGCTGTTTTCTGCATGTTTTTACATCGCAGGAAATCAATATCAACTGGAGCCCAAACACTGCGAAACTTTTTGGAACTTTTATGGGCCAGAAGACACCTGATGGGCCAAGGCAGCACCTAGGGGTGACCCGAGGGAGGCACAACCCACCAGGGCACGCCAGGCCCCCCTGGCGCACCCAGGTGGGTTGTGCCCACCTCGGTGACCTCCATCACCGCTTCTTTGCTCTATAAATACCACAATATTCCAGAAACCCTAAGCGAGTCGATGAAATATTCATCCAGCCGCCGCAGAGTCCAGAACCACCAGATCCAATCTAGACACCATTACGGAGGGGTTCACCACTTCCATTGGTGCCTCTCAGATGATGCGTGAGTAGTTCCTTGTAGATCTATGGGTCCGTGGTTAGTAGCTTGATGGCTTCCTCTCTCTCTCTCTCTCTCTCTCCCTCTCTCTCTCTCTCTCCCTCCCTCTCTCTCTCTCTCTCTCTCTCTCTCTTTTTATTATCAATACAATTGCCTCTTGGAGATCCATATGATGTAACTCTTTTTGCGGTGTGTTTGTTATGATCCGATGAGCTTTGAGTTTATGATCAGATCTATCTTTTTATATCGATGAAATTTATTTGAGTTTCTTTGATCTCTTATATGCATGATCTCTTATAGCCTCGTATTTCTTCTCTGATATTTGGGTTTTGTTTGGCCAACTTGATCTATTTATCTTGCAATGGGAAGAGGTGCCCGGTAGTGGGTTTGGTCTTACAGAGCTTGATCCCAATGACAGAAAGGGAACCGACACGTATGTGTCGTTGCCACTAAGGATAAAACGATGAGATCCATATCTAACGCCATAGATAAACGGATCTTGTCTACATCATGTCATCCTTCTTAATGCATTACTCCGTTTTTCCATGAACTTAATACACTAGATGCATGCAGGGTAGCGGTCGATGTATGGAGTAATAGTAGTAGATGCAGGCAGGAGTCGGTCTACTAATCTTGGACGTGATGCCTATGTAATGATAATTTCCTGGATATCATCATAATTATTTGAGGTTCTATCATTTGCCCAACAGTAATTTGGCTACCCACCGTTTGCTATTTTTCTCCAGAGAAGCCACTAGTGAAACCTACGACCCCCGGGTCTTCTTTCTCATATATTTGCCTTTGTGATCAACTTTTTCCTTGCATTTACTTTCAGATCTACTAAACCAAAAGTAAAAAATAGGTTGCTACAATTTATTCTTATTTGTTTTATTTGGCGTTCGATCTACCAATCTACTACAAATTCCTCACGTCTGTCTTGCCTATCTTGAGGCGCCGTGCCCCGAAAGGGATTGACAACCCCTTTAACACGTCGGGTTGCGAGAAGTTGTTATTTGTGTGCAGGTGGTGTTTACATTGTGTTTCTTGGTTCTCCTAATGGTTCGATAACCTTGGTTTCACATATGAGGGAAATACCTACCGCCGCTGTGCTGCATCATCCCTTCCTCTTTGGGGAAAAACCGACGTAGCTTTAAGCGACATCCATAGGAATTTCTAGCGCCGTTGCCGGGGAGGTTCTTCAACATATACCAGGTTCCTAATCACCAATATCATCTCCTCGCAATTTACATTATTTGCCATTTGTCTCTCATTTTCCTCTCCCGCACTTCACAAAAAATTGCCGTTTTATTCGCCTTTATTTTTTTCATCCACCGCTCTCTCGTCAGATCTATTCTTTGCTTGCAAACATGAGTGATTTCAGTATGGCACCAACAGATGATGAACTTACTCCTAAAATTGGACATACATGCAACCTGGATGCTAAAACTTTTATCTTGGGGCAAGGGAACGTTATGGGAAAAGAATGTATCCAAGAATTTTTCAATTGTGTTGGAAATCTGAGCCTTGATGATGCTCCTATACTTAAAACTACTAGATATTATGTGGATGCTATTTCAGCACTAGTTCTGAAACTTGAAAGTAAATTTATCCACACTCATCCTACTTTGCAAAGATTGTTTTTTGAGCTTCCCGAAATAAAGAATCCTAGAGCCAAAAAGTTAGGTAGTCTTGTCCTTATGAATGAGTTTGACTACATAATTCGGGAAGCTAGAGAAATCTTTGATTTTTATGGTATGAATCGTGAAAACCCCATGATAGATGAAATTCTTTACAATAGTGATTATGCTTTAAGACATTTGCTTGGGGATAATAGAATCTTTGATGAGAATCTTAAGAAAGAAGTCCTCGTTTTAGATATAATCCAACAAGTTTTCAATAATGTTAACTAAAATTACTCTTGGATTGTTGCTCGAAATCAAAGGGGTTATGATAAAAATCAACTTATAAATGCTAAGGTGTCTATGGATAATATGTTCTACGTTGTCTTTACAAAACCCCATGATAAGGATACCCCTAAGGAAATTAAAGATAAACATGACAAAACTTAGATCCTTGCGTTAGGCCTAGCTAAGGGCGTAAAACGATAGCGCTTGTTGTGAGGCAACCCAATGAATAAAATTTATTTTTGCTTTTTTTCTTTCTGTTCTTGAGTGTTAGAACAATTATGCTACTCATATGATTGTATTTTTTGTGTTTCAATTAGTGTTTGTGCCAAGTAGAACCGATAGGATCTTCTTGGGTGATAGTTGTTTGATATTGCTGAAAAAGACAGAACTTTTGCGCTCACGAGAAAAAAATCTCATTTTTAACAGAAAAGTGCTTTTTAGTTGATTCTTTTTGCAGAAGATTAATATACAAATTTCCCACGTGTCCCTATTTGTTTCAAGATTTTTAGAGTTCCATAAATATTCAAAACTTCCAGATTACTACAGAATGTTCTGTTTTTGACAGATTCTGTTTTCTTTGTGTTGTGTGCTTATTTTGATGGCTCTATGGTTTTCTTTGATGAGTTTTTGCCATAGAAAAGTTAAAATACGGTAGATATAATACAAAAACAAAATATGAATTGGTTTGACACATCACTTATAGTAGTGGTTTGCATTCTTATACTAACGGATCTCACGAAGGTTTTGTTGAAGTTTTGTGTGATTGAAGTTTTCAAGTTTCGGTTTATCTTACGATGGATGAAGGAAGGATGGAAGAGCCTAAGCTTGGGGATGCCCCGGAATCCCAAGCTATTATCCGAAAATGAGCAACCAACTAAGCTTGGGGATGCCCCCGAGTGGCATCCCCGCTTTCTTCCAACAACTATCGGTATTTTACTCGAGGCTATATTTTTATTCGTCACATGATATGTGTTTTGCTTGGAGCATCTTGTATGATATGAGTCTTTGCTTGTTTTGTTTGATTTTTAAGTCATCAATCCTTGTTGTACACACCTATTTGAGAGAGCCAAAATTATGCCATGACTTGTTAGAATAGCTCTCTATGCTTCACTTAAATTTTTATGAGCTAGGACTTGCACTAGTGCTTCACTTATATCTTTTTGAGCATGGTGTGCTTAGTATTTTTGAAGAAATACTCTCTTGATTCACTTAAATTTATTTGAGAGTTAGTAACTTTTTAAAGAAATTCACTCTTGCTTCACTAATATTATTTTGAGAGAAAGAAAGAAAAATTATGCTCATGATCTTCACTTATATTTGTTTGAGCTTATCAAAAGCAACACATGAAAATTAGTCCCAAAGTGATAGATATCCAAGAAGGATATAATAAAAACTATCATGAAGATCATTGGAAAAAATAAACTTGATTCCTTGTAATATTTTTGAGACATGATGATGTGATATGTGAGTTATGTTGATGAGTAATTGTGCTCTAGTAAGAATATTAGTGTTAAAGTTTGTGATTCCCTATGCAAGCACGAAATTTAATAATTATGCAATGAACGTATATCCTACTTGTGGTTCATTATTCGGTGTTATATATGCTCAATGTTTGCTTACGAGATTATTTGTTTCATGGTTGGTCGCTTCCCAGTCTTTTGCTAGCCTTCATTTTGCACTAAGTATGATCTCTACTTGTGCATCCAAAATCCTTTATCCTGATTTTGCCACATGAGTCCACCATACCTACCTATATGCGGTATTTCTTGCCATTCTAAGAAAATTTGTATGTGCCATATCTAATTTTGAAAATAAATTTCCCTTTTGTGTGCCCATACCGCTCGTGAGGCGGTGAGGGGTGGCAAATATTTTCCATGCTAGATGTGTTATTACAATGATGAATGTTTATTCACTTGTCATTGCACGAGAGTAAAGCAAAGTTATTAGGGATGCCCAGTCCCAAATGAAAAACAAATTTACTTTATGTTGTCAAATAATAAATTCCTTGGAAAGTGTTGGTATGGAAGGCAACCATGGATTCGGCTAGCCATGGCCTGTGAAAGTTTGGTGGAAAAGGAATAAAGTTTATTTTCTGTTTGGGAACCGCCTATGATATATCTAGCATGGAAAGTGTGGGGAACCTCAAGTCATTCTCATTGGTGGGAAATGTATACCTACCAAAAACATTATCTCTCAATTTAAGCTTTGAGCTTTTGCACCTCTACAAATCCCTACTTCCCTCTGCGAAGGGCCTTTCTTTTACTTATGCAATTTTTATTTTTGAATTTGAGTCTCCATCTTCTCTACAAACACCAACTAAGAAACACTGTGATCATACTTGAGCATTCGGTGTAACTAATATACGAATGTGTTTCATGAATGGATCAATGGTTGAGCATAATGGGCTAGGGATAACTTATTTTAGCATTGATATTTTGAAAGACATGGTTGGTTGTTGATATGCCTGAGTATCTAAATTATTATGTCAAAACTATACTATTGCTTTGAACCATGTAAAAGTCCAAATTTCCATGCTATAAATAAAAGAATATGATATGACATGATATGCAGCATTCCACATAAAACATTCTGTTTTTATCACTTACCTACTCGAGGACGAGCAAGACTTAAGCTTGGGGATGCTGATACATCTCTAACGTATCTATCATTTTTTATTGTTCCATGATGTTATACTATCATTCTTGGATGTTTTACAATCATTTTATATCATTTTTTGGTACTAACCTATTGACATAGTGGCAAGTGCCAGTTGTTGTTTTCTGCATGTTTTTTACATCGCATGAAATCAATATCAAACGGAGCCCAAACACCACGAAATTTTTTGGAGAATTTCTATGGTCCAGAAGACACCTGATGGGCCAAGGCAACACCTGGGGGGTGCCCCGAGGGGGGCACAATCCACCAGGGCGCGCCAGGACCCCCTGGCGCACCCAGGTGGGTTGTGCCCACCTCGGTGGCCTCCCGCACCGCCTCTTTGCTCTATAAATACAACAATATTCCAGAAAAACCCTAGGGGAGTCGACAAAATATTCATCCAGCCGCCGCAGAGTCCAGAACCACCAGATCTAATCTAGACACCATCAAGGAGGGGTTCACCACTTCCATTGGTGCCTCTCCGATGATGCGTGAGTAGTTCCTTGTAGACCTACGGGTCCGTAGTTAGTAGCTAGATGGCTTCCTCTCTCTCTTTTGATTATCAATACAATGGTTTATTGGAGATCCATATGATGTAACTCTTTTTGCAGTGTGTTTGTTGGGATCTGATGAACTTTGAGTTTATGATTAGATCTATCTTTTTATATCGATGAAAGTTATTTGAGTTTCTTTGATCTCTTATATGCATGATCTCTTATAGCCTCATATTTCTTCTCCGATATTTTGGTTTTGTTTGGCCAATTTGATCTATTTATCTTGCAATGGGAGGAGGTTCCCGATAGTGGGTTTGATCTTACGGTGCTTGATCCCACTGACAGAAAGGGAACCGACACGTATGTATCATCGCCACTAAGGATACAATGACGAGGTCCATATCTAAAGCCATCATGTCATAAACATCATGTCATCATTCTTAATGCATTACTACGTTTTCCATGAACTTAATACACTAGATGCATGCTGGATAGGTGTCGATGTGTGGAGTAATAGTAGTAGATGCCGACAGGAGTCGGTCTACTAATCTTGGACGTGATGCCTATGTAATGATCATTTCCTGGATATTGTCATAATTATTTGGGGTTCTATTAATTGCCTAACAGTAATTTCTCTACCCACCGTTTGCTATTTTTCTCGAGAGAAGCCACTAGTGAAACCTACGGCCCCCGGTTCTTCTTTCTCATATATTTGCCTTTGCGATCTACTTTTTCCTTGCATTTATGTTCAGATCTACTAAACAAAAATACAAAAATACCTTGCTGCAATTTATTCTTATTTGTTTTATTTGGCATTTGATCTACCAATCTACTACAAATTCCTCACGTCTGTTTTGCCTATCTTGAGGCGCCGTACCCCGAAAGGGATTGACAACCCCTTTAACACGTAGGGTTGTGAGAAGTTGTTATTTATGTGCAGGTGTTGTTTACGTTGTGTTGCTTGGTTCTCCTACTGGTTCGATAACCTTGGTTTCACATCTGAGAGAAATACCTACCGTCGTTATGCTGCATCATCCCTTCCTCTTTGGGGAAAAACTGACGTAGCTTTAAGCGACATCAGTTGGCAAGCCATCTATGAGAGCTGCTGATGATGATGATGCTGAAGAGCCTGTTGCACCTGCTGTAAAGACTCGGAAGCTGATGGGGGATGCCATCAAAGCCAGGGCTGCTCCATCTAAGCCCAAAGCTGCTCTCACAGCTTCTGCACCCAAGAGGTCCACTAGAGACATTCCAGCAGCTGAGAAGAACAAGGCCCCAGTGCCAGAGGTTCCTGAGGAGGAGGAAGGTTCAGATCAAGAATCCTCAGATGATGATGAGTCTATGATGCACAGAAGACTCAAGCCAAAGATCCTAGATCATAATGTTGCACATCTAGATGTTGAGAACATGAAACTGAGAAAGGATGCAGGTCTGAGAAGATAGAGACAGACTAATCCATATGCTACAAGGAGAAAGACTGATGTGGACTATAGGTTTCACACAAAGGAACAACAGGATTTCGATGAGACAGTGTTGTTGGACACGAAGCCCATTGTCTGTGACATGAAGTGGGTTGATTGGAAGTACATCGATAAACACGTTGATTTCTTTCCAGGTGTTCATGAGAGCTTCAGGCAAAATGAAGTTGACAAGTTTATGGGAAAGAAACTGACTAGATGGAACGATGAGATGATCATGCAATTCTACTCCATTTCTCATTTCTATCCAGATGGTAGAATTGTATGGATGACTGAAGGTACAAGGTACCAATCAACTATGGTTGAATGGGCAAGTCTGATCAATGCCCCCAAGGAAGATGAAAATGACACTGATGTGTATGCCAAGCCAAGGATGGATCCAAACTCTATGGCAAATATGTACAAGCCAATTCCTGACAGAGAAATGAAAACTCACAAGTTTGGCTCCATATATTATCTATTGTCTGGATTGACCACAATCAACACTATACTTAGGTACACTTTGCATCCCAAGTGAGGAGATCATAGAATGATCCAAGCTCACTCCGTCAACTTGCTCCACATGTTTGATGTTCCCGAGAAGTTCAAAGTCATGAGCCTGGTTGTGGAGACAATCAAGAGGACATCAGCTGACCAGAAAAGGTCTTGTGGATATGCCCCTCATATTCAGATGCTTATCAACTCCAAGGTGGAGAAAGGGACATATCTGCTTGACAAGAGGCATCTTTGTCTTGGGCCAGATTTTGAGGACAATGATGTTGTCATGGATGCATCCCATCCCACTTCAGTTGAGGGCCAAGAGAAGATTGCTCAAGCAAAGGCAGCAAAGCAAGCAAGTGCTTCTGGAGCTCCTAAGACCAAGCAAGATCAGCTCAGTTATCTGCTTGAGGCCACTCTGAGGATTGAGAAGAGTTTGGCCAACTTGACTCAGAATCAAGCAAGCCTTGAAAGGATCATTGAGACAGAATTCTAGCATCTAGGTGTGAACGTCACGGTGATCCAAGCTACCGTGGAGAAGCTCAAGTAAGAGGCTGAGGATAGAGATACGACAAATGCTTTTCAGAGAGTCCCAAGAGGGCCAAGATCTTCAGCTGTGCTAGTTGATGAGTCCAGGCCTACACTTTCAGCTCCTGCAGCCACTGCTACAGTTGTTCCTCCAGCTTCAACACCTCTAGCTCCACAGACTTCATCAGAAGTGTTTGCAGATGCTCTCATCTCCACGCCATCTTCGCACACCAGAGAGAAGACTTCTTCTGCAGCCCCCGGAGATCGTGCCTAGAGTGCCGCATAGCACTATGCATTTTTGAGCTTTTTGGTAACTTTTTGCCAAAGGGGGAGAAAGTGTATAGATCATTAGGCTTCGAGAGAGAGTGTCTTGTCCTTTTTGTTGGTTTTTGCTTGCTACTTCGTTTGGTTGGTTGGTTATCGCTACAATTTGCTTATGTGTGTGAGATACTACTTGTGCTTGATCATATCATACTATTCTTAATGTGTGCTTATCTGATTGTGTATGATCATTCACTTGTTGTTTTTGTGATGAGTGCTTATTGCTTAAATCATATCATTTTAAGCGCTCCACCAATATGTATGTGACATGGAAAAGTAGCCCATGATCCTAATCGATTGTGCATTTGCATTCAAAAGCAAATCTTAAATAATGCACAAATTTAGGGGGAGCTCTTGCTTATCACATACTTCTCAAAGCGATGATATATTTCATTCTTATTATTTTTTTGTCGAAACTTTGATAAATATGTTGTCATCAATTACCAAAAAGGGGGAGATTGAAAGTGCAACTATTCCCCAGGTGGTTTTGGTAATAAATAACAACATATAGCTCATTGAACTAATATCCTTTCAAGATAAATGTTTCAGGAAGTTCAATGATTGGCATGGCATGGATTAGAGATGTGGACCCCTCAAAAAGCTTAGGACAAAGATTGGCAAAAACTCAAGATTGTACATTTTCATTTTAGTGATCCAAGATCACATTGAGTTCATAGGAAGAGCCAATACTATTAAAAGGGGATGAGGTGTTGCTTAATGGACTATTTGCTCAAAATGCTCACTGCTAAGCTCCAAATCCCTCAACCAGTTTCTCATTCCACATTTGTCCTAAACCTAAAAGTCAAACTCGGCCCACGATTTGATCTACCCGGCGCCACCGAGTTCACTTGACATAGCCACTACCAAAACCCTAATCAGTTCGGTCTCACCGATAGGGATTTCGGTCTCACCTAAATGGGATCGCCAACTCTCCGTTTCCCCTTTGTAAAGTTTCGGTCTAACCGAGATGAGCGGATCGGTCCCACCGAGTTGGTAAGGCAAACTCTTTGGTTACCTGATGAGTACATCACTAACAAGGTTACACCCACAGCTCCAACTGACACATATACAGGACCAATTACTAGAGCTCGCGCACGCCAATTAAATTACCAGGTACTTTCGTTTCTTGGTAATGAATCTAATGTTCATGAGAATATGATGCTGCCTAAATTGGATACATTTGTCTTGCTTACAAATGAAGGGCCTAGCTTGGACAAGAAGGATGAACATTGGAGCAAGATCAAGCATGGAGATGATGGCATGCGCAAGGGGGACAAGAATGGAGTTACAATGGATGATTTCAGGACTTTGAAGCCACCATAATGAGTGCGAGAAGCCTTGGACGAAATATACAAGATGCCACTTCATAAATTTCGTCCAGAGGCTATTTTAGGTGCTGCGTCACCTTATTATTGGGCCAGGCCCATGTAATTTCGAAATACTTGAGTATAGGCTGCTTTTAGAGTCCGTATGTGTGGGGAAACAAGAGTTAGGGTTGGTTTCGGACCCCTCCACCAAGGGCCACGAAATTCCCCCCTCTTTCCCTCATATATACAGCCCTTAGGGCGTCGTTTAGACTTTGGGTTTTGTTTAGATTAAAAGTTCGCCATAGCTGCAACTTCGCGTACTTCGTTTGTGTTCAACGACCAGACCAAGACGTCACAGAACCCCACCTTGATCAATAAAGCTTTCCTCTTATATTCGCAATATCCAGATTGCAATCTTAGTTTCTTGCTTGTTCTTCGTTTGCCTGCAGGAAACAGACCTTCGTGGTCAGGTTGATCGTGCTCCGGCGTGGTCAACAACCTCTCGGAGTTGGTTTAGCGATTGCTAAGGCGCGACGTCCTCGCACGTTCGTAGTCGGATCGTCAAAGTCGACTTCCTCCAAAACGATAACCACCATCTCATCGAAAGACGGGACACCTTTGCCTCTATCATTACCTTTTTTAACGTTTCGGTCACACTGAAAGGAGCGATCGGTCTCACCGAGTTTGCCTGGCCAATTCTCTGTTTTGCCTATTAATAGAATCAGTCTCATCGAGTTTGTGTAATTGGTCAAACCGAGTTGAGGTTTTGCCATAACCCTAATTCATTGGTCTCACCGAGTTGATAGTATCGGTCCCATCGAGATGTCTAACGTTCGCATTTTGAACTACTTCGGTCTGACCGATTTCTTCTATTCGCTGTGACCGAGTCTGGTCAAATGTGTGTAACGGCTAGATTTTGTGAGGAGGCTATATATACCCCTCCACCCCCTCTCCATCAGTGAGAGAGCCATCCGAACGTGCCTACACTTCCATTATTCATTTTCTGAGAGAGAACCACCTGCTCATGTGTTGAGACCAAGATATTCTAATCCTACCATATGAATCTTGATCTCTAGCCTTCCCCAGGTTGCTTTCCACTCAAATCTTCTTCCACCATATCCAAATCAGTGAGAGAGAGTTGAGTGTTGGGGAGACTATCACTTGAAGCACAAGAGCAAGGAGTTCATAATCAACACACCGTCTATTACCTTTTGGAGAGTGGTGTCTCCTAGATTGGTTAGGTGTCACATGGGAGCCTCCGACAAGATTGTGGAGTTGAACCAAGGAGTTTATAAGGTCAAGGAGATCGCCTACTTTGTGAAGATGTACCCTAGTGAGGCAAGTCCTTCGTGGGCGATGGCCATGGTGGGATAGACAAGGTTTCTTCTTCGTGGACCCTTTGTGGGCGGAGCCCTCCATGGACTCATGCAACCGTTACCCTTCATGGGTTGAATGCTCCATCAACGTGGATGTATGATAGCACCACCTATCGGAACCACGCCAGAAACATCCGTGTCTCCAATTGCGTTTGCACTCTCCAAACCCCTCCCTTTACCTTCATATGCAATGATTTACTTTCCGCTGCTACAACTCTAGAATTGCATGTGTAGGAACGTTGCTTGACTTGTGCTAAATTGCTAAAAACTGTCAAAACTTAAAATTGGGAAAAGGCTAAGTTTTTATTTGGTCAAGTAGTCTAATCACCCCCCCCTCCAGACATACTTTCGAGCCTACACAAAGCCCTTAACTCAAAACTACTCTTTATTATATATATAACTCGAGGACTAAATCAAAGGAAAACTTAAGGCTAAATCATAATAAAAACTGTATTCTATAGATCAAGATATAACCAAAAGGATTGAACTAGGAAAAACGATAAAGATAAAAGGTGTGATGGTGATACGATACCGGGGCACCACCCCCAAGCTTGGCGGTTGCCAAGGGGAGTGCCCATACCCATGTATTATGATTCTTTCTTCGGAGGTGGTGATGATGGAGTTGTTAATGTAGGCTTGCCCTTTTTCCTCAACTTGCGCTTAAATATGGAATTTTGCTCCTTCAGTTCACCAATCTCCTGCTCCAGTGTCATTATCCTTTTGCATCATTCTTTCTTATTTTCCTGCACTAGACTAAAAGGGATAAACTCAATCTTTGGTTTCTTTGCTGTGTTCGGGAGACTTGATCTTTTGAACTCCACATGCATATCCCTAGGTTGGGGTAATGTGGCTTCTTCTTTTGGATCATAATCTTCTTCTTCCTTCGTTGTCCAACCATAGGGCTCCAAATCCCCATAAACCTTGGAGTCTGCGGTATAATCAGCTACATAGCTCTCTTCTTCTGAATCTTAGGACGACATATTGCCCTAAATCTGTTGCAGAAACAACTCAAAAAATGAAAACGGTGGATTTTGTCGTGGTACGGTGGTCAAAACCTCTAGGAGATTATATGATGAATTTTTACAGACCGAAAGAAGTATTATGTAAGAAAATGGAGTCTGGGAGGCACACGAGGTGGCCTCAAGGACGGGGGCGCACCCAGGGGGTAGGGCACGCCCTCCACCCTTGTGGTGGTCTCGTGTCTCTTTCGGACTACTTTTAATTTTTCCTATTTTTTTAATATTCCAAAACGGAGAAAAATTATCTTTGGAAAGGTTTTGGAGTCGGTTTACTTACCGTACCACGTACCTATTCCTTTTCAGAGTCTGAAATGTTCTGGAAAGTGTCCCTTATGTATTCCTCCGGTGTCACGATGTCAATTATATTTGTCTCAATATTTAAGGTAGTACCTGAGATATAGTGTTTGACTCTTTGACCATTTACCACCTTCGGATTTGTGCCTTCGGCGTTGTTGATTTTGATGGCACCGGAGCGATAGATCTCCTCGATAATGTAAGGGCCTTCCCATTTAGAGAGAAGCTTTCCTGCAAAAAATCTTAAATGAGAGTTGTATAGAAAAACATGATCACATAAGTTAAACTCACGCTTTTGTATTCTCTTTCCATGACATCTTTTAACTTTTTCTTTACACAACTTGGCATTCTCATAGGCATGGGTTCTCCATTCATCAAGTGAGCTAATGCCAAATAACCTCTTCTCACCGGCAAGTTTGAAATCATACTTGAGCTCTTTAATAGCCCAATATGCCTTATGTTCTAATTTAAGAGGTAAGTGACATGCTTTTCCATAAACCATTTTATATGGAAACATACCCATAGGGTTTTTATAAGAAATTCTATAAGCCCACAATGCATCATCAAGTTTCTTAGAACAATTCTTTCTAGATCTATTAATAGTCCTTTGCAAAATAAATTTAATCTCTCTATTACTCAATTCTACTTGACCACTAGATTGAGGGTGATATGGAGATGCAATTGTATGGTTAACATCATATTTAGCAAGCATCTTACAGAAAGCACCATGAATAAAATGTGAACCACCATCAATCATTAAATATCTAGGGACTCCAAACCTCGGAAAAATAACTTCTTTAAGCATCTTAATAGAAGTGGTATGATCAACACTACTAGTTGGAATAGCTTCTACCCACTTAGTAACGTAATCACCAACAACTAAAATATGTGTATACTCATTAGAGGAACGAAATGGTACCATATAATCAAAGCCCCAAACATCAAATGGTTCAATAACAAGTGAATAGTTCATAGGCATTTCCTGACGTCTACTAATATTACCTATTCTCTAGCATTCATCACAAGACAAGACAAACTTATGGGCATCTTTGAATAGAGTAGGCCAATAAAAACCGGATTGCAATACCTTGTGTGCAGTTCTATCTCCAGCATGGTGCCTTCCGTAGGCCTCAGAGAGACACTTGCATAGGATATGTGCATGTTCATGCTCAGGTACACAACGTCTAATAACACCATCTACTCCTTATTTATAAAGGTGTGGGTCATCCCAAAAGTAACATATTAACTCATAGAAAAACTTTTTCTTTGGCTGGTATGTGAGGCTAGGTGGTATAAATTTAGCAACAATGTAATTAGCATAATCAGCATACTTGGGAGCATTCCGAGAAGCACTTATGGCAACTAATTGTTCATCGGGAAAGCTATCATCAATATGCAGTGGGTCATCAAGAACATTCTCTAACCTAGACAAGTTATCTGCAACGGAGTCTCAGCTCCCTTTATATCAATAATATGCAAATCAAATTCTTGTAGCAAGAGAACCGATCTGATAAGTCTAGGTTTAGCATCTTTCTTTTCCATAAGATATTTAATAGCAGCATGATCGGTGTGAATAGTTATTTTAGAATCAACAATATAAGATATGAACTTATCACACAAAAAAACAATTGCTAAGAATTCTTTTTCAGTAGTAGCATAATTTCTCTAGGCACTATCTAGAGTTTTACTAGCATAATGAATAACATTCATTTTCTTATTAACTCTTTGTCCTAGAACAGCACCAACAACATAATCACTCGAATCACACATAATTTCAAAGTGTAAATTCCAATCAGGTGGTTGAACAATAGGTGCATAAATCAAGGCTCTCTTAAGTATTTCAAATGCTTCTACACAATCATCATGAAAAACGAAAGGAACATCTTTCTGCAAGAGATTAGTGAGAGGCCTAGAAATTTTAGAGAATTCTTTAATAAACCTCTTATAGAAACCAGCATGACCAAGAAAACTTCTAATACCTTTGATATCTTTAAGACACAACATCTTCTCAATAACATCTTCTTTAGCTTTATCAACTTCAATACCTCTTTCAGAAATCTTATGCCCCAAGACAATAGCTTCATTAACCATAAAGTGGCACTTCTCCCAATTCAAGATAAGATTAGTTTCTTCACATCTCTGCAAAACTCGATCAAGGTTGCTTCAGCAGTCATCAGAAGAAGTTTCGTAAATGGAGAAATCATCCATGAAAACCTCAACAATCTTTTCGCAAAAGTCAGAGAATATAGCAATCATACATCTTTGAAAGGTAGCAGGTGCATTACATAAACCAAAAGGCATACGTCTATAAGCAAAAGTACCGAAAGGGCAAGTAAAAGTGGTCTTTTCTTGATCCTCTTTTGACACAGGTATTTGAGAGAAACCAGAATAACCATGTAGAAAGCAAAAGTGTGTATGTTTGGATAGTCTTTCTAGCATTTGATCAATAAAAAGTAGAGGGTAATGATCTTTCCTAGTAGCTTTATTTAATTTGCGAAAATCAATTACCATTCTATAAACTGTAACAATTCTTTGCGGGGTGAATTCATTCTTATCATTAGGAACAATAGTAATGCCTCCTTTCTTAGAGACAAAATGGACAAGAATTACCCATTGACTATCAGCAATAGGATAAATTATACCTGCCTCTAAAAGCTTTAATATTTCATTTCTTACCACCTCCTTCATCTTAGGATTTAATCGGCGTTGGTGGTCAACAACTGGTTTAGTATCACGCTCCAACTTAATTATGTGTTGGCATAAAGTGGGACTAATGGCCTTAAGATCATGAAGAGTATATCCAATAGCAGAACGGTGCTTCTTCAGATTTTTCAATAATTTCTTTTCTTCATGCTCTGAAAGGTTAGAACTAATAATAACATGATATATCTTCTTTTCATCAAGATAAGCATATTTCAAAGTATCGGGTAATTATTTAAGCTCAAACACGGAACACCCTTGGCTGGAGGAGGATCCCCAAGGATTTCAACAGGCAGATTGTGTTTCAGAATAGGCCCTTGTTTAAAGAATATTACATCAATTTCCCTTCTTTCATTCATAAACACATCATTCTCATGGTCTAGCAAATATTGTTCTAAAGGATTAGTAGGAGGCACGGAAATAAAAGCAAGACCAATAATTTCATCCTTACTAGGCAATTATTATCACGGGGCTGTCTAGGAAATTTAGAGAAATTAAAATCATGAGACATATCCCCTAGACCGACAGTAATAATATCATTCTGGAAGTCTATGCTAGCATTAACAGTGTGCAAGAAAGGTCTACCAAATATAATGGGACAAAAGTCATCTTGTGGGGAACCAAGACAAGAAAATTAGTGGGATATTTTATTTTCCCACACAAGACTTCGACAACAATCCCAATTGGTGATGTAGTATCTCTATTAGCAAGTTTGATAGTAACTTCAATTTCTTCTATCTCAGCAGGTGCAATTTCATTCATAATTTCTTCATATAAAGTAAAAGGAATTGCACTCACACTAGCACCCACATCACATAAGCCATGATAACAATGTTCTCCTATTTTAACAGAAACAACAGGCATGCCAACAACGGGTCTATGTTTATCTTTAATATCGGGTTTGGCAATTCACAGAAATAAATAACATGCCTATCCATATTATCAGCCAAGAGATCTTTAACCATAGAAATACTAAGTTCCACTTTAATTTCTTCAGGTGGTCTAGGTTCTCTAATAATACTTTTATTAACCATAGTTGAAGCTTTAGCATGATCCTTTATTCTAACAGAAAAGGTGGTTTCTCAATATAAGAAGTAGGAATAGTAGGATCAATATTATAAGTAATAGTTTCTTCTTCAACTTTAATTGGTTAAACTACTTTAACTTCAATGGGAGGATGATATTTAAACCACTTCTCCTTAGGGAGATCAACATGAGTAGCAAATGATTCACAGAAAGAAGCTACTATCTCCGAGTCAAGTCCATATTTAGTGCTAAATTAATGAAAAGCATCGGTATCCATAACGGATTTAACACAATCAAACCTAAGGTTTATACATGACTCATTACCTTCATCGAGATCCCAATCTTCAGAGTTATATTTAATTCTTTCCAGTAAATCACATTTGAATTCAATAGTCTTATTCATATAAGAACCAACACAAGTAGTATCAAGCATGGATCGATCATTATGAGAAGCCGAGCATAAAAATTCTTAATAATAATTTCTCTTGAGAGCTCATGATTAGGGCATGAATATAACATTTACTTAAGCCTCCCCCATGCTTGAGCAATACTTTATCCATCACGAGGCCTATATATATATATATATATATATATAAAATTCCGATCATGATGAACTAGATGCATAGGATAAAACTTCTGATGAAATTCCAATTTCAATCGGTTGTAGTTCCACGATCCAATATCATCACATAGCCTATACCATGTCAATGCCTTTCACTTAAAAGATAAAGGGAAGACCTTCTTCTTGACAACATCCTTGGGCACACCTGCAAGCTTAACTAATCCACAAACTTCATCGACATAGATTAGGTGTAAATCGGGATGCAATGTTCCATCTCCTGCATAAGGATTAGCTAGTAGTTTCTCTATCATACCCAAAGGAATTTCAAAGTAAATACTTCAGTAGGTGAAGTGGGTTGAGGGGCAACCCTTTGCTCCTCTACTCAGGGTAAAGATAGCCCAAACAAACCTCTCAAAGGATTATTTTCCATAGTAACAACTGAAAGTAAATTTCAACACACTATATAAATGTTTCCTTACCAAATTCCACTTACCAAATGTGCTTCATTCCCCGGCAACGGCACCCGAAAATAGTCTTGATGACTCACAAGTATAGGGGATCCATTGTAGTCCTTTCGATAATAAAGAGTGTCGAACCCAACGAGGAGCAGAAGGAAATGACAAGCGGATTTCAGCAAGGTATTCTTTGCAAGCACTGAAATTATTGGTAATAGATAGTTGTGTGATAAGATAATTCATAACGGGTAACAAGTAACAAAACTAAATAAGGTGCAGCAAGGTGGCCCAATCCTTTTTGTAGCAAAGGACAAGCCTGAACGAACTCTTATATAAAGCAAAGTGCTCCCAAGGACACATGGGAATTGTTGTCAAGTTAGTTTTCATCATGCTCATATGATTCGCATTCGTTAATTTGATAATTTGATATGTGGGTGGACTAGAGCTTGGGTGCTGCCCTTCCTTGGACAAGCCTCCCACTTATGATTAACCAGTCTCGCAAGCATCCGCAACTACGAAAGAAGTATTAAGATAAATATAACCATAGCATGAAGCATATGGATCCAAATCAGCCCCTTACGAAGCAACACATAAACTAGGGTTTAAGCTTCTGTCACTGTAGCAACCCATCATCTACTTATTAATTCTCAATGCCTTCCCCTAGGCCCAAATAATGGTGAAGTGTCATGTGGTCGACATTCACATCATACCACTAGAGGAAAGACAACATACATATCATCAAAATATCGGACAAATACCAAATTCACATGATTATTTATAACAAGACTTCTCCCATGTCCTCAGGAACAAATGTAACAACTCACAAAACATATTCATGTTCATGATCAGAGGGGTATTGAATACTATTAAGGATCTGAACATTAGATTTTTAATGAGGACATCAATACCATTGTTACACCCACAGCCCCTGTTGCTATACATATTGGACCAATTATTAGAGCTCACGCACGCCAATTAAATTACCATGTACTTTCGTTTCTTCGTAATGATTCTAATGTTCATGAGAATATGATGCTGCCTAAATTGGATACATTTGTCTTGCTTACAAATGAAGGGCCTAGCTTAGACAAGAAGGATGAACATTGGAGAAAGATCAAGCATGGAGATGATGTCATGCGCAAGGGAAACAAGAACAGAGTTACAAGTGATGATTTCAGGACTTTGAAGCCACCATAATGAGTGCATGAAGCCTTCGATGAAATATACAAGATGCCACTTCATAAGGTTCGTCCAGAGGCTATTATAGGTGCTGCGTCACCTTATTATTGCGCTAGGCCCATGTAATTTCAAAATAGTAAAGTATGGGCTGTTTTTAGAGTCCCTATGTGTGGGGAAACATAGTTAGGGTTGGTTTCGGACCCCTTCTCCAAGGGGGCATGAAATTCCCCCTCTCTCTCTCTCCATATATACAGTCCCTAGGGCATCGTTTAGACTTTGGGTTTTGTTTAGATTAAAGTTCACCATAGCTACAACTTCGCGTACTTCGTTTGTGTTCAATGACCAGACAAAGACGTCACAGAACCCCACCTTGATAAATAAAGCTTTCCTCTTATATTCACAGTATCCAGATTGCAATCTTAGTTTCTTGCTTCTTCTTCGTGTGCTTGCAGGTAATAGACCCTCGTGGCCAGGTTGATCATGCTCCGGCATGGTCAATAACCTCTCGGAGTTGGTTTAGCAATTGCTAAGCCACGACGTCCTCGCACGTTCGTAGTTGGATCATCGAAGTCTACTCCACCGAAAACGATAGCCACCATCTCATCGAAAGACTGTACACCTTTGCCTCTACCAAGTCGTATCAGATTTCCAGGTTGCTCTGTGAGATTTTACAGTTTTTCGTACTTTAGATCGAGTCTATTCTTCATACCTACAGTCCATGAAAAAGTCAAAAAATTAGGGTTAATTCATCATATCCAAACCACTCCGGGCCTTTGCATAATCTTTTCAGTATTTTTCTTTGTTGAATTTGCGGTTGCATCGTCGTGTCAAGTTGGTGGTTTTAGCGTCTAGTCTTTTAGAGTTTCGAGTTCTGGTCATAAGTTGTCATGCCACCGCTGCAACATCTTCAACACCCATGCCACATACCACCACCGATCCGTATCCAGATACCACCACCGAACCGTATCCATATATCACCACCCTTGCTATATACCACCACCGCTGCCATATTATACCACCATATATTCACCGCCAATCCGAGTTCTTTTCGGTTTAGATTTGTTTTCGAGATCCATCTATTTTCGGTTTCTTGTTTCCTTGCCTGAGTAGGTCTCGAAAAAAAAGTCTGGAGACCCCCGGGCAGTTTTTAGGCCAAAATCTCGGCTAGTGAAAATATTTTTCCCTATCAAGTTTTTAGGCTTTTTTGAGTCTTTTGAGACACGTGCCATCATACTGTTTTCTACCACACTTTTTGGTCGTCGCTGCCCTGGTCGAAAAAAAGTCAAAAAAATGCGTGCCTATCATCTTAGTTTGACTTGGAAAGAGTTTTGAGACACTCGCCATTGTAGTGAATTTTCAGCAAAAAAACTGGGAGCGAAAAAAAAAGAGGCGCCAAAAAAAATCAGAGTGTGCTTTCCACTTGATTACGTCAAGCGCCGTGATTTTTTTAGTGCTCTAGGCTCACGTCTCTGGTACGGCCTAGCTTAGGACCAGCGCAGTACTGTCGTGGAGCGTTTATTCACCTTTGCATCTCCAAATTGATTATTGCTGACATTTTTGCTACCATATCATAAGCCTTCCCAGCTCCACATACATCTACATTGTGCGTTTGACACCACCTGGCAATCGTTTTGTCCAAGCTTTGAGAGTTTTGACTACAACGGTTGCCGATCACCACATGCTCCTGGGTAAGAACTGGTAAGAATTTGAGATTTGCTTGACGGATTTGTGATGCCCCACCACCACCATTTTCTAGTAGTCTGTAGGATCATATTTGTATGTTTCTATTGCCGCTAACCATGGCAGGATCACAAGTCGACGAGACTGACTGGGAGAACATGACGAACAAGGAGTTGCATGATAAATTTCAGCAAATGATGGGTCAACAGGTAGAAGATGTGATGACCAGTTTTGGCAATGCACTAGCGAGGATGGATGACATTGAGAAGTCCATTGACACCAAGTTGGATGCCAAATTCACTGAAGTGCTTGCGCGTCTACATCCACCTGTTGCACCATTGTGACAACAACAACAACAACAACAACAACAACAACAACAACCACCTCCACGTCGCGAAACAGCCTTTCACCGAGCGACCCGTGTCCCTCTTGAGCCTGGCCAAACTATTTGTGTTGTTGTTGATACTTCTGTGGCTCCCGCTGCTACTGAGGAGGAGGACGATTATGCGGGAGATTACGAGGATGAGGTTGATTAAAATCAAAACTACGTGCAACAACCAACACCGCAACCACCAGGTCGTCCACATGCAAATAATCGCAATGGTAGGGCTGCACCACACCCTCAGGTACGAGATCATGACCACCTCCCTAAACTAAAATTGAATATTCCACCATTTGAGGGTAGATATGTTCCTGATATATATCCAACTTGGGATTTAGAAACCGAACAACGTTTTACATGTTTAGAATATCCCGAGGAGAGATGTGTTGCTGCTGCTCTTTGTGCTTTCACTAGTTTTGCTTGTGTGTGGCGGTCTGAACATCGTAGATTATATCCGAATAATAATCCAACTACTTGGGCTGCTTTGAAAACTGGTATGCGTACTCGTTGGGTTCCACCATATTATCAACGTGAATTACTACAAAACCTCCAGCGCTTAAGACAAGGAAACAATTATGTAGAAGAATATTATCAGCAATTACAAATTGGCATGATTAAATGTGGTATTATTGAGGATAATGAAGCTATGCTTGCACGTTTTATGGGTGGCTTAAATAGTGTGATTCAGACCATTCTAGAGTATAAGGAGTATAATAATATCACTCGTTTATTCCATCTTACTTGCAAAGCTGAACGTGAAGTGCAGGATCGACATGCATTGGCGTGGACTGACTTTTCAACAGGTCGACCTTCATCATGGACACCGCGTGTGTCTTCTACTTCCACACATTCTACTGCACCGGCACCTCCGTCATTTCCCACTTCAAGCCGTGATACAAGAAAGCAGGCACAATCACCACTCTCCGCCAAGGGCACACCCACCGGGCATGCACAGAGCTCCTCTTCATACATGGCATCAACAGGGCACACAAGTGATATTATTTGTCGTTATTGTAAGGGAAGAGGTCATTTTGCGAGGGAATGTAAATCTCAGCATGTGATGATTCCTACTGAGGATGGTGGGTATGAGTTCGCTAGTGACTATGATGAGGCGATTTTGGCTCTTATTACATGTAAAGAACACATTGGAGATGATTCTGAACAAGAGGCGCATTACATGGCTGCTGACGACGCTGACATGTATGATTGTTTAGTTGCTCAACGTGTTTTGAGTGTGAAGATCACGCAAGCTGAGCAAAACCAGAGGCACAATTTGTTCCATACAAAGGGAGTTGTTAAGGAACGTTCTGTTCGCGTCATCATAGATGGAGGGAGCTACAACAATTTGGTTAGCATGGAGATGGTGTCGTGGTTTTGTCACGGCAGATGTCCTAGCAAAAGGACTTAGTCGTGAGGCCATTGCTACGGGTTAGCTTAAAGGGGTTAAACCGGACAAGGACGCAAGGGTTTATACTAGTTCAAATACCTCGTAAATCGCCATGATGTCGTCTTCGTGAATGACATTGAACCGCCGTGACGTCATCTGCTTAGTTAATACTGGTACCTGTTATATTTTTTACTCATTAAAAGCTCCGAAGATCGAGGCGACAATATCGTCCCATATCCATTTTTCTGGCTCCTCGATTCCCATGCCTGTCGTTTAATTTTTCTGCTTATAAATAGGGCAGAGGGGCATCTCTTTTTCCCCTTGCTCCTTTGCCTCTTCTTCTTCCTCGCGCCTGCTCGTGCTCAAGCTCTGCCGCCGCCGTCGACCCCTGCATCTTCATCAAGTTTGGCCGCTGCATCAACCTGTTCGTACCAGAGAATCATCAGCGTGCCTCCGCACCCGTTGACTCGGGTAAGTTCTTTCCTTCCCCCTTATATAAATCTCATTAGGGTTTTTTCCTCCTGCGAGTTCATGGGTAGGCGTTGTTCTTCGCTGTTCTTCATCGTGCTTCGATAACTAAGGCAGATCTAATCCTCCTGCTTCAGAGCCGTAGTAATAAATCTGCTTCCTTAGTGTGCCTTTATTCTTCCCCAAAGTACCAGTTTAATCTGCATTTGTTGGAGCCATTGTTGCATCCGTTGAATATAGACCATGAATATTTCCGAGTTTCTAACATGCTGTAGATCCGTAGTCTTACTGCTACTTTTACAAAACTTGTTTTCCCATAATCTCAAATCTGTACCTTTCATATTTTCCTCGGCGGTTTAACTATTTAGAAAGAAATCATAAACCGGTAGATACCATTAGCCCCTGATTAAACCGCCATTTGTTAAATACCTTTGGAACACTGCCGGTTTATCCTTCCATAAATCATAAACCAGTTCTTCATTATATTTCCAGCTTTTCCCTTCCAAAATGGCAAAGCATGCCAAGCAGTTTACTTCCTGCAACTGGGTCCATTCCCGGGTTACTGAAGAAGAGTTGCAGAACTGGGCTGAGATTGGCGCTTTAGGCCCAAAGAATGTCATTCACTAGAGAGTCCCTTATCGGAGTGTCCTCTAAAGCCCAAAGATGGAGAAGTCATCGTATTTCTTGATCATCTAGCCCGGGGATTCAGTCCTCCTGGGTCAAAGTTCTTTTGTGACATGTTAGCTGACTTTCAACTACATCCTCAAGATATTGGGCCCAATTAGGTATCCAACATTCAAAGTATTTTGTGAAGCTTATCTGCAAGAAGAGCCTTTAGTTGAATTGTTTAGAGATTTTTTCCATCTAAACCGCCGTACTGAGTTCTCAGACGGCCCTAACACAGAACTTGGCGGAATGTCCATCCAAAAGAGGAAAGATGTCAGCTTTTCTCACGCCAATCATCACAGCCATCCTAAAGATTGGAACCAGACTTTGTTTTATTGTCTAGATACTTCTCCAGAAGATGAAAATCCTCTGCCGGGTTACCGTTCTCATCGGCTCTCTGAGAACCATCCATTTCCTCAACGGCTAAGTGCTCAAGAACGAGCCCGATTTGCCCCGTAGCTTTCAAAACTCACAGCCTTCACCGCAACTGGTTTAACTAGAATCGATTTCGTTCGCTGTTGGATTTCCTAGAGCATTCTTCCACTAAGCCGACGCTTCGATTTAATGTGTGAGTATACAGGAAATCCCAAAGATCCTCTACGCCATACTGAAGCTGTGCTAGCGGAGAATGAAGTGAATGATGCTGTTAAGAAGCTACTGAATGAATCGGTAGAAGCCTGCAGCCAAACCGGACTGGGTCCCTTCTGCGAGCTCAACAAACCGCCATCGGTAAATTTTCTCTTATCTTGTCTATTCTACTTCAATCTATCTTTAGTATTCTTTCTGAATGATTTCACAATTTTCAACAGGGTAATGACCCATTCTGGAAGAAGAAAAAGTCCAGGATAAACTGGAGAAGGCGCCTCGCCAGAAAACCAAGGCCGTTAAGAAAAACGTCAAGAAGAAATCTATTGACGTGTCTGAATCCAATCCTGAAGATGATGAATCGGCCTCAGAGGTATCACTTGACTCCCTTGGCTCCCTTTTCTTGTATCTTATTAACAATGGTTATACTCAGGGACACGCTGAGGGCAGCAAGGCAGATGATGTCGAGATAATTACCCTTTCTTCCGGTTCAGAACCTCTGCCGACACCAAAAATTCGTCGAGCAAGCCGGAATGTACAGTTTTCTCACCCTTTTGCTTACTTGGACCCAAACTTTATTTTGAAGAAACAGCAACATGAAGCTCGCCGCACCACGCGGCACAGTGGTCAAGCCATTGAGTCCACCGGTTTACCACATACACCAGCCCGGAGACGCCGATCAGAGGTTTTACATACTCCAGATGCTCTTTATCCCAAAGCAGGTCATATTCGTCAGCCTCTTAATCCGTCTGATTCAAATTATCAGGATACTCCTCGTTCGTCATCTGGCGAATCAATAGCTACGCAGATTCCTCCTCTAAAAACTGTTCATGGGTAAGTTTTTTCATTTTCCTGTTAACCTTTTCCTTTCATTCCTCTGATTATCGTCACTTTTAACATTCGCAGTAAACCCAAGCCTAGCAAGAAGGCTAAATTGAATAAACCGGCAGGTGATGATGTGATTCCCGAACTGGCAAAGAGTCCTGGGCCTGTTGAAGAAAATGTTGACGCCTTGCATGATGATCCTCCTCCAATGGATCATGAAGTATTTATTGATCAAGAAACTGCCCCAATGGACCTTGATGCTAATCCGGCCAGTCCAGTCCGGGCCAGCAATGCTCCTGCTAACCCTGTTAAGCCTGCTGCCGCTTCAATAGAGGATATGCAAAACACTGGCTTCGATTATACTGCCCCTATTGAACCTGTTTCCTTATCCAAACACACTACAAAAGATGAGGCCTCTGGCAAGGAAAAAGGCAAGTGGAATGCCGATTTGTCCAACTATGCCCAACTTAGTGCTCAAGATCTTCATTCCAGCTATCTGAACGGGCTGTACACAAGCCGTGATCATGAAGCCGGTTTAGTGAATCTGATGAAGGAACGCTATGAGGTAAATTTCTGCTTTATATTCCTTTAACTTTATTCCTATTTAAGTCTTGTAGCTTGCCTTTACTCCATCATAGCCCCCAAGGGCCGGTTTACTCCTTCAGGATGAACCGGGACTTTTAATTTTATAACACTTTTTTGAACAATGATGCATTAGCCCCTAAGTGCCAACTGTATAACTTATTATGCGCTTGGGACTTTATTGAAAATGCCTGATAACTGCAAATACGCATTAGCCCCCAAGTGCCAAGTGGATAACTTGTTATGTGCTTGGGACTTCCAGTATGCTTTACGAATGCATAATATGTTCTTCTCTTGACAGGCTGATTTAAATTGGAAAGACTCTCAGATAGCTGAACTCCAAGATGCGCTGAAATTTCAACAAACCGCCACTTCCAATGTCAAGCATAAACTGACCCTTGCTTTAGCAACCATTAAAAAACTGAAGAAGGATTTCCAGAAGGAACAGGCGGATTGGGATGCTGAAGGAGCCGCTTTGGAAAAAAGGCAACTGATGCAGAGACTGATCTCAATCCTGTGACAGAAGAACTGTCTGGTTTAAAGCAGCAGATAAACGCCATGACTACTGCTGTCTTTGGTAAGTATACTTTCAACAGTTGTGAACATGACAGCTCGGTACTCTTCCAGTTTAACTCAAGTTCTACTGATGCAGGTAAACGTATTGCTCATCTCGGCAGTGACATGCAAAAAAAGCTGAAGGCTGCATACACTCTTATAGAGTAATTGTATACCGGTGCT
Organism: Secale cereale; assembly: GCA_902687465.1. Taxonomy (NCBI): domain Eukaryota; kingdom Viridiplantae; phylum Streptophyta; class Magnoliopsida; order Poales; family Poaceae; genus Secale; species Secale cereale. Next base: position 423,808,744 of record LR738711.1, read on the forward strand.
CAAAGGATTGTCTGCACTGCTTCTCATAATAAACCGGCTCCCACGTCGATCTAAGGTACTTTGGAGAAATTATCAGTGCTACCTGCCCGTCTTGGAGAGCTGAAGAAATAATCTGCAAGGGCGGGTGCTTTGATGGCACTAACTCGAGCGAAAGCTTGGGTTCCTGATCTTGATCCGGCAGATGTGATAAATGGCTATCCCAGCATGAGTTCACAAACACCGCTTTGCGTGCTCTAACAAGAGAAATGCGGCCTTCGGCTAGAAAACTAGTTGACGAAGCTGATCTGTCCCGTTATCATCCGGGTTATGATGCTGACAACTGCCGGGTCAACACTCCGGTCTACGAGGTGGAAGATCTCATCCCGCCCGTCCGTAAGCATACTTATGCCCCTGACGTTGAACCATCCGAATTCATAAGTGATGAGGCTGTTTTCCAAGCGCTGACAAAGATCAATTGGGCAACCCCTGACTTCCAGCTGCTGGATGAGAACGACGAGGAGACGGAGCAGGATGATCCACAACCTTTGAGCCGAGCTGACGCAGATTCATAAACCGGTGCCAGTTTAGTTATTATGTCATGGTACTTTAAGCAAAGAACATATATTCTTTTGGGCTGTCAAGCGCCTTGTAATAGGGTAGCTGAAACACTTCGGTTATGTCCTCACGCATATTCCCTTTTCATAACATTGCTTCATCTGGAAACTTCATAATTTTTCCTGCTTATGATGCTTTTAACAGTTTATTCCACCTATTTCTGCATAAGACAAAGTTTAAAGTGTCCTGGCGGTTTATCGTCGGACAGGTCATAATGCCCAAATACATGGTCTAGGTTTATAACCTGAACTGTATGTAAAATATGAAACATATATCATACCTGTGATAAAATTTTGCGGTATTGACTTTAATCAATAATCGATAGTGAAGGAAATGATCCAAGTTGTAAGTATTGATGACTCCTTGATCATTTGCCGGTTCATGATAGAACCGTACCGGGTTGTGATAAACACTGGTTCAACTGTAGATAGTACTGGAGATTTATAATCAAACCAGACCAGGTTCTGTGAATGCTGGTTTATTGTGGTGGCAACTTATAGTCATCCACTCATCTGAATCAATAGATTTCAGATAAATCCCAATGATCTCAAGAGATAAGAAACTTGGCAAAAAAACCCAAAAAAAATTGTCGAAATAAAATCCTGTAGTCGAAGCTTTTTACGAGCTGCCAGGCTCCAAATTCAAGGCTTTTCAAGGGCTGCTAGGCCACTGAATTAAACATTTCACAAAGCCTGTTAAGATGGACCTCAATCCTTAACCAATCATCAATTTAACATTGACAAGTTCAGGTTCTGTAATAAGATTGACTTGTCAATTCGATGGGTCATACCAGGTTTACCTGAGCGGAGTGACTTACTTAATGCAGGTAGGTTAACCCGGGGTTTTAGGTGTATACACCAGACTTCCAAGCCGGCTTGATAGCCTACTACAAGGGTTGTATAACCTCGTTGCCGCTGTGCGACAGGAGCCCCCAGGTAGCATTGTGAGTTGTGCTCGTCGGGTGCCTATGTTTGAGTTGTGCTATGCATCAAACTCTCTTTTGCCCTTACCATCATGTGGGCTTTGAAAGCCAGATTACCGAAGCAACTAGAGCTATGCTCTTATGATGATATTGGTTTTATAGCCGGTTTAAGAGGGCCATAGGAATTCCTTTGCACACAGAAGCTCCCATGTGACAAACTCTTAGGAAAAAAAGGCAGCAGATACCCCGCTTTAACGGGGATGCCGGTTTATTATGTTGATCATAATATATACATTGCATATTTATGTACATAAAGCGGAGCCTATGGCTCAGGTGTAATAAGGCCGAAGAAGAGCGATGTTCCACGGCCGTCTGGTTTCTTCCTCCGCAGTGCGTGAGTCCTTATGTTCTCGAACGTCGACGAGGTAGTATGATCCATTGTGTAGGTTCTTGATGACCACAAAGGGTCCTTCCCAAGGCGAGGACAGCTTGTGCATGTCTGTCTGGTCTTGGATGAGCCGGAGCACTAGATCCCTTCTTGAAAAATTCTGGTTTTAACCCAGCGACTGTGGTATCGGCGCAGATCTTGCTGATAAATCGCCGATCGAGTTGCTGCCATGTCACGTTCCTCGTCTAGCCGGTCTAACGCGTCTTTCCGTGCCTTCTCATTATCAGCTTCAACATAAGCCGCCACCTGTGGCGAATCATGACGGATGTCACTAGGGAGGATCGCTTCAGCTCCATATACCATGAAGAAAGGCGTGTAACCCGTAGACCTATTAGGTGTGGTGTTGATGCTCCATAACACAGAGGGTAATTCCTCCACCCAACAACCCGGCGTCCTCTGCAAAGGGACCATGAGCCGGGGTTTTATGCCTCTCAAGATCTCTTGATTGGCTCTCTCAGCTTGTCCATTGGATTGGGGGTGAGCCACTGAAGATACATCAAGCCGGATGTGCTCTCGTTGACAGAACTCCTCCATAGCCCCCTTGGATAAATTGGTACCGTTATCAGTGATAATACTGTGTGGAAAGCCAAACCTGAAAATCACCTTCTTGATGAATTGAACCGCCGTTACTGCATCACACTTGCTGACTGGTTCCGCCTCGACCCACTTGGTAAACTTATCCACCGCCACCAGAAGGTGGGTCTTCTTATCTGGAGACCTCTTAAAGGGATTGCGGTGAAGACGTGATACTGCCCACTACTCAACTGCTTCGGATTACTCTAATAGCCTGATTGCTGTTGTTGCTGTTGATTGCCCTGATTATTATAACCGCCCTGGCCGTGCTGCTGGTTATGCTGATTATGCTGGTTGCTGTGATTGTTCTGGTTACCTTGGAACCCTGAACCAGAGCCACCACCTTGATAACCCGACATGTGGAAACCATGGCCTGGACCGTCGAACGATCCATGATCATACCCAAACTGGTTTTTGAACTCCCTCATAATAAAGCAGTCCTTCCAGAGGTGCGTGGCTGGTTTTTCCTTCGTACCATGCCTAGGGCAAGGTATATTCATCTGGCACTCTAAATTAATGTTTGGTCCTCCACCCCGTGGGGGTGGTCTGCCCTTGCGGCGCTGGCCATCCTCCTGTGCATTAGTGTTAGCTACGAAATTTGAATTACTATCCGCTTTACGCTTACCGTTGTATCCTTGATTCACCGGATTAGACTGTGGCGCTTTACCATTCTTTTTTCCTTTTCCTGACTTTTCATCATCAGAATCAGGATACTTGGCACTATCCGAATCTGCATACTTCACCACGGCCCCCATGAGCGTCCCCATGTCATGACAATGATGCTTGAGTCGTCCTAGCTTCAACTTCAGAGGTTCAAACCGGTAGTTGCCTTCCAATGTCACTACTGCTGTGTCCGGATTGATGCGGTCTGAGGAATCCAAGATCTCTGACACCCAACGCACCCAGTGACTTGTTGATTCATTTTCTCCTTGAACGCAGGCCACCAAGTCTACAATGGACATGGGCTGCTTGCATGTGTCTTTGAAGTTATTGATAAACCAGCGTCGTAACTCGGCCCATGATCCGATGGAGTTCTGCGGTAACCCTTTTAGCCAGGTGCGAGACGTGCCCTCTAGCATCATGGTGAAGTACTTTGTGCATGTCGCATCATCCACTTGCAGCATCTCCATTGCCATCTCATAGCTTTCAACCCAGGCTTCAGGGGACAGATCCACGGTATAATTGGGCACCTTGCACGGTCCTTTGAAGTCTTTAGGCAGTCTTACATTGCGTTAAGCGGGCGTAAGGCACGGTACTCCCAAGGAGCTGGAAGTAACCCCTGGCTCGATCGTGGTAGAGGGACGAACCGGCGTAGGCTGACAGCTTCATACCGTGTCGCTAATTCGGCCTCTCGGCGCTGCCTGCCCTGATCCTCTACATCTTGTGTGTTCACACCTCCTCCCGCCGGATTATCCCTCCGCGGCGGGTTACGATTCGCCGCGCTACTTGACACGGCCGGTTCTTCCAGGTGCCTGCTGTAACTCCGGCTTGGGCTGGGGGTTGAATGAATCCTGTCGCGGCTGTGGGAGTAGGCCTGCTGCTGAGTTAAAGCCGTCTCCAGAAACTCCCTAGCTCGCCGCGCCTCAACTGCTATAGGGGATCCTCCCTCAACAGGAAGGGCTGTCAATCGTGAAGCAGCGGCAACTATGTTATCCAAAGGGTTGGAATAGTGACCAGGAGGGGTGGGCGCGTGCTGTGTCGGAACGACCTAGCGGGTTAGCTCCGCGGCCTGTGGCTGGACCGACGCCCCTGCGCCAGGCACTTCTCCCCGGTTTACTCCTGGCTGGTTGCTGATTCCCGCTCCTGGTGTACTAAAAAGGTTCCTCGCCTCGTAAACCGGTGGAACGCGAGATCGTTGCCTTCTCCTCATTACGTCATTTGAAGCAGTCTGATCCAACATGAGCCGATAAGCCTGAGCATCTCGCAATCATCCTGGTATTCTCAGCAGCTAGGTCCAATTTAGCTTGATCTATCTGGCCCCTCACTTTAGCAACTTCTGCATCATGTTGTTCCTTCTCAGCTTGGCCGACCTCTGCGGTTAACAGTGTTGTCAAAGTGTTGACTAAGGTGGAGAAGACTGAGCCTGTGGCTGGATAGGGCCTCCAGCCCTAGCAGCTACTGCTACCGCCGGGTCTGAGGTTAATGCCGCTGCAGTTGAAGACTGTTGCACAGATTGTGATCCGGCCATGAAGACCGCGACCCGGTTTGGTGGATCAAGGGGATCCAGAATACTGTCACCATCGGAACAGCCCCCAGACCGGCCGTCTAGCAAAAGGTATAAAGATTCCGTTTCTCCCGTGGATGACTCGTCGCCGGAATAAACAACGGTCTCGCCGCTGTAGTCCGATCCATCCTCGGCTTGTGTCCCATGAACCGCTCCTACAAAGACATGTGTCACGGCGGGCTGAACCCGGGCAGGTCTCGCACGCTGAGCCGACTCGACAATGTTGGGGAAGATGTCCGGCTCAGGGCCCGGTTCACCGATCTTGCCAATGAAGACGTGGATGCCACCGAAGGAGACCCGGTATCCGTACTCGATTGAATCGGCCTAGGGACCCCAGCCTGCATCATCGATGTAGATCTTGCCGCGAAGACTCTTGGTCATCCGGCCCATTGCGTAGCCCTTGAGTCCTTCAAAGCTACCCTTCAAGAACTCGAAACCATCATGTGATAGCCCCACGGTGGGCGCCAACTGTCGAGGTTTTGTCACGGCAGATGTCCTAGCAAAAGGACTTAATCGTGAGGCCATAGCTACGGGTTAGCTTAAAGGGGTTAAAGCGGACAAGGACGCAAGGGTTTATACTAGTTCGGCCCCATCGATGAAGGTAAAAGCCTACGTCTAGTTTGGTGTGGTATTGCTAGGGTTTCGATGACCAGGGAGCGAATCTGCTTTGCCTGTGTCTCAACTTGTTGTCGTCTCCCTCCCTGAACCGTCGCCGGGTCGTCCCTTTATCTACACGAGGTGATGCCCGGTCCCGTTTACAGAATCCCGAGGCCGGCTCATAAACGTGTCGGCTCGGTCTCTATCTTTCCTATCTTACAACACAAGTTACACGTCGTATTGCGGTTTACACATCACGGGCCCTAACACCTCTTGGGCCTTGGATCTCCGGTCTTCTGGAATAAAGCGCCATGCTCCATGTCTTGCTTGGCTTTAGTAGAAGTAATCTTGATAAGCATAAACCGGCCCCTCCTGAGCGGTTTATACTTAGTAGTAATATCCCTGACAGATGGTGGACAAGCTTTCTCTCACCACAAGACTACATCCACATCCTTATTACATCCAATGGTTCAACAATAGCGTCAAGCTAAAGGTAACACGTACTGTTCGCGTGCATTTTAGTATAGCTACATATGTTGATTATGTTGATTGTGTTGTGGTAAACGAAAGATGATATTCATCAAGCCAGTAAAGCAAAAAGGAGCAAAATAAGTGTCACACCCTGATTTTCATGTCACATTGCTTAAGCTAATAATCATGCTAAAAATGTGGTTTGGCAAAACAAAATTGAGTGATTTTGACTTTGCTTGATTGACTTTCTATTTGCTGTTTGCTAGTGCTCTAAAAATCAAATAAATCCTCCAACTCTAATACTTCATCTCCTTGATCCAAAACCTTTTCCCAATGATCATGCCATGTGTATAGACCAGTATAGAATTTTCTTATAAAAATATTTTGGCCAAATAGTATTTTCTAAAATTAGTTTTCCAAAAACCCCTGAATTGAGGTTTGCACTACAAGTACCTTATTTAGGGTGTGAAAAATATTTCAAAAAGTATATTTGAATCCTATTAGGTATAGGACTCCCAGAAACCACAAAATTATAATTTTAAAAGTTATTTTTATATTTTATTTAAAAGCTTTTTCTTAAGGCCAGAAATGGTCTTTAATAGGGAAAAATTATTTAATTGTTTCAAAAATATTTGCCAAAATTAAGGGAGACTCATAGGACATATATTGTCCATATATAAGAGTTTCAGCACATGGTCATGTTCAAAATATTGGACAAATCCTTCCAAAACCCTTTCTGGATATTTCAAGCTTTTGAAATATTTACAAAGGTTATATTCTCCAAAAATTCCAGGGAAATTCTATCATGTCATATATGACATATTTGATGATCTTACAAAGCCTCATGCCTTGGAGATCAAGGAAACATCATCTAATCCCCTCAAAACCATTTCTGTCCATTTTGAAGTTTGAGCAACTTTACATTGCCAAACTTTTCCAAATGCTCTCAAACATGGTGCACATGCTAAAATGATGTAATTATGCATCTATGACAAATGGCACAAGTTTTGGAGAAGCATAACTTGATCTAAGTTCCCCAAAACCATTTCTGTTCAAATTCAAATTTGAACAAGTTTACATTACCAACTTTTTACCTGGGGCTTCAAACTTTGTGAGCATGATCATAACCCCAAGTGATGATACTACACCAAGTGGTGCATCAAGGGGAGATGATTAGCTTAACTCAAACATGGTGAAACCATTTCTGTTGATTTCTAGGGTTCACCAAAGTTACATTGGCAACTTTGCCCAAATGAGCTCAAATTTGGTGGAAGGGCCTAAATGTATGTGACAGTTAATCCTGTTAAGTGTCATAGCCAGTGGAGATCATTTGCTTGCCCAAAACATGATCGAACACCTTCTGCCAATTTACCAAAACCATTGTTTTGAACCCTTCCCCTATTTCCCTTTACCTCAAATTCTTACCACAGGTAAACCTGATCATCTTCTACCTCCAGTAACTTCCCCATGTCCACAGCTCAATGATTGAGTGGTGAAAACCCCATTTTTACATTTCTGCACAGCAGCTTTCTTCTCCTCTTTCACCTCCCTCCTCACTCTAGTGGCCTCCAAGGCATCCCAGGCCGTCTGGGCAATTGTTTACTAACCCCTAGCACTGCTGGACATAAGGGGACACGCAATGGCACTTTGTTTATGCCATGGCATGCAGAGTTCGCGCTCTGGAGCGCGCTACAGTGCCCTGGCGCACTGTAGCCTCACCCAATCAGCTGCACCCGACAGCCTGGGGCGTTGGGATCGTGTCTCCCGAGGTGCCCTCGACGTCCGTGACCTGCAGACCTGTCGGCCCTATCCTCCCCTGCCCTCCTTCACCCTCTGTGAGCTCGCCCGAGCGCGTCCATGGACGTTGCTCACGGTGCACCGCAGCCATGTCTATTTAAGCCACCCCGACCCTCTCTCTCGTCTTGGTTAGGACCCCCTTTCTCCCGTGAACCTCCCAGACGAGCCCCCTCTCCCCCTGGTGCTCTCTTCCCCTCTCCATGGCCGACGTGTCGCCGTCGGCCTCCTCCTAAATTCACCCCCTGTGGCCTCCCCCTCCCATTTTTGACTCCACTAGGACACCTGCAACCTCACCGCAGGTCCCTCCCGAGCTCCATTCGCTCCTCCCGGCGGCCGCAGCGCTGAACCCATCGTCGGCAGCACCATCTTCCGCCATGACCATGGCTCTGCTCGCCCCTGTCCTCCCCTGGACGTGCAGGCAGTTGGGGCGGGTGCGACGACGTTCCCCAAGCTCGCCCATGCCCCCGGCGCGTCCAACGGTGGCCGGTGGCGCCGGCTATCAACGCCGGCATCGCCCATGCCTCCTCCTCTGCGTC